>CM076576.1:376252445-376852445 GCA_034641835.2 Pinus albicaulis | reverse complement strand
TCCCATATCGTGGCCGCCATCCACAGTGAACCATATTTCAGTCCATGGTAATATAACTCAATAATTGACAGAGTAACGTGTTTGTTGATACAATTATGATACAGACGTGGGAGTTTCTATTCAATTTTATGGCATAACAAAAGTTCTTATTAAGAGCATTCGTCAGAGGTAAGCATGTCCATTATGTTTTATCTTTAGAAAAAATGTATGTATTTGCATGGTTATTAATGAATCTATTTTCTTGGAAAGAAGTGCATAATTATTATTCTTTACTATTTTCTTGGGATTATGGGAAAATAGTAGAAACTAGTAAAGAATAATAATTATTTTGCCCATCTTTAAAAGGTATTTCATTAGTTTAATGAGATGTGACTAAACAAATTCACCATTGATTATTTAATTATTTCCGGACTTATTTTCCAATTTATTCTCATATCAAGATGAAATAAATATGTGAAAAAATATTTCATGGGAAGATATAATAAGTTGGGATTTCCCTTTTTAAGGCCAAGTGTGTCTTTGTGGTTAATAATAATATCTTATGGAATTACCTTCTAAAAATTATACACATAAATAACATAAGTTATATGATTTTATTTGGAAATAATATCTTCACCTTGTGTATGAAAGGTATGTCCATTGTGTTAATTCCTTTGCAAGGGTTTACAAAAGTTACATGTTTTGATGGGTAAAAGAACAAGTTATTTTTGTGTTGTATATTGGGTATTTTGACTTAATTGCATGGTTTATTATATAAAAGGTTAACTTTGTTATTATTTTAAAAAGGCCTTCCACTTTCTTGAAAAGAGTAATCTCTTGAAAAGATTGCATGGCTAGTTCTTGACTTAGGTGTATAAAAAATTAACCTTGTTATGGTTTCCTAGTTTTATGCATAAAAGATGATTATCTATCATAATTTTGTGAAAAAAATACATGAGAAACTACATAAAGAAACTTAGTTATATTAACTTCCAATTCATAGTGTAACCTTAGTATAAGAATAGTAAGTTGCTTAACCATTAACAACTTCTATTGTATAACATTAACATTGAACTCTATTGTAGAACATTAACATTGAACTCTATGATGTAACCTTGCATTCATTTCATTATTCATGTAGTCATCAGATACTTGACATTATGAACACCACAACAAAAAAGTAATCAACAACATCAATTTGACACAATAATCAATCACATCTTTGAACACCCATATATCTTAGAAACCCCATAAGGTGAAAACCAGCAAACGTTTAATTTTATTATTAAACGTTCGTGAGGGTATTCACCCCACACTCAATGGCTTATAAGCGAGACCATCCCTTAACCATTGTTACAAATCTTACAAAGAAATATACAAATATTTAGCTTAAAGCCATTACAATAATTAAGATAGCATTTACCCACTAGTTTTCATATCTTCATATCTTGGTGCCATGGATGTACCTACAACGTACCATTGCACAATGAACCATCCTGCAGTTCACACTCATCTGCATGAATTATCACACTCATCTTCATGAACCATTAATCATTTACCTGCCACCATGTTAAGCATAATATTTCATTTTCATAAGTCACCATCATTTCCTGTTATTGATGTCATCAACAAGCTTTTATAGCATGACTAAATAAAACCTCAATCAATCAATAATCAATCTTTAAGCAATCATTTAACACTTATTCATGTGCATACATGAAATGTGAATAAAATATCACAACATGATTTCTTCTAACATCGCTACCTTAATGTAAGCAAGTAATTATCAATTCATGTCAAAATAATCTCCACATTATTACGACACTTTTCAAACACGTTCACATTTGTACAAGACAAATCACTTCAATTGTCCAGGAATTCCTTTAATAGAAAATGATACAATGTGCATTCGAGTTACTTAAACTTTAACAAAAGAACCAACCCTTTAGCTATCGCTTTTGAAGCATGCAAATATAATAAAGCTAACACGTTAATGTTGTTCCTATGCATGCAATGTATATAGTTTCCAAAAAAGTCTTCCCAAAGGAATTCTTAACACAAAAGAACATGTGAACACATGTTTTCTTTTCTATAAAACTAATGCAATTAAAGCATACAAATACATGTTTTTTTTTTCAAATATTATACTAACAATCTTTTCCATTGTTATCCTTTCTTTCTAACAAAAGATAATAAAATATTGCATGCATATGCAGAAACTAACATAATAGTTATGATAAAATAAAATACTCCCATCTAAATTTTTCTAAAAAACATTGTAACTCACTATTTCTTTTATCAATACAAAGAACATATCTCTCTAACAAAATGGTTATTATTTGCGCATATAGTTATAGTGATTTGGATAGTTACTCCTTACTTTTCCATGTGAATATCAATATATGTTACCATATACTTTAAAAATATTTTTTTTATTATAAATATTTACATATTTCTTTTAAACTTTATTACCCTACACCACAAAACAAAATTATAGAAATTTGAAAAAAAATATATATATATATATATATGAACACAATAACTCTAATGCCCTAAACAATGACTAGACAAAACCACCATATTACTTAAACATTATATCCAAACTAAAACATCAAATAACTTTTAATGAATAATGTAATAACTAAAAACAAATTTTAAGTGTACCTGAAATTATATCAAATAAAATTAAAAGGGTTTCCTCTTGTTATAAATTTTTTCCTACATTATTTATTTATTATATAAATAAATAAGTACGATTTTAACATTATTTGGGCGGTTACAAAATGAAAATAAGATATCATGTGATGAAATGGATATGCCAACAATAGTTGGTTCAAGGATACCTGTTTAGTTGGCACACATTAGCTACCACTGCACGGAAATAAAAATATTTCAGATCCAGATATTTGCTCGGAAGAGCAAGTGTAGAAACATGAAAACACCTTTAAAACCACCTCTAAAAAAACACTTATTATCAAATGTCCATATATTCACCAAAACTGAGTTTACATATTGAGGTTCTCATATCCCAGCAAAACGATCAAACAAAACTCCTCCTTGATCATATCCATCCAGTCAGTAAAATTCCCTTATAATCCCGTCGTACCATCATGGAAGGACTTTTCACTGGACTTCTGGAAATGGATGATCTTCAAAAATGTCAATACGAGACCTACACCAGTCTTAATTTCAGTGTACCATTTCCGTGTAAGCTACAACAAATATTGAAAGGCATAAATAAATCTGTTAAATTCCAGATATTTCCCAACATGTTTGAGTTTAGCAGACCAAAATGGGCGAACCACTCTCAAAATCAGACACCCATGACACCCGAGCTTGATGACGAGCTTTGACAGAAAGTTGATTTACGTTAGGAATGCCTCTGAGAAACAGTTGTGTTAATGACCGCTGGCATCCACATCCTCACAGCGTCAAGGATTGCTTGAGGTGCTGTAACTGTTCTCTGCATTCGTGTGTTATATTCGTCTTGCAAGCGTTCCGAATCGGAAGCGATAAATCATCGAAGCGTGTAATTCTTGTGAAGGCAGAAAACCATTTCGTGTGCATATATTTGAACGTTCTCCACGGCGGAACATGCATAGAACTTTGCTTTAACGAAGACTTTGCAGCCTCAGACATAAAATGCAACATCTGCTCTAACCTTTTTGGGTTGCCCACAAAGATTACTGGAATTAATGCCAAAAATGCTTCATATTGAGGAACGGGCCTTGCTATTTTGAACTGTGCCCGAAAATCAGTGTCAATTATAAGACTGTCACCGGAATCCGGATCTGATAATAAAATGTCTATGTATTCATACTCACCTCCCGGCAAGTTGTCAAACTCGTCCCACTTAACCTGGCGGAGGGCCGCATCGTGACCTTTAAGCCTTAAATGTTTCACCAGAAGACGCCGAATACAGCTGCCATTGCACTTGATACCGTTGCCGTTGCTCCATATAGCAATTTCCGCTTCATCAAAGCTGGAAATTACAGATATGATGAACCGCTGAATTTCTCTTTCATGTGAGCACATTGCCAATAAAGCCTGCAATTAAAGATTTAAATAAATTATAATCGACTCCAAAGCATGCGAATTCTGAACTAAGATAATCTTTTGAAACCTCTTTCCAGCATAAAGATACCTGCAAACGATCTTTTGAAGAGTCAAAGTTTTCAGTATCACATTCGCACGGGCGAGATGAATGTTCTGAGCTACCATTCTCTATGAAATCAAGCACCATGGCCTCTAGATCGTGCTCCAGGTCATCACTGGCGTCGTGACGCAAAAGACCACAATTCGAATCCTTTCCCAGTATCGTTCGACTATTTAACATCCGAAAAGCCTCTAAATGCAGCAGCCTGCACGTCCTATTACGATGCCTTCCAGTATACAGAGGCATTGTCGTGTGAAAATCCAGTTCCGAAGCTTTGAACACCGAAAAAAGAGATGAAACCAAATATCTCAAAGGTCTTTAAAGAAAGAGATGAAATGAAATATCTCAAAGGTCTTTGGAGGACACTTACCAGAGAACCGAAAACACTGGCATCAGCACGTCTGTGTTCCAGATCTTCAAAGTAAATCCCTTATAAGAGTTTTCGCAAAATATATGGCCTCCCCGGTCATCCTTTTCTTGGAGCGGTAATAAATCGCTGAAAGGAACCTGAGTCCATTCTTTATACGCAGAATAACTATTCGCCTTAAAGATCATCCGACGTGTATCCTTTTGCGTGCGGAAGCAACAACTTTACTAATAATTTCAAATACGTGGCCATCAGAGTAGCCAAATTTGGGCGGATTTCTTCTCTAACGTCCTTAAATGGACCAGCGCAACGCAAACGCAAACAAAGCGATGAAATTAATGAAGACTTCATACCTTTTTCGAATTTGAGAACACTATAGATAAGATTAACTCTGACGGCACAAGGAAATTAAAGGAATTTGTCACAACGTACCCTTGATTTGACAAGAAATGCAGAATTTTACAGTAATGAAACCTGAGGCACTTAATTTCGGTAAACGTGGCCGAATCGAGGATAAAGGCTGAAAAGAAAAGACAACTGATTAGCAGAACGCATCGTATACTCCGGCCCATTAACAACGCCAGGACGAACTGCACTAAATATTCATCTTATCTTCCCTTAAGTTTAGCATCTGCGACGGTAAAAACCTGCAAATGACACCAGGCGGCTCGCTTCCGTAGTACTCAGCTCATGTATAAGCCTCCTCCTCGGTTCGGCTTGGCGCAGACATTATCCGTTTAAAACCTCAAGTCAAACCGTACATCCTGATTTGCCGTCTTCTGCAAGCGAAAGCAAAGTTCTTGCAGCGCAAGCCAGATCAAACTTCTTGCAGGGTTTCTTTAACTGAAAAATACACGTGTCGGCATGTCATTCAGCAATTCTTCTATTTTGCAGCAAATCCGCCACCGAAAGCTTGGAGATGGATTTTCGCCGACGTTTTGAGTACTTCAGCGCACTGAAACGACGGAAAAATAGTACTATCAGGCTGATTTTGACGGACGATTTGGAGTCAGTACCTACCGTATGTTGCTTTGTTCCGTAATCCTGCAAAAGCGGCAACAGCGAAGCCTCTAAATGAGACGATAAATCCATTGAAAGTGTACGGGTTCGTTAAATTGGCGATTAGCAAATAGGCCTGAAGCTCTTCTCCGCCGTTAAAAATTACTGCCCGGTGAGTTCCTTTTTTGGTCCACTGTAGCTCCAGTTCCCTGCAATGAAGTTCATGTTCCCAGCATGACCACATATATATCATTTTTGATAATATTGGGATGGATAAATAATGTTTTATGACGTCCCTGTAAAGGGAGTGGAGGCCGTGCCTTTCCGAGGACAGTGGTCGGTGGCAGCCTGGCAGGAGCTGCATTTGTCGGATTCTTTGCTGGCTTGATACGGTAACAGTGTCAAATCAATCTGAAATTTGTTTTCTCCCAAACGGGAATATTTTATTGATGGAAGTGGAAATTAATCCCATAACCATAATCTAATGATTAAAATTTGTTTAAGTAATATGTTTGTGTCTAGTGGGTTGGTGATGGGTTAGTGTTCGAACTAAGTTATCATCATTGCTATGTTAAGGTACGAGATCACACATCATCATAACTATGATGTGATAAAATACGTTGGGGATGGTAACATGATATCAGAATTGTAATGACAGGTTAAGCGAGTTCTGGTTTTTAGTAAAGGTTGTAACTAAAATGTGTAATTAAATTGTTGTTATTATTTTTTTAAATAATATAATTGAAAATATTAAATTAAATTTTTTTAATATTTAATATTTGTTTATTAATTATATTGTGCAATTTTTAAAAATCACCATTCAACTAAAAAACCATTATCATAGTACATAATTTCAATAAATTTGGCACTATAATTACAATATGGAATCCTATTGTAATTATAACATCACATCTCACCACTTAATAAATAGTAAATGCTCCACTATTAAAACATTAAACCAATGTACTAAAAAATTATTTGAATTTCGTTATCTTATTAGTCCTCGCCCCTACTAGAGTAATAGTTTAGTTTTTTCAAAGCGAATTAGTTGAACCTCAAAATTGATAAGTCTTTTGAGTTTTAACCAAAGTTTATTTTTATATCAATGAAGTCCCTTTTCTTTTTAACCCTTGGCTTCATATCTATTTGGCTTCATATCTAGGCGGGCTAGAATAAGAAGTGAGGCAAAAGTTAGAATACTTATAATTAATGAAAACATTATGATCTATGATACCAGATCATAGATCGAGTCTGTTTGTAAAGATTGTGTGTGTTTTAGGAACTCTGAGACAGAGTCTGCTACTGGCCAGATAGCCTCCAGTATCGCTCGCTCATTTATTGAGTAGCAAATCTGGTAAATGCCACTGCAGTCAATCTCTGGAAAGGGATTTGAAGTCCATTATCAATCTGTAACATGATTGTAATATCATTTTGAATATCAATAAAGAGAGAAAGTTTTTATGTTCCGCATTATCAAGAACTGTAACTCTGAGCTTTATGAAATGTCTATTGAGGTAGTATTGTCTTGTTTTTTATCGCCGAAAGTTCGCCAGAGGTTCGCCAAAGCACTGAGGGACACGGAGTAGGCCGTTATAGGCGAAGGAAGCCGCAGAAGAGCCGAAAGAAGTGTGAACGTGTGAGTAGGTTCGTGTATGGGTTCGCATAGGGTCTCTTAAACCAGCAAGAAGATACTCAGTAAGCCAGTCTGCCTGTTGAGCAGTTTGCATAGCAAACCTGTGAGAGGTCCCTGCTGTAAAATTGGTATCAGAGCCAGAAGACAAGTTTGTCTGTATTGATCTGGTTCGTGAAAAGGTCAGTTCTTGAATTAACTCTCTCTTTATTTTCTGAAGAAAAAATGGACTCTGTAAGAAAATCTGTGTCATTTAGAGATTTAGAAGAAAATGACAGGGCCACCCAAGACCCGCTCAGAGATATGTTTGCCTCTAGTAGTAGTCGTGTCACAAATGAGTCTGATCTTTTGTATGAAGAAACTGAACCACAGGCTAGATGGGTTCTACCCAAGATCTCTGCCTTTCAGGTCTACAACGATCTTGGTGTCTGGCACTTAAAAGCTGCCACTAGAATAACAATAAAAGAATCCATCAGTTCAATAGAAGAAAACTCTGATCGTGTTCAGTTAATTCCCTTATTAAATCCAAAGGAGCTTCAAGCAGAAGCTAAGAAATTGGGGACACAATTCCTGCATCTCGGATGCATCAGGGTAGGAATCCAAGCCCTTGTCTACCAGGGTGTTGATTCATATGTGTTAGCTACTGTCAGAGATCTAACACATAACAAATATACAGATTCCTTAATTGGAGGGATAGTTGCACCATTGTCTAATGGTCCAGTATGGTTTGATTGTTATCCCAACTTCTCTGTTTATACATTTGATGAAACATTGGCCGATATTCTACAATTACAGATCCAGACCACTGGATTTGACATGAGGAAAAAGAGGAATAATATCGCCATTCAATTCAGAGGTTGCTTTCGCCATACTACCACACTATTCCCTGCAGTCCTCCATGCCCCCAGCAGAGAGTAAAAAACCAGTGTAGTTGTCATGACAGATCCTAAAAACCAGAAGGTTGAACACCAGGCCATTAAGTGGGAGGATCTATCTTTTCCTGAACACTAGGTAGTTCCAAATCCTAAGCCTCTCTCTGTACAAAAATTACTTCTGCTAATATCACCGAAATCCAATCTACTGCCACTCTTTCTTTTCCAAGAAGATCAACTATTGATAGGCGTAGAATTGAGTTTGAATGTAAAAATTCACCTATGTACATTACTCCAGATCGTACAGATACTTCTTGTTCATCTCTTGTATCTAGTTGTAATCATATTGCTTTATTTGAGTTTTCTCAGCTTGTGAATTTCAATCCAATCAAAGTTGATTGTCCACAATGTCATCAGTCAGTAAATCTCCAGTCCCTTGCTTCACTGGTCCTCGGACATCAGAACCACAATCCTAGAACAGGAGAAGCACCTGCTACTACATCTGTTAGTCCCTGTCCTAATCCAAAGTGTTCTGATATCCCTTTCCCACATGAAGACGAACACGTCCTGATGATGCACTTAGTTCCCAGTTTGCAAGATGAAGACCCTCGACTGACTGAGATCTTTATGAATATGCAATCTCCCAGAGACAAGCATGGTGTGGGTTTCTATAGTCAAAAGGATGGATTGATTCCTGAATGCAGATTCAAGGATCTGCCCTCTGACATCAAAAGACCATATGTCCCTGAAATTCAAAAGTTTTATACCTTAATGGATGGTTGTGATAAGCATGTGATCCCAGAGAAATGGATGAAGCTAATGCTAAATTGGGATCTCCATACTCATCCCCAGGCAGATGAGTTTGCTATCTCCTACAGCATAGAAGAGAAGAGGAACCTAGCTTCTGAATGGAAGCAGTATATGACAGAAAGAAATGTCTGGATTTCTTTCTATTCTTGGAAAAAGGCTAAAGAATCAGAGATGATTCTGATGACTGATTCTTCCTCTTCTTCTGGTCACTCTTGGACAGCTATTGATGGAAGTAAAATTGAGACCTCTACCAGTTATCCTCCTTTCAAAGGAATTGTCCTAGGTGAAGGACAAAACTCAGCTAACGCCTATCCCATTGTACAAAAGGAAAATCTTGTAGGGATAGAAAGGAGAGTACAAATAGTCAGTGAACAAATAAATTGGACAAACACTGCTGTTACTAGTCTAGAGAAAAATATGGCCAAAGCTGTCATAGTCAAAGAACAGATAGACAAAGTCCATGTGTCTATCAATGATGTAAATAATGTTTTGAATTTTGTACAGTATAATGCTGCTGCCGCTAAAGATTATTCTATAGAATCTTTTAAGAAGATAGATGAAGTTGAAAATTGTGTTATAGATAATTCTATTTCAACTCAGCATTTGATTTCAAATCTGTCTGACAAAGTCGACAGAATGAATCTGAAAAAGGTTGATAAGCCTATTCCAACTTCTTTTTTGACAAAAGGGAAAGCCATACATACTCATGAACTTAGTGAAAGCCCAGTCTCTAAATTTTCCTTTCTTCTCCCTAAAGAAGTTGTTGAGTCTGAAAAACCAAAGCAGTCAGAAAAGATTTCCATTAAAGATCTTTCTGAATCTGATACTGAGCACCATGTCCTCCCTGTCTATGAGAAATTAGAGCCACATTTCAGCAGACATCCTGCACCTGACCTATATGGTGTTGGCAAGATTCCCCCAAGAGAAATATTTCATGCAGATAGTCATAAAGAATGGAATATAGATAATCTGACTACTGCACAGATCAGGCAGATGCTTGATCAAATGATCACAGAGTATAAACTCATGTGTGTCTCAGGCAAATCTGAAGTAGAAGCTTGTAAAACATTAATTCAGTGTTTTACTGGTACACTTGCTAGGTGGTGGGAACTTGAGTCTTCTCCAGCTTTGCTTGATAAATTGGAGAAGGAAACGATGAAAGATGAACAGGGTGATATCAAATTCAATCCAGATGGCACTGCACAGAATAACATGATAGGTGCGTTGACTGCTCTTATCCAAGAACATTTTTGTGGAACTGATATTACACTTTCAGATAAGCATGAAATGGTATTAATGAATCTGAAGTGTAGAAATATTAATCAGTTTGAAGACTTCCACAGAGACTGGATCCAAAGAATATTTTGGGTGAAGGAACCAGCAAATGTTTTGTGGAAACAAGTCTACCTTGCAGCCCTTCCTTCAAAATTAGTTGATATACTAAAACTGCAAGAAGTCTTCCCATTACCACTTGAAGTTTATCTATGGGGAGAAATCTATTCCATCATCACTAAGGTGTTGATAAGTCTTTGTACCAACTCCAAGATGACTAAGTCTATTGACAAATTAAATAAATTGCCTGGTACTAAATCTTTCTGCAGTAAATATGGAATAACTGTTGATGATCCCTTGGTCACTCGCAGGAAGACAAAAAGAAAAGCTAAGAAGGCTCAAAGAAGATCCAGAGCCACAACATACATACTGAGCTCTGAAAAGAGACGCGAGCTCCGTCCCCAGAAAAGAAAGACAGTCAAAGGCAGAAAAGGTTATTATAAGAATAACCCAAGGACTCATTATTATACTCCTATGGACATCAAGCCCAGAGATGCTAAAGTTGAAAAAATGAAAGGAGTAGTCTGTTGGCTTTGTGGTCAACCTGGCCACACTTCTAATATATGTCCTACAGCTCTTGAGTCTAAACGCGGCCTTGGCAAGAAATCCCAGTCTAAACGGCCACAACAGGCTAGTTCTAGTTCTGCTATAAAAATTGAAGACCGATGCCGTCACTACCATTCTGCCTTCCATAAAACGAAAGATTGTCATAATCGACTTGCCATTCAGCAAGCCGCTGAAGAGTCTGCCTCTTCCTCTGACTCTTCTGATTCTTATTCTTCTGATGAAAATGAAGTTCATGCTTACTGTCAGTGTTTTGATTCACAGTATTGTCATTGTGACTGTTCAGATGATGATTCAGATACATCCTCAGACGCTTCTCTTCCAGAAGAATTCACTGGTAAATTAAAGTTCCTCATGGCCCAAACCGATGAAGGCGATATGAAAGCCTTCCCTCAAATCCGTGTCATGGAGGATGGTGATTTGAAATCTGCCTTATTACAGGCATTTATGAAGCATAGTACTGGCTCCTCCAGTACATCCTCTGGTAAGAAGCCTAACTTTGTTGATGCTTCTTATGACAGAAATACCCGCTCGTATCTCCAACATAATTCTAGCAAAGCTCATACACTCACTTTGGGGGAGGTGAGTAGAGAGATACATAACATGAAGACTGAGATTTCTGTTCTCAAAACAGAAATTATTGAGCTTAAGAAGAATAAACAGGTTGCAGCCTCTCCTGTTTCTTCTCCTATATTTTCTGGAAAGAAAACAAATTATACTCTGCATGGTCCTCCTCCTAAAATCACTGAAGATGTTGAAGTTGCAGAGGGACATCCTGATCCAAGCATGGGAATTCGAGACATGCATCTCTTTACTATCCAGTACCAACAACACCATGTTAATACTACAGTATGGGTTAAAGGTAAGGAGTATAATTTAAGAACATTGATTGATTCTGGATCAGATGTAAATATGTTCTCCAAAAAGGCTATTCCTTCCAGATATTGGGTTTCTGCTACCCGAAAACTCTCTGGTTTAGGAAAAATGACTTTAGAATATGAAGTTCCAGAAGCTGCAGTCTGCTTTGAAGACAGATGTGTCAGGATGAAATTTGCTGTGGGAGATATCCCAGTTGATTGCATTCTTGGAAATATATTTCTTGCTGCAGTTGAGCCTCATGGTTCTGTAAGGCTCCATAATAATAAAGCTGGTTACTTCATTACTGTAAAAGGAAAAAGATTTGAATTGCCTTATACTTCTAATATCAGAAGATCTAATATGGTGCAGGCTATGCAGGAAGAACTGCACAAAGCAGAAACTAGTCTGACAAAACTCAAGGATCATAAAAATATGATCAGAATTGAAGATCAATTGAGTTCTCCATAGATTCAGAGACAGATCTCTGAAATCTAGAAATAGTTTGAACAGACCTGCTGCTCAGAAGAACCAAATGCATTTTGGCATCGAAAGCAGCACTATGTTGAATTGCCCTACAAGGAAGGATATATGGGCAAAGCATGTAAATCCAGAGCTATTTCCATGTCAAAAGAATACAAACAGCTCTGTGAAAAAGAAATAAATCATCTCTTGCAAAGAAAGCTGATTAGGGAGTCTAACAGTCCGTGGAACTGTTACGGCTTTTATGTTAATAAGAGAAGTGAACAGATTAGAGGTATTCCCAGACTTGTTATAAATTACAAACCTCTTAATATTGTTCTTGCAGATGACACTTATCCTATTCCACAGAAAGGAGATCTGCTGCGGAGGATAGCAAACGCCAAGGTATTTTCAAAATTTGATTTAAAATCTGGCTTTTGGCAAGTTTCCATCAAAGAAGAAGACAAGTGGAAGACAACATTCAGTGTACCAGCAGGACACTACGAATGGAATGTTATGCCATTTGGGTTGAAGCATGCACCTTCAAAATTCCAGAAGGTAATGGATTCAAATTTTAAACCTTACAGTGAATGGTTGCTTGCTTATATTGATGATCTCCTAGTATTTTCAAAGAATCTCCAGGACCATTTTAAGCACTTGAGAATTCTTATGAAGTTGGTCCAGAAAAATGGTTTGGTCCTAAGTAAGAAAAAGATGGAGCTGTGCAAGACCAAGATAAAGTTTTTGGGTCATGGCATAGAAAATGGGCAAATTGCTTTACATAATCATGCTCTTGAGTTTGCAAATAAGTTTCCAAATGTCATCCTGGATAAAACTCAGTTGCAAAGATTTCTGGGATGTTTAAATTATGTAAGCAATTTCTATTCTGACTGTGCTACTGACAGGTCTCTGCTCAATCAGAGACTAAGAAAGAATCCTCAACCTTGGACTGATAAACATACACTAGCTGTCAAAAATATTAAATCCAAGGTCAGAAACCTTCCAATTCTTTATGTTGTTGATGAAAATTCTTTCAAGATTGTTGAATCAGATGCCAGCAATATTGGTTGGGGAGGTGTACTCAAACAGAGGCCAGATAAAGAGAGCCAGAAACATGAAGAACAAGTCGTGCAGTATGCATCAAGGGTATGGAACAAAGCTGAAAATAATTACGCCCCAATTGAAAAAGAAGTCAAAGCTGCATGGAATTGTGTCAGTAAGTTTTCTATTCCTCTGGAAAATAAATTCTTCCTACTGAGAACTGATGCGAAGGCACTTGATAAAGTTATTTCTAAAGAAATAAAGAATCCTGAAGATGCCAAATTTGCAAGATGGCAGGCACTTTTTGCAAATTTTACTTTTAAAGTAGAACACATAAAGGGTTCTGATAATTGTTTGCCCGATTTTCTCAGTAGAGAATTCATCCAGCACCAAGAACAATCTGATGATCAAGAAAAAGAAGATGAACATGTAATGGTCATCATTACAGAGTGGGATCAAGCTGGCCAAAAAGAACCTCTCAGGCATATTTCAGAAGATGAGTCATGGACCATCTATAAAGAAAAATGGTAGCCTACTTGGCAACTACGGAATACGAAGATATTAGATGCGAATCTCCAAAATCACACAAATATCCAGCATCTAGTGCCAGAAAGACGGGTGTATCCAAAAGGCAGTCAGTGGATCCATGATAAATTCTATTCTCATAGTATAAATAAAGCCTGGGAAGCAAAAGAATCTTTATCTGAATATTTTCATGATATATCTGTCACATGCACTGGTGGAGGTGACAGATCGAGAATTTTCTATGAATGGTTTTCCATTCATTGTACAAGGGAACCTGCTTGGACCTGGACCCGCTTCAATCAATGGCCAGGTAATAATCCGAATCTGATTTTTCCTGACACAATATATGATTTTGCAGGTTACAAAAAATTATAGTGGGACTTAATGAACAGAGATGGAAAAATAGAAACCCACTACACCAAGATCAAATTTGGTGCCATCGGAATAATGCAAAACTGCCATCAAGCAGACTGGTTTCAAGATTGGTGGAATGACTACGGACTCAGTCCTACTTCCATGGACCCCACTCTCTATGAAAACTGGTACCAAAGCAGATGTGATATTTGTGAAGAAGATGAATGCGATCATCAAGCTTTCCCTGATGTCCGATCTTTATTAAGACTTGATGGTAGACTCATCTTGAAACAACATATGATGCAGCATAACTATTGGTTAGTCCTAACCAAAATCAAGCATCAGATAATTCTGAACAAACCAATGATAGTAAGAAGGATCTATACCAAACAATGGGATGAAAATTATAAGTATAAGTTTCCTTTTTTACAAATACTTGATGAACCACCAGATAACAATACAAGCGGTTCTAGTGGGCTCCGCTGAACAAAAGTATCCATGGTGTAATGATACCCAGTCACGGGTTTAGAGCAGTCAACGCACCTATCATGTTATTCTGTGCAGTGCCATCTGGATTGAATTTGATATCACCCTATTCATCTTTCAATGTTTCCTTCTCCAATTTATCAAGCAAAGCTGGAGAAGACTCAAGTTCCCACCACCTAGCAAGTGTACCAGTAAAACACTGAATTAATGTTTTACAAGCTTCTACTTCAGATTTTCCTGAGACACACATGAGTTTATACTCTGTGATCATTTGATCAAGCATCTGCCTGATCTGTGCAGTAGTCAGAGTATCTATATTCCATTCTTTATGACTATCTGCATGAAATATTTCTCTTGGGGGAATCTTGCCAACACCATATAGGTCAGGTGCAGGATGTCTGCTGAATTGTGGCTCTAATGGCTCATAGACAGGGAGGACATGGTGCTCAGTATCAGATTCAGAAAGATCTTTAATGGAAATCTTTTCTGACTGCTTTGGTTTTTCAGACTCAACAACTTCTTTAGGGAGAAGAAAGGCAAACTTAGAGACTGGGATTTCACTAAGTTCATGAGTATGTATGGCTTTCCCTTTTGTCAAAAAAGAAGTTGGAATAGGCTTATCAACCTTTTTCAGATTCATTCTGTCGACTTTGTCAAACAGATTTGAAATCAAATGCCGAGTTGAAATAGAATTCTCTATAACACAATTTTCAACTTCATCTATCTTCTTAAAAGATTCTATAGAATAATCTTTAGCGGCAGCAACATTATACTGTACATAATTCAAAACATTATTTACATCATTGATAGACACATGGACTTTGTCTATCTGTTCTTTGACTATGACAGCTTTGGCCATATTTTTCTCTAGACCAGTAACAGCAGTGTTTGTCCAATTTATTTGTTCACTGACTGTTTGTACTCTCCTTTCTATCCCTAAAAGATTTTCCTTTTGTACTATGGGATAGGCGTTAGCTGAGTTTTTTCCTTCACCTAGGACAATTCCTTTGAAAGGAGGATAACTGGTAGAGGTCTCAATTTTACTTCCATCAATAGCTATCCAAGAGTGACCAGAAGAAGAGGCAGAATCAGTCATCATAATCATCTCAGATTCTTTAGCCTTTTTCCAAGAATAGAAAGAAATCCAGACATTTCTTTCTGTCATATACTGCTTCCATTCAGAATCTAGGTTCCTCTTCTCTTCTATGCTGTAGGAGACATCAAACTCATCTGCCTGGGGATGAGTATGGATATCCCAATTTAGCATTAGCTTCATCCATTTCTCTGGGATCACATGCTTATCACAACCATCCATTAAGGTATAAAACTTTTTAATTTCAGGGATAGATGGTCTTTTGATGTCAGAGGGCAGATCCTTGAATCTGCATTCAGGAATCAATCCATCCTTTTGACTATAGAAACCCACACCATGCTTGTCTCTGGGAGATTGCATATTCATAAAGATCTCATTCAGTCGAGGGTCTTCATCTTGCAAACTGGGAACTAAGTGCATCATGAGGACGTGTTCGTCTTCATGTGGGAAAGGGATATCAGAACACTTTGGATTAGGACAGGGACTAACAGATGTAGTAGCAGGGGCTTCTCCTGTTCTAGGATTGTGGTTCTGATGTCTGAGGACCAGTGAAGCAAGGGACTGGAGATTTACTGACTGATGACATTGTGGACAGTCAACTTTGATTGGATTGAAATTCACAAGTTGAGCAAACTCAAATAAAGCAATATGATTACAACTAGATACAAGAGATGAACAAGAAGTATCTGTACAATCTGGAGTAATGTACATAGGTGACTTTTTACATTCAGACTCAATTCTACGCCTATCAATAGTTGATCTTCTTGGAAAAGAAAGAGTGGCAGTAGATTGGTTTTCGGTGATATTAGCAGAAGTAATTTTTTGTACAGAGAGAGGCTTAGGATTTGGAACTACCTAGTGTTCAGGAAAAGATAGATCCTCCCACTTAATGGCCTGGTGTTCAACCTTCTGGTTTTTAGGATCTGTCATGACAACTACACTGGTTTTTGACTCTCTGCTGGGGGCATGGAGGACTGCAGGGAATATTGTGGTAGTATGGCGAAAGCAACCTCTGAATTGAATGGCAATATTATTCCTCTTTTTCCTCATGTCAAATACAGTGGTCTGGATCTGTAATTGTAGAATATCGGCCAATGTTTCATCAAATGTATAAACAGAGAAGTTGGGATAACAATCAAACCATACTTGACCATTAGACAATGGTGCAACTATCCCTCCAATTAAGGAATCTGTATATTTGTTATGTGTTAGATCTCTGACAGTAGCTAACACATATGAATCAACACCCTGGTGGACAAGGGCTTGGATTCCTACCCTGATGCATCCGAGATGCAGGAATTGTGTCCCCAATTTCTTAGCTTCTGCTTGAAGCTCCTTTGGATTTAATAAGGGAATTAACTGAACACAATCAGAGTTTTCTTCTATTGAACTGATGGATTATTTTATTGTTATTCTAGTGGCAGCTTTTAAGTGCCAGACACCAAGATCGTTGTAGACCTGAGAGGCAGAGATATTGGGTAGAACCCATCTAGCCTGTGGTTCAGTTTCTTCATACAAAAGATCAGACTCATTTGTGACATGACTACTACTAGAGGCAAACATATCTCTGAGCGGGTCTTGGGTGGCCCTGTTATTTTCTTCTAAATCTCTAAATGACACAGATTTTCTTACAGAGTCCATTTTTTCTTCCGAAAATAAAGAGAGAGTTAATTCAAGAACTGACCTTTTCACGAACCAGATCAATACAGACAAACTTGTCTTCTGGCTCTGATACCAATTTTACAGCAGGGGCCTCTCACAGGTTTGCTCTGCAAACTGCTCAACAGGAAATGAACTAATCGAACTAAAGTTAGCATTAATTCCCAAACATTTTATGTTAAAAGAACAATGGCTATGGTAGGATGTCTTATTTCACAATTCGCATCGTCTTGTAACTTCGCATTACCTTGTGACTTCCACCACACACCCATGCCAATTTCGTGTCCCACGTATAGTTCCACCTACACCATCATGGGAATATGCTTTATAGAAAGACTTAGCTCCCCTATATCTATTTGACGGCCTTCTCTTTTCATTTTGTTGCAGGGGGAATTGGCTTGGCTTGTTGGAGGGGGCATTGGTTTGGCTTGTGGTAAGTAGGAAACGATAAATTATTATAATGACCCACTGCAACAACAATGACAACCTGAGAAGGCAGCCATAATGGCCCACTGCAAAAACAATGACAACCTACCTTAGCTTCCCTATCTCTGTTCAATGTATTATCACTCCGCCAGATTTCTAAGGTTGAAGAAGAAATCCCAACAGAGGTAACCACAGACCAATATTTTGGCTTGGTATCTAGCCCTACCATACCGGAGAGGGCTCTCTCCACAATGTCATAGCCAAGAGGGCTGGATGAATAGGTTTTAGGCTAGTTATGAAATGCAGAAGGGTTTGTTTTGTTTTGATTGGATTTGCTGGATGAGGATTAGGTCAAGGAGGTTAGGTCAGGGCAAATAAGATGGGAATTGCAGTCCATTCAATGGGGCAAGGTAGGTAGAAAGCTTAGCACTTTAAGGTGATTTTGTGAGATGGTTTCAGACTGATGAGGAGCTAGGAAGAGCATAAGAGATGTATTCTTCCTAAACTGAAGAAAATGGACAAATTATGAAGACTTTCCCAAAACAGAGCATGAAAGAACATGTATTATGCCTATCAACTTGAAAATCATCATATAATAGACATGAAATGTTTTATGAGCTTAAAAAACATTCATACAAATGAAACAAGAGAAAAAAAATGCCAAACATTCATACCACAGGTATCCCAAAGAAATAGCTGCAACTCTTCATTAATTTCAAGCCAAACTGATTACACTATAATCCTTGATCAATACAACCAACTAATTCCAACCTCTGAAAATGAGTCAAAAAGTACAAGATATAGACCTCAAACAAACTCTCCCAACCTCAGGGGTCGAATCCCTAAGTTGAGGTGTTTTTCCACCAAAATCTGAACTGATATCTAGAGTATATGGAGCTCTAAGTGACTCCTCCATAATTACATTGAAACTGATTCATTTGACTTTATGATAAATTGTACATCATGAATCTACCCCTAGGTAACTTATCCACATCATAATTACATTTACCATGATCAATTACATAGGTAAAATCTTCATTTCATAAGATAAAGTAAAAAATGGAGTGAAAATTGCAAAATATCAGACATTTTTCAAGTGCGCCATTTTTGTGCCAAGCACGCCCTCTCTTTGCCAGGAGTGCCCTCCATGTTGCAGACTTCTTTTGACTAAGTTTTAGGTGTCCAAACTGGGCTCAAGATGGCTTGTTGGAAATCCCTTCAAGTCTACTTTCTAGATATGCCTTCAGTTTGCAAAATGAAGTTGATTTTCCCTGTCAAAACCTGATCCTCCCAAGACTACTCAGTGTGCAGCGTCAAGGCCAAAAATAAGACAAAACCATGATTTTTTGCTTGTTTTTTGACATTTTGACCTACTAGTTTTGCAAACCAAGGTTGGAAAAGTGGATTTTTTTAGATGTATTTACCATTTTGCATCCAATGGTGGTGGCCTTTTGGTCAAAAAGTGGCTCAAAAAAGAGCGCAGCGCCAAGGGTGTTGAACGCTCGAGACTTTCTTTGTCACATGACTGTCCAAAAACATAAAAAAAGACAGAACCTGCAAAAATGACCCAAAACCTTTCAAAATTGGTGAAATGATTGCTAATGATGTGACTAGGCTTGGAGTGAAGCCTCTGCAAGTATATCCAACTTCCTTTTCTCTTTTTTCATGGTCAAAGCCTCAATTTTTGCATTGGCTCTTTTGAGCTTAGACATTGCAATTTTGTCTCTTTGGGCATAGTGGTTGACCTTCTGTTACACAGTAATTTGTCACTATCCCTGCAATCCCCATCTCGCACATTGGAGGGTCATTTCTGTGACTAATTAGAAGTGTCATGCCTTGCAAATACCATCATTGCATCCCTTGCCATGAGTACAACATTCCCTCTGTTGACCATTTCCTGAGCAGACCACTAAAAACACCTATTTTTTCCTTGGCGCTGGTAGCCCATTATGCCCTCACGCCAATGAGGAAAATTAACACTGAGCCCGCGCTAGTTGGCGCTCTGTCCCAGTTAAGCACCCGTGCCAATCTGTTTATGGAATGTTTTTTAAAAATAGAGGCGAAGTTTCGATCACAACAACTTCGTGGATGAGTCATAGGGAGTGGTTCAACTGAATAACCACGGCCTTCCTTCTTTGGCCTCTTGTTTCCACCTTATGGGGAAACCTCCCAAGGGATAAGGCCTCCCTTCCACTATTGTAGGGATCCCAACCTCCTCCTCTCCTCTATAAATATAGCCATCTTCCATTGATGTACTAGCTGAATGGCTGAATAGTTGAACAGATAGCTGAAAAAGTTAGCATAGATAAGAAGCAATCATAGCTTCGGGAGAATAGTGCAGAGTGTGATTGTTTTTGTGTGTTGAGAACATAGTGAGATCTTGGACCTTTGTTCATGAGGGTGTGACAAACGTGCTTGGATACAGACCTGTCGAAGAAGAGCCTCAACATCAAGGATTGGTTGTAAACTCCCCTTGTATTTATCATAATAAAATGCATCTGATGTTTATCTTCCATTCTTGTTTACATCTATAATGAGATTTCTAGCATTCCTTGATCAATTAGATAGGTTGTAATTGTTTTATGTTTGTCGTGGTGTTACGCTTGTCGTGTTGTCTTGACTGTCTGTACAGGTAATTGAACGTTGATAGCAGCGTGTATCGAGTTGGAGAAGAGCGACGGATCAAGTAGCTTCGACGGAAGACGACAACATAGCATCAGAACGAGGTAGGAAATCTTCCTTGCTCTGAATTTCATTTACAATCTAGGAAGGTAGGTGTTAGTATGTTCCCGTAGTTGCTAGACCCACCCTAGGGCTAGAGGGATCGTCTCTATCCGTAGAGAGGATTTAACTGGACAACAAATTGGTGACTCCATTGGGGAGTTTCCTTTGAGTTTTTCACTCTTTGAGTTCTTATTAATTTGATGGATTTAGTCGAACGACCATTTCCCTGTTTGTTCCTATGTTTTTCATCAATTACGATCTTTTAGTTTTTATTGAAGTGGTGAGTCTGGTCTTGGTTGGGATAAATTCTTTTTTTTTCCTGTTCAGGCATTGGCGCTTTTATTTTTTGACAGTCGCGCCGATTAGCGCTAGTTTTCAGTTAGCAACCCGTGCCAATTGGCCATTGGCGCTAGTTTCACCCACCAAAGTCGTGCCAATTTCAGGGTGTATGAAAAATTGAGGTTTTTTCCCTAAATCCTTCACCAGTGTGTCTTTCCCTTCCGATATTTTTCTCTGTATGATTTACTCGTTCTCTCCTCTACTTTTTCACTTATGAGCATAGATTACATTGCCTTTTGTTCAACTGAAAAGTCTTCTTTCTTGATTGCTTGATGTAAAAGGGAATGAATGCCTTGTTTTGAGCTCATGCTTTGGAAGTCCTTTTTGTGCTTGACCTCATATGTCTTGTAGCCTTTTGAGGAATTTTCTTACAAAGTGTTTAAAACAACGATTGCATTCTTAGTGTGGTTTTGCATCCTTTTTGCATTCTTCCTTCCATTAAGGAGATTTGTGTTCATTTAGTTTTCGTCTCAAAGTTTTCTTTTCGTTAAAATGCATTAGATCACGTTGCACTGAAAAGTATTTTTGAGATTTATCATTGAACTTAGATCACATTGTTTAATGATTGAAAGCTAAAAATCGCATCGAGTGCATTCTCTTTCATTAAAAGCATGCATTAAGTAGATTCTCATTTCATCGAAAAATGCATTGAGTGCATTCTTATTCTTTCAAAAAAAGGAAATTGTGCATAGATTACAATTGCATAGTTTTCAAAAAAGAGGATTTTGCATAGATTACATTGCATAATTCGCATCGTTGAATGTTTTAGACTACTTTTGGATAGTGAAAGTCATCTAGTTTGGAAAAAGTTTCGTTTTCAGTATTGTTGTTTGTTGCATCATTGTTTGGAACTCTTCCCTTAACTAGATAACATTCATCGAATTGAAATATTTCTTTCCTCATATAGCTGCATATAGGAGATTGTCAGATGACATGTGGTAGGGCCTTGAAACCGAGACATAATTCAAGATCAACTTTAAAATTTATTGAATTAACCTATGGAAGCAATGAAACCTAACGAAACATTTTTAGTGGTCTAGGCTAGAGATGTGTTCCGGCGTCTTTAAACCTAGCAGTTGTCGCTCGCCATCTGGCTTCAGACAATGCTAGTATGGACTTGTGCTCCTCGTACCATCGAGTATATAAAGGGAGACCCTTCTAGGTTGCAATCCTTTTATCCGTAGGAAGCCGAGTCTGCCGCCTTGTAACCGTGATACACCGAACATAGCATTCGGGGAGACTACCTGCACGTACGTCAAGACCTTGGTCATTTCTATTTCATTTGATCACCAAGGTGTATATGGCAGTTCACGGAAACTTGGTATACCCTCTTGCTCAGATTACCTGAGCAGTCATTTTGGTCTTTTCGTGACTCGTTAAAAGTGAAAATATCATCGAGCACTTGTCCTTTCATGCTCGTTTCAACCTGAAAGTGATAGAGTCATCTTTTGCCTATTTCTTGACTCTTAAAATATGAAACGATAGAGTTTTTTTTCAGTGTCTTAAAATATTAACTGCCCACAAATATTCCTGGTTAAAGTTATTTTCCTTAGCATTTTGTTTTACGGTTGTTTCCAATGGCAACATTTCCGGAGTTTACCAACCAAGGAATCCCCTCCGAAGGGAATCCTAGTCCTTTTCCTTCTTTTGGAAATGTTGGTGCTCCTTATATGGCAACGTTGTCCCTGCCTTGTTTAACTGTTGGATGGCCTGTATGGTTATTTTCGACCTCGGTGGTCCCAAGTGTTCCGCCCACCGTACAACCATCTCCTCCACCTGAACAACATCATGTTGATTCTAAAGTGGACCTCTCCCCTTCTTCACATGTTTCTTCCTCCTCTTCTCCTACTTCACCTGGTGAAAGTTTGGATTCTAGTAACCAGGTGGCTAAGAAGAAGAAGAAGAAGACCAAGAAGAAGAAGTCAGATAAGGGAGAGGCTAGCTCTATGGCTATTGCGCCTAAGAAACCATCCATCAATAAACCATCCAACCTTCCACGGAAATTCAAATTCCCTTGCATGTTGTGCAAAGGTGACCATCTTCTTCGAGATTGCCCTGGCATTCCCAAGGTACTTGAATTATGGTCCAACGGTCGTCCACCGTTGCCTTTGGTTTCTGAAAGTCATCTTAGTGGCACATCTTCAACTAGTGCTGATAAGACTCATAAGAAACAGGGTAAGATTACCAATCCCTGTAAGTTGTGTGAAGGGAATCATCCCATTCACCTTTGTCCGTACATGGATGAAGCCAAGAGAGTGTTGGACAACTTTACTGTTTCTGCACCCTGCCTTCCAGCTGGTTGCCAGAAACTTTCTTTGAGTCCTCCACTAGTTGATTCCACGATCGGTTAAGAGTCATCCTTGGTCGATCCTGCTCCCCCGGAAATTCAAATTCAGGAATCCGTTCCCGACCAACCATTGGATTTGGAATCAGTCGACTTGATCCTGCCTACGGTTAATCAGGTCTTTTCCGTTGAGAGTGGATCTCATCTCTCTCACGTTCCTCTTGTTTCTTCAGATTCCTCGGATTTGGAGAAAGATCATCCCGTCCCTATAATTCAAGAAGTTTCTCCTCCTGAATCTGTGATGGAGGTCCAGGAGGATGCTCCTCTTGCTCCGGTAACAACAGGGGAAGACCATCTCAGTTCGATGGTACCCCCTCCAAGTAGTTTGGTCTCTTCCTTTGATTGGAGTCAATTTTCCGGATACTGCCTTCCGTCTTATGTTCCTTTTGAGATAACAGTACAGACCTTTGATCTGGTCGTACCCAACACCATTATAGATGAAGGCACATCTGTTAGTATTCTGTCTTCCACTACTTGGAAGGCTTTTGGTTCTTCACCGCTTATGCCTGTTACGTAGAATCTGTTGGCTTTTAACAGAGGAACCAGTTAACCGTTAGGGATCCTTCCGAAGTTGCCAGTTACTTTGGGAGGGAAAACCGTCTATATAGACGTGATGGTTGTTCCAGGCCCCTTGGATTTCAATTTAATCTTGGGGCGCGATTATACTTATGCCATGGGTGCACTTGTCTCCTCCCTCTTTCGTGTGATTTGTTTTCCACACAAAGGTCGGATCGTGACCATTGATCAGATTTCAATCTTTGGTCCCGATATGGCAGCTGGCCCACCATCTTCCCTTCCCGGTCTTTATCCACCAGTTATGTATTCCCCGCCGCAAGTCAATTATGTACCGCAAGTCAACTATGTAGCTACCAACTATGTAGCTACATGTCCCGTGCCTACATTCGGTGATAGTGCCATTTGCATTCTGTGTTGGGGGCATTGGGTCCTCGATTTCATGTTTCCATCTGGACATAGAACCTCTCTTGAAGCCATGACTTCTGTATTCATCATGAGTCATTTTCTGTTAATGCTTTTTTTAGGCCGGTCTTTATTAAAAAATTGAACAAAGGTGTCTGAGCAAGAGCTTGTTTTCTCTCACAAGCTCTTGTTAAAAATGAAACAAGGTGTCTTATTATAGTTTTGTTTTCGTATCAACCTCATTAAAAAAATGAAACAAGGCCACTTCCAGATGTCTTTTAATGTGTCAACCTCGTTAAAACAATGTACACTTTCCCCGTTCATCTGAGCCTGAGACCCCAAAAATCCCAGTCGAGTCTTTCTCTTGATCTCATAACTTGAACCTTCACTCCATCTGCCTTTCATATGGATTGAAGCTTGGGGGGCATGTACCTCGAATTGAGTCACCATGCTGGGGGCATGCAAATTTTTTCAAGCTTAGTTTGTTTTCGTTTCAAGCTTGTGTAAAAATGAAACCGGTTTCAAGCATAGTTTATCTTTGTTTCAAGCTTGTGTAAAAATGAAACCAACTTCAAGCAGAGTTTTCTGATTTCAAGCTTGTGTAAAAATGAAACCATTCCCATTTTACCTCTTGTGATTTCCATTTTATCAGCCTTTTTTTCTAGATGAGCCTTGTTTTTTTTTTCATTCCACCGTCACTATCTGCTTGGTCGATCGTATGCCTTCACTTGGTTGTTTTACCCATTCCTGAGGAACCGCTGTGATGAGTGGTCTTGTTAGCCAACCTCTTGACCTTTATCTTGTTCTGACTAGTTCCACCATCACCGGAACTAGTTGCTGCCATTTATACCACTTGTTTCTCCAGGAGGAGTCACCTTTCAGCTCTTTTCTGACTCTCTAAAATTGAAAATATTGCTGAGACGCTTGTCGTTTTGAACTCGTTAAATGGCTGCGAAGCGATATCTACCCAGTATACATTTACCCATTTTTCGGGCTGGGATAGATTATTTATGAAAAAGGAATACCTTAGCTTACCGCGACTAAGAGGTTCTCTCAAACATAGTTTTCTACCTTTTCGGATCTGTGAGACTACCTACGAAAAGGGGCTACTGGAGTTTTCTTTTCTGCCTTCTTTTCAAACTCTCTAAACATGAAAAGATGCTGAGTTCTTCCTTTGTTAGACTCGTTAAAACTGATGACATCAGACTCCGTTGTTATGACGTTATTCGAGTTCCTCCTTCCTAGGGCTCGTAAAATGTACTAGGTTGGATTTGTCCGAAGGACAATCTTATATGACAAGCATATGGTATCCTCTTCAAGTTTGTGTAAAAATAGAGAGGTACTCGCCAGAAATGGTGGGGGAAAATGGAAGTTTTCCATCAGTTGTGTTGGCAGTATGTCACTCTTGAACATGACACTTGTCTGCAGTTTGTGTTGGGTTGGGATATCTTCACTCTGTCACTTTGCCTCCATGGGTTTGGGAAATCCGTTTGCCTCTCATTCGATTAAAAATATTGTCAACATGACCTCTGATCCTATTTGAGTCAAATGCTGCCAAATTCCAGAGTCGTGTCACCGATATGTTCAAGAGAAAATCCTTCTGCAGTTTGTACATTCCTTGATCCTATGTTTCAGTCTTGATTCACACTCATATTACCTTCTCTGTTTCGTGTCGATGATGTGGGATTCATTATGACTCTCCTTTGACAGATCACTTCCTGTCGACTTCAGCTCATTATCCGAGAAGTTGATCTAGAGACTCCTTTCTAGTACCTTAGAGCTTGCATGCCCTAATGGCAAGTTCTTCACTTTCGACGACAGGTTCACATCATTGGCCTTCGATCGGGTGATTTCACGGGTGTTCAACTTCAGCTCACTATTCACATTCCGTGGATTGTACTAGTAATACCTTGAGAGACATTGACATTATGGGTGGTTTCTCTCGCACTTGTTAACGGTTCGCATCATTGACCGATAATCAAGTGATTTTCTAGCATGTTTGACTTCAACACGTCTATTCACATGTTGGAATTTGTACTTTGATGGGGTGGTGTCGGAGCGCAAGACCCTGGGCTTCGATCACAGAAGTCCAGGTTGCGAGGAGTGATGAGTCATTCATGATTATATACATGATTTTTTAGACGGATGGCTGCGACCATACCGTGGGTTCTCTTGTTTTGATCCTCTCTATACGGATGGTTGTGCCCATACCGTGAATCTATTTCATATGATACCTTTATTTGGATGGTTGCATCCATGCCGAGGATCCATTCACATGATCCTTTTCTTGATGGATAGCTGCGCCTATACCATGGATTCATGTATTTTTCATCAGAGATTTCAGTTCTGTATATGTATCTATGCTTGATTTGCAGGTCTCCTGACAACAGCGTTTGGTTCCTTACACGTACTTGTAAAGCATTTCACCCCTCACTCATGTTCAGACTTCATACTTTAGGGGGCATCTGTTACACAGTAATTTGTCACTATCCCTGCAATCCCCATCTCGCACATTGGAGGGTCATTTCTGTGACTAATTAGAAGTGTCATGCCTTGCAAATACCATCATTGCATCCCTTTCCATGAGTACAACATTCCCTCTGTTGACCATTTCCTGAGCAGACCACTAAAAAACATGTTTTTGCCTTGGTGCTGGTAGCTCGTTATGCCCTTGCGCCAATGAGGAAAATTAACACTGAGCCTGCACCAGTTGGCGCTCTATCCCAGTTAAGCACCCGCGCCAATCTGTTTATGGAATTTTTTTTGAAAATAGAGGTGAAGTTTCGATCACAACAACTTTGTGGATGAGTCATAGGGAGTGGTTTGACTGAATAACCACGACCTTCCTCCTTTGGCCTCTTGTTTCCACCTTATGGGGAAACCTCCCAAGGGATAAGGCCTCCCTTCCACTATTGTAGGGATCCAAACCTCCTCCTCTCCTCTATAAATATAGCCATCTTCCGTTGATGTGCTAACTGAATCGCTGAATGGTTGAACAGATAGTTGAAAAAGTTAGCATAGATAAGAAGCAATCATAGCTTCGGGAGAACAGTGCAGAGTGTGATTGTTTTTGTGTGTTGAGAACATAGTGAGATCTTGGACCTTTGTTCATGAGGGTGTGACAAAGATGTTTGGATACACACCTGCCGAAGGAGAGCCTCAACATCAACGCTTGGTTGTAAACTCCCCTTGTATTTATCATAATAAAATGCATTTGATGTTTATCTTCCATCCTTGTTTACATCTATAATGAGATTTATAGCATTCCTTGATCAATTAGATAGGTTGTAATTGTTTTACATTTGTCGTGGTGTTACGCTTGTCATGTTTTCTTGACTGTCTGTACAGGTAATTGAACATTGATAGCAGCGTGTATGGAGCTAGAGAAGAGCGACAGATCAAGTAGCTTCGACGGAAGACGACAACATAGCATCAGAATGAGGTAGGACACATTCCTTGCTCTGAATTTCATTTACAATCTAGGAAGGTAGGTGTTAGTGTAGGTTTTAACCCTGAACAGAAATTATCTACACACGAATCTTATAACAGAAAATAAACAATAGCGAGAGCATAAAACATAAAACAGATAAACATAGAGATTTTCCCCTGGATCCAAAATCGGGACGACCAGCTTGATTTTTCATTATATTCCTTTTAGTGTTACAACACATATATATACATGCCGAAGCATACATAAACCCCAATCCATTAACCCTGGATTAGAACATAACCGTAGTTCCCTTGATCGGATCTACAAAATACCAGGGGTTGAAAACCATCGTACCCCAAAAACCATGTGCAAACTCATGCACAAAACATGGGTGGGTCCGCTTATGAGTGGGACCGCATACCAAAAAAAATTTCGCCGGGGCACTGCCCCCCCTGTGACCCCCTTGCTGTGCCCGGCGCAACATACAACGCTTGGGGCTAATTGTGGAAAGAATATAACACATACCCAACATTCTCCCACTTGTTGTTTTCTTTCCACAGGGGGCCACAGGAGAGCTTAGTCATTGGGCCAATTCTTCAACACCCATTGTTTCTCTACACCAAGAGAACTTCTGAGTGCTCACAGACTTCGTCAATGCATCTGCAACATTCTTCAAAGTTTCCACCTTTACCAGCAACACCCTTTTAGCCTCAACCATATCTCTAACAAAGTGATATTGAACATCAATGTGCTTTGTCTTTGAATGATAAGCATGGTTCTTAGCCAAGAAAATTGCACTTTGGCTATCACAGTCTATCCTTATAGCTTGTTGTACCAACCCCATACTTGAACACAATATCTGCAACCAAACTGCTTCCTTGCTTGCATGAGTGGCTGCTATGTATTATGCCTCTGTAGTTGAAAGTGCCACTAGAGACTGTCTTTTACTCATCCAACTGACTGCACCTCCAAATAGGCTAAACACATACCCACTTGTAGATCTTCTTTGGTCCAGATCTCCAGCCCAGTTTGCATAAAAAAAACAACGAATGTCCAACATTCTTTCTAATCCTGGTCTTCCCTGGTAGCACAAACCATAATCACTAGTGCCACATAAAAATCTGAAAACCCGCTTCACTGCTATCCAATGCTCCTTCCCTGGGTTTGACATAAACCTGCTCAATACTCCCACTGCATGTGTAATGTATGGTCTAGTATAGACCATTGCATACATCAAGCTACCCACTACACTTGCATATGGAACACGGGACATATCCTCCTCTTCTTCTTGTGTCTTGGGACATTGTTCAACAGACAGCTTTACACCTACAGGAATAGGAACATTCACCGGTTTACTATCTTTCATATTGAACCTTTGCAATATAGTCTCGACATACTTCCTCTGGTTTAACTAGAGCTTCCTCTTTTCCTGATCTTTCTTAATTTCCATGCCCAAAATATAGTTTGCAGCACCAAGATCCTTCATGTCGAATTTGGAGAACAGTTGGGTCTTCAAATCTTGGATAATTTCTTTGTCATTTCCAATCAACAACATATCATCCACATACAAGATCAAATAAATAGCATGGTCACCAATTAATTTAAAATAAACATAGTGATCCTCCTTGCTTCTGGTGAAGCCAAGTCCCCGTATATAGGTATCAAATTTCTGATACCACATCCTTGGTGACTGTTTTAACCCATACAGAGACTTCTTCAACCTGCATACTAGTTCTTTCTTACCCTTCACCATAAAGCCTTCAAGTTGCTTCATGTAGATCTCTTCTTCTAGATCCCCGTGAAGAAATGTTGTCTTCACATCCATCTGTTCTATCTCAAAATCAAATGCAGCAGCAACAGATAAAAGTAATCTAATAGAAGTAACTTTGGCAACAGGAGAAAAAATATCACCAAAATCAATTCCCGGCACCTGGGAATAACCTTTCGCTACCAACCGAGCTTTGCATTTCTCCACCTTGCCTTCTACATTCATCTTCTTCTTAAACACCCATTTGCTCCCAATGGGCTTCCTTCCAGCCGGCAACTCCACCAGATCCCATGCATTGTTTTTGTGCAAGGATGCCATTTCATCAGCCATGGCCTCCTTCCAGAGTTTTCCATCCTCTGAATCTACTGCCTCCCTGACAGTTCTGGGTTCATCATCAGTTATAGTTAAGGCAAAACCTGAACAGAAAGCAGATGGACTATACCTTTCCGGTTGCCTTCTTTCCCGAACTGATCTTCTCAAAGCTGGAGTTTGTGGCTCTTCATCTTCTGAGTCTTCTTCTGTTGTAGAGTCTGATTCATCCTCCTTTAGCTCAAACTCTATCTTCTCAGGTTCCTTTGGTAGGACTTCATGTCTAACAACATCTTTCACTTCTCTAAACACCACATCTCGGCTGTACACAACCTTCCTTGTTTCTGGGTTCCAAAGCTTGTAACCCTTTAAACCATCCTTATACCCAATAAAGATGCACCTTTCAGATTTATTATCCAACTTGGTCCTTTTCTCCTTTGGAACATGTACATATGCATCACATCCAAATACCCTTAGATGTGAAAGAGAGGGTTTTTTACCAGTCCATACCTCATGTGGGGTCTTATCCTCCAACGCTGATGAAGGTGATCTGTTAACTAAGTAACATGCAGTCTCCACTGCCTCTGCCCAGAATTCTTGTCCTAACCCGGTACCACTGAGCATGCTTCTTGCCTTTTCCATCAGTGTTCTATTCATTCTTTCTGCAACTCCATTTTGCCGAGGTGTGTATGGAGTAGTATTCTGCCGTGCTATACCACACTTCTTACAGAACTCTTCAAATTCCTTCTTGCAGAACTTCCCACCATTATCTGTCCTCAACGCCTTTATCTTCTTCTCTGTCTGGTTTTCCACCAGAGCCTTAAATTCTTTAAATTTGTCAAAGACTTCAGATTTCTTCCTCAGGAAATATATCCATGTATTCCTTGAGAAGTCATCTATGAATGAAACATAGTACGCAGACTTTCCCAGTGATGGAACTGACACAGGCCCAAACACATCACTGTGCACAAGTTCTAATATCTTGTTTGCCCTCTTAGCACTAGAAGGAAAACTCACCCGATTCTGCTTCCCATATACACAATGTTCATAGAAATCGAAATCCAGAGAACAATTAGACATACCTTCTACCATACCATCTCTATGCAGTATCCGAAGGCCCTTCTCTCCAATATGTCCAAGCCTTTGATGCCATAGCATGGTCTTTTCTCCAGAGACAGCTAGGCTTTCCGCTCCACTTTCAGGAACCACATAACTGTTACACCCATCAATAACAGTGCTACCTTGTAGCTTGTACAGAGTCCCAGTCCGAACTCCCCGCATTAATACCAGTGCTCCCCGAACCATCTTGCATGCATCTTTCTCGAACACTATTTTTACAGCTGCATCCTCCATCTTGCTCACAGAAATCAGATTTCTGGCCAATGCAAGAATATGCAGAACACCAGGAAGTGTTCTAATCCTTCCACCTTGCAACTTCAACTTGACGTTTCCACGTCCGACGATTCTAGCCTTCCTATCATCCCCTAGGAAGACATCACCACCATCATATTTCTCATACTCGCAGAACCACTCCCTATGGGGAGTGAAGGGAAAGGATGCACCTGAGTCAATCAACCATGACTCATGATCTACATGTGTATTTGAAGAAGAAGCCAAATACACATCCCCACCTTCATCCGAGGTGGTTTTTGCCTCTGCAGAAGGAGCTTCATCAGATCCCTTTCCTTTCTCAGAAGCTTTAGATCTACATTCCTTTTTGTAGTGTCCTTCCTTTCCGCATTTCCAGCACACCTTTACAAACTTTCCAGGAGATTTAGATCTCCCTCTAGATTTAGATCTCCCACTCGAAAACTTATTCTTGTTTCTGTTCTGGGACCTTCCTCGTACGTATAAGGCATCTCCATTCTGACCCTCCATATTTCTCCGTCTCATTTCCTCCGACAGCAAGGCTGAGACGATGTCATCAAAATTCAAGGTAGTTGTATTGCTACCTATTGCAATAACCAGACTATCCCACGAGTCTGGTAGAGAGCACAACAAACTGATGCACTGTATCTTCATCCGAGATTTCCATTATCAACAGATGACAAACTCTGACTTACCGCGCATCAAGGCATTCAGATGCTCTGTCACCGAGTCTCCATCCTTCATCCTCAGGTTATACAGCCTTTTCCGCATAAACAACTTATTCACTAGAGACTTAGATTGGTACAAAGTCCCAAGTTTTTCCCACAAATTCTTCACCGTAGCTTCCCAGATACATTCAATAACACTGAATATGAGACACACAATAGTATTGTGCTCTTAGCCTTCTGATCCAGTTTCTTCCAGTATTCATATGACATTGTCGTTGGTTTAGTACCTGGGTCTACCATGATCCACTGATCTTTATCCACCAGTAGATCCTCCATCTTAAGCTTCCACAACTCAAAACTCTCACCATTAAATTTCTCGATCTCTATCTTTCCGCCACTCGCCATATTCTTTCATAGCAAGAATCGATCATGTAGATCTCCCACTGAACAGGGTCTACCTCAGGCCTGAGCAAAAAACCCTCAGCAGCAAAGGCGTCCCCTTGAAGCCGAAATAGCTCTGATACCAAATGTAGGTTTTAACCCTGAATAGAAATTATCTACACACGAATCTTATAACAGAAAATAAACAACAATATATAAAACATAAAACAACATAAACACAAAGATTTTCCCCTGGATCCCAACCCTGACGACTCACTTGATTTTTCATTATATTCCTTTTAGTGTTACAACACACATATATACATGTCGAAGCATACATAAACCCCAATCCATTAACCCTGGATTAGAACATAACCGTAGTTCCCTTGACCGGATCTACAAAATACCAGGGGTCAAAAACCATCGTACCCCAAAAACCATGTGCAAACTCATGCACAAAACATGGGTGGGACCGCATACCAAATTTTTTTTTCGCTGGGGTGCTGCCCAGGACCATGACAAGGGGGGCTGCCGCCCCCCCTGTGACCCCCTTGCTGCGCCCGGTGCAACGTACACCGCGTGGGGCTAGTCGTGGAAATAATATAACACATACCCAACAGTTAGTATGTTCCCGTAGTTGCTAGACCCACCCTAAGGCTAGAGGGTTCGTCTCTGTCCGCAGAGAGGATTTAACTGGACAACACCTTCCTCCTTAGTATGTCATTATCTCTGTTTTCCTTCTCCAAAACCTTCTGTAGGTGTTGGTTAGCCCTGTCAAACCATGACTCTTAGTTCCCATTGACTATCATTTCAAGTTGTTCATTCAAGATTAGTTGATTAGCAAGCTTAGTATCTTTTTTCCTTTCTAGTGCTAGAGCTCTTTTCAACCCTCTAGTCTTAGGCCATCTCCTTGGCACTTTTTCTACTACCTCATCTGTTTCACCATATGTTTCAAGTGTCTCTTCAATCAAAACTTTGGATTTTTCTACCTCTCTTTGAGCTTTGATGAATTTGAGCTCATCAATGACATGTTTGGTTTTCAACTGCTCGTTCTCCTGCCCAAGGAAGTTTATGACAAATTTGGACCTGTCAAGATTAGTATGGAGCTCTCTAATCTTGGTATCCTTTCCCTTGATGACTATACTAGTGATCTCATCATCATCATGCTCATCTAGGTCAACAAGGTCAAAATCATGTTCTGTCTCATGGAGGTCATCCTCATCGTGAATGACTGCCTCATGTACATCCTCCTCTACCATCTTTTATTTCCCCCTTTGTACCTTCTTTGTTGGTGAAGAAGGCAGGGCCCCTTCCACAATCTGTGAAGCAAACACCTACCTATGATCCCTCTAGTATGTGTTTTCTAATGGCTCTATCTCAGCCACATTAGCCTTCTTAGGCTTATTGATTTCAATTCTGCTAGGTGATCCAGTCTCAATGTGGGATGGAGATGATGGTGGTGAAATAGATGAAGGAGACTGATCTGATGATGATGCATGAACTGCGGGTTGAGATGGAGGAATGGATGTGGAAGGATGAGATGATGAAGGCACATATTGGGCATGATGAATAGGTGGAGCAGTGAATATGTCATTAGCTATGAATGAACTCCATGGAATGGTCAATTGTTTGAGGTGATGGAGGACTATGATTTTGATGAGGGAGTGGTGAAAAAGACTGTTGATTTGGTGTTCATACTCTCTCTTCTGGACAATAAATGCCATCTTATCAATGCTCCAGAAGAGGTAGTAGGGTATGTTGAGCATCTTGAAAGTCTAAAGAACCTACCTTCAAAAGAAAATTATTTCATGATGATTTTCATCATGGGAGCATATCTCTCCAGGAGGTAAGAGAAAGGAAAAATCCTCTTTCTCTCATTCTTGTACCTAGGTTTGATGAAAGGCTCATAGTAATGCTCCTCCAAGTCTTTTTGTTTGAACCACTTCTCCCCAAAATTTGGGATCCCTGTGGCAGTTGTGATGATGGCAATTGACACAGTGAAAGTGACACCAGCTAGAGTAACTTGGTTGTCATGGAGATTAGAAATGAAAATTCTGGTCAACATAACATGGTGTTGGATCTTCTGAATTTTCTCACAGAACTCAAAACATCCAACGTGTTTGAAACATGTCACAGCCATAGGAGATGACAAGAGTTCCTTGGTATTTTTTGGCTCTAATCTAAGTATTATTCCCCCTTTGTGTGGCTTCTTCTCCTCTATTTATTCTCCCTCACTGTATGGTCTATTTTCTTCTTCTGCCATGATGCCTTAGTGTCAAAACCCTAGGGAGGTATAATGATGGTGGAATGTGGTTTTTAGGAATAGGGAATAGGATAGGGAAATTGAGGGAGATGGGGGTAGGGATTTATGAGTTAAGGGATGTTACAAGGAGTAGGGATGTAGAGGGGTTTGGAATAGGAAATTAATTACAGGTGTAGGGAATTGGGAGCCTAGGCAAATTATGTACCTAGGGCTTAGATTTTTAAGGAAATTAAAGCTTAGGGAAAGGGGATGTTAATGTAGGGATTTGGGAAAGGGTATATTGCAATTTGGGAAGGGTATGAAAGTGCTAGGCAGTGAAATTGAACTGTAATTGGGTATTTGAGGAATACTAGGGTTTTAAATTTGAAGAAAGACACCAAATTTATTTTAACAAACTTCACACAACACAAAATGACTTGATGGAGAAGAGGGATGGAGCAATCGTAGCTTACTTTCTTGTTTGAGGCGTGTGGAACCATTGCTGAAATATTGAGGGTGATTTTGTAAAGTTTGGAGGCTTTTCTGGCAATTGCTGAAGAAAACAGGCAAGCGCGCAGTGCCACAAGCAGGCACACCTTCTCTTTGGCAAGCACGCAACACACAATGCAAGCACGCAGCGCCACAAGCAGGCACACAACGCCACAAGCAAGCGCACAACTCACAAAGCAGGCGTGCAACACCCCACACCGGTGCACCCTCCCTTTGGCAGGCGCGCATTGCCTCCCCTGTTTTGCTAATTTCGCCCAGAAAACTTGAAAATCGTGCTTTGCTTGAGGTTTCTCGATGGTAGAGGAGAACAATGAAGTCTCTTTTGATGTCATGAAAGCTCTAATACTTGAGTGAAATTAATCTTTTGATTTAAAACCCACTTTCTAATGTTTCAATTTCACCCTTGAAAACTTTGGAAAATATCCTTTACACTTTGAATTTTTTCTTTGCAGGTTGATGATGTTGGAGTTTGGCACTCTTTACATTGCTTTGTTTTGTGTTTAGTTTGGCATATGGAGTTGAATTTGCAACTTGGTAATAGTACTTATTACATATAATAGACATAAAATTACATAAAAATAAAAATAAATTACATCTATGTTTTTTGAATAAAATTACATTGCAGAATAAAAATCATAACTTGAAAGAAAAATTAGAACTTTGTAAATATTCCTTGGAGATCATCTTTCATGTTGGAAAATCCTCTTCATATGATAAAGGAATATTATTCAATCACTCTCACATTTTTTCTAGCCTTATGCAAATGAAATGGTGTTTTATTTGGACCTTGGAAAATAAAAACTAGTGACCTAATTGGACCTTGAATGACACTTCATGGTGACTTTGAGTGACATAATGACATGATGAAATAGACTTTCATGATTGAAGTATGCTCAACAAGACATGAAGGTGGGCCAGCAAGTATAAATTTTGAGGAGGAGTGATATTTTATGACTAGGGCTACCATGAGTGAGTAAAATTTTTGAATGAAGACCTAGGTGGAATGACAAAAATTTCTGAGTGAGACTCCTAAAATGATATGAAAAGAATATTTTTGATCACTGAGAGCAGTATGAAAATACTGACACTAATACAACGACCTTATCTTTGTTCGACGACCTTCTTTTTTCCTTTTGTTGCATCCCACACCAACTCCATGACCCACTGCCCACTGCAACTCACAACTCTGAACATAGTTGCAACAAATATAAGCCAAAGTGAGTGACAATAACCCTGCACTATGGTACAAAAGAAATTGACGATGAACACAATTTGTTTGCAATGCTGATGTCCCCTCTACTTTTTTCTTTTACTGCCTTTATTTTTCCTTGCAATGTTGAAGTTAATTATCCTTTTTTTGCTTGCTAGGTTTGCAAGTAATTGGTATAAATTGGGATGGACAGAAGTGCACAACCAGGTACAATACAATACTAATGATCCGTAGTTACAATACAATACTAATGATCCACAGTTACAAGACTCGCTGAGTTACAATTTTTTTATTTCCAAATCCTCAATCCATTCGAAGTCCATATTGACTTGGACTAAATAATTATTAGATTACAATATTCAAGAAAATATGTCAATCAATACATAGATGTAGAATTTAACATATATTTGATATAATTCCAGACATGCAAAACATGTATTTTATTATACCTTCTCTTTGCAACCATTTTGCAAGGCAGAAAAAGAGTTGTGCTTAATTATAAGAACATGTAATTTTACGGTTTAGCCATATTTCTCTTCAAAACTAATCCATGACTCTTTAAAAGATTAATCATAGAAATGAAGTGCAGTTCTTTAAACAAATACCCTTTTCAATCTAGTGCGGAAAATGATTTTCTATTTTTTTTCAACACCAAATTTACCAGTAAACAGTGTTTAAACAACTAGAGTACAAACTAAAAGTTCAAAAGCCACAAGTGTAATTTATAGCGAAGGAAGGAGAAACGAAGGAGATTATTTTTGGAATGAAATCACATATGCCTCTGTAATATAATAGCTTTCAATTATGGACATCGCATAGATAACAATGATTACTAGAGAACTCTAAGAATGTGGGAAAAGAAAGGATCACCTTAATCTCACATCACGATTAGCACACTGACTAGTTTTTTTGTACTAATAAGAGCATAAATCAATCTTGCACTTACATGGAGAAGATGATTCGACAAGGTTCCTTTTCCATTGCGAATGTCTGCCAAAGACAAGAAGCCATCAACAAAGTATTGTATGATGGAGGCTACCTTTACGGCATGATTTTCTTGTAACTGGCTAATCTCTGCAGCATACTTGTCTGAAATTTGTGCATCTCCAATCACGCTAGAAATTTTGGATGCGAGAACAGATTCTTTTTTCCCGAGGACAAATATCTGCAAGCCCTTCATGGAAATACTTCCACAGTAACCTATTAATTCATTCTAAGGACTGATCATCTACAATTTGGCATAATACGACGCTCGTCAATTATGTCGGCTTATATCAGCTAGGTGAATTTTCTTTAGTGCATTGTAATATTGTATAAACTTGTTGAGTATGAACGTTTTTCTGCTAACTCCAAGAATTGCATAAATTTTTTTAAGACTTTTGGCCAGAAGGGCATCCTTAGAGACGACAAAAGAAGTCAGAATTATTTTGGCAGAGAAGCTGGCAAACTTCAGAACCTTGTCAATGCCACCCCTTCTTGCTAAATAAGCTTCCAAATGATCTGCAAAACCTTTTTATTTCTTTATGATTTGAAAATTATTTTCACTGACACTAGTATTGATATTAACACTTTTAGCAACAGTGTTTATGCATGTAGATGCCTCTATCAATGTATCTCGATTTGCAGAGGGTTTTTGCATTTCCATCCTTCGAAATTCCCTATAACGATAAATCTACACAGAAATATATGAATTTACTAGTGATCGAGGACAATATGCTTGACTCCAGGGGAGCAATAGTCACTGGATGACATCAAAATTGTCAAGCCACCCAACGAAGACCGTTGGTTTCCATGGAATTCCCAAACTGGAGGGACCGTAGGAGCCAAACATATAATCAAAGAGACAGACTCCTGCACCCTATGAACGGTTGACACAGACTCCTGTAAATTATGGGAAATATTCCTGCAAATTTTGAGCAAGCTCCTCCTGTAGCAACATTAAATCCCCTCAGTATTTCAAAATACACCATCCAATACATGGTCCATTCTGATAGCTTCTTAGGAGTAACTGCAACAGTATTCTGATAATTTCTAAGGAGTAAAAACAATTCATTTCTTAGGATTAAGAGCAGTAGTATTCTAATAATTTATGAGGAGTAACAACCGTTCATTTCTTAGGAGTAACAACATTTCAAGTGACTTGGAAAACATGCATGTAGGATGTCATTTTTCAGGTGTAACAACAGCTTAAATGACTTGGCGAACATGCATGGACCATGTTCTGTTAGTTTAGGCATGTGGCCAACAAACAAACCCACTCTATCATGTGCTTCTGCATGTGCGCCGATGCATTAAAGTGTCAGGCATGTTCTTTCTCTAGGGTTGGGTAGTGCTTTGAAAAATGTGACACTTCTACGTTCTATAAAGGAATTCCTTTCGATTTCTTGTTCGTATTCCTCGTGCACAAGGTGTTTCTTTTTGTGATTGGATGTAATTAGTTACAATTCTAAACACCATTATAACAGAACCAAAAGTAATAAAATATAACTATTTTTTCTGGGCTAAGTTTATTGTAAACAACTTAGAGAGATTTTTAACCATAAATTTATTATGTTCCACCATAGCGTGGTAAATTTTTCACGATTTTGGATGAAAGTACCACAATTATTTTTTCGTACAAAAATATCTTGAAATTTAACCATCATCTATGCTAATGGAGCAATTGAAATAGAGTGCAATACTAGAATTTCCTTATATGCACGGATATTTTTATACAAGATTATAATACTATAATGTCTATTAAGGTTCTCTAAAGTTTAAAATAAAGACAATGGAGGTGAACGTTATCTTTTCTCTAGTACTTCACAAAGTGAAAGCATTGATTCTCCTCTGCATACCGAACAAGACACATACATTGCTTCCACTCTCTAAAACAACAAACAATATCATTCAAATGATCTATGAATTACAATGGCAATTGCATTCATAAAACAGATTCAATGTCATTCAATTTTTGTCTATGTGTCAATGGCCTTCACAAAAACACTAAGCTATTTGAGAGGCACTCTTATCAACGTGTCAATATGTAATAAGGTGCTTAGAATTATGCTCAAAAATAAAATTTCTTAGAATGAAATGAAACATGAATGCTCGCATAGTGTTCATCATTCTGAATCCGACATAACTCGTTTTGCGCGAAATGAACACCGTATGGCTCCATAAACGTGTTCTGTCCATTTTCCTAAACAGGAAAATTTGGAAAAAAATTGTGCAAACAGGGAACCTAGTCAGCAGTCTGTATTGCTGACGTGGCATGCTCACTGGGTAGGTCAATGAGTTGGTCAACCCATTTCTTGAGTGAATGAATGGCTGCCAAGTGGCAAGGTTTGGTTGGTATGTATTGATGGGTGTTGGCAGGTTTTATTAGCTGTTGGGAGGTCAATGAGGAGGAGACACGTAGCTCAGCTTGGGGCTGCCACGTGTCCCCTTCATGGAAAGGTAAATTATGGTTATGGACCAAAGGGACTGGGCAGGGGTTGAACACAAGACCTCCGTCGAACTAACTCACACCGTTACCAACTCCCCTACGCTTTGTTGCTTACCCATATACAACTTCACACATATATAAGTTTTGATGTCAGTGCCAATGGGGGGAGAGGGGGCCAACCCCCAAAACATGTGACTAATACCTCGAACCACAGGCAGAGCACTGGAGGCGCTAGATCCTAAGCACACCATTAAAATGTTAATCTCAACTTAATTAACATTAATGAGGGTTTTTTAGTGCAAATCCAGTTTACATGCGTTATAAGAAAAATTAACCATCCCAAAATTTGTGCCACCAGTTGGTGAAATTGTAGGAAAGTTTGCCAAATTTCAGGCGGGTTTGTAGGACCGGCCTTAATTTTGTGTAATTTGTGGAGCGAACTATGCAAAAACTAGGTCAGGTCATAACTCATCTAGTTTTCAACCAAATCAGGAGCAGGGAGAGGCTAAGGTACCATTTTTGAGTGTTATGGACTCAATGAAACAAGTTTCAAGAGCAGAAAAGTATTATAAACACATCATTTTACAAATTTGAGCATAATATAGAGGCCCAAGCCATGGAAGCTAGACTAAGGAGATGTAGCCCAGGAGGGGTGAACTCCTTCATCAAATCCCTATGTTGATGTGTTGTATGGTGATGTACTGTACATTTTATTGTTGTTGTTTAGAATTCTTTTTTATGTTAAATTTTTCATAAAATTAACATAAAAATTACTCATGAGACTTAGTTAACTTGCAAGAGAACTTGAATCCTTAAGCACATGAAAAGAATTTCTTTTAAAATCCAAAAGAGGAATTATCACAACATTACTAACATACCTTAATCAAATCATTTTCGTATCAAAGCGACTAGGTTTGTTTGTGTAAGAAGGGATCTAATTGTTTGTAAGTTTGTGTCATGCTTACAAGGTTAAAACTCAAAAGAGGAGAAGGGAAGCTAGTTGAAAGCCCTACAATTGGGTCAAGAGGAAGAAGGGAAAGGTTGCCAAAGTCTTCAACACCAACACATCCTCAAATTGAATTTGAGTCTTCAGTGAGCATGTCTCATGAAGGAGAACCTACATTCAAGAAGACATTTTTTGATCTGACAAAGATGGTAAAGGTCCTCTGTGAGGAGGGGAATTTAAGGACGCAGGGAGAAATTTATAGGCCTCCTAGAGGAGAGGGTTCTCTAGGAGGAGGAGGTCAGGGAGATGGTGATAAACCACCATCCACTCCACCATCATCCTCATCACCATCTTCACCTTCCTCTTCATCATCTTCCACTACCACAACCCTTCCACCTGTTTATACACATACTTCAAAAGGAATTGGTAAATCACCCTTACTTAAATTTGATGTTAAATTTGAGTTACTGATGTATAATGACGAAGTGAATGCAGATAATCTGGATAATTGGATTCGTCAGTTGGAGGTTTATTGCAGAATTCATAAACTTCGAGAGGATGACATAAAGATTCGATTGGTTTCCTTGAGAATGGAGGGTGAAACACTTGTATGGTGGGAAGAAAGGACACAAGATGAGATTAAAAAAACAAGGTAAGATCTCAATTTGTTGGTCTGAATTCATTGTTGCAATTAAAAGGAAATTCTACCCTCTAGCTTACATGCAAAAAGCCATTATGAACTGGCAAATCGTTAGACGACTTAAGGGTCAAAGTGTGCAAGATTACACCCAATAATTTATAAAAAGAGCTCTTATGTTAGGTGTTGATTTGAATTCTCAAGATAATTTGCTGAAGTAAGTAGGGGGTTCACATAGTTACCCGAAACATTCCATCCTTATGTTTAATCCCACTAGTCTAGATGAGGTCTGTGTGCTAGCTACACACGTTGAGGCAAGAGGGAAAAATGGACTAGAAGAGGGTAAAAATAAAATATTTAAGGGTGGTTAAAAAGGAAAGGGTTTCAAAGGAAAACAAAAGAAAAATGCATCCATAAAAAAAAAAGGGGAGAAAAACACATGTAAACACTGTTCCAAAGAGGGTCACAATGAAGCCCACTGCTGGAAGCTTCATCCAGAATTGATGCCTAAGAAATTCAACAACAAGGGGAAACAAAATACAACCACTACCACTAAACATGATCTTGGATACGACTCAGGGGATGAGACTAAAATTGCAACCATGGTCACAAAGGGAAAAGAATCCATAGCAAGTACTAGTTCATCAAATTGTCAAAGTAACACTCTAAGTGAAGAAACAAGAATAGATATGTTTCATGTAAGAGTTGTCTCAAAACATACAAAAATAAACACACTATTTGATAGTGAGTCTCAAGCAAACTTAATATCTGAATACTTAGTCAAGAAGCTTAAACTTGAAACCATACAACATCACAAGCCATATCCTTTGGTTTGGATAACCAAGGATACAAATTTACAGGTTACAAGAAAATGCATTTTCCAGTTTGCAAACACCGCAAAATTTATTAATGAAGTTGAGTTAGATGTTGTACCACTTGGCATATCAGTAATTGTTTTGGGTAGTCCTTATCTCTATGATAGGAAAGCAGTCTTTTATTTCCATGAGAAAAAGTACCACTTGTTCAAATATGGAGAGGAGTATATTATGAGAGCTCATCGAAAAAAGCTAAACCTCTCTTTAGTTAATGTCAGGGAAATGAAAAGACTACTAAATTCAAGCAAAAACTTTGTGCTTCTTATGATCAAACAAAATAATCATATGAATTATGAATATTTTTAAGGTTGTGATGATAAATTGAAATATGATTTGTTTGATGTGGTAAGTCAACATGGAAATATGTTTGAAGAACCAAAGGGGTTACCTCCCAAGAGGGGAATCCAACATGAGATACAACTTCCATAGGATTTTCCACTCCCTAACATTGGCATGTATCGCATGTCAATAATGGAAAGCGCAAAAATCAAGAAGAAAATCCAAGGGTTGTTGAATAAAGGTATCATTCGTCCATCTACCTTGCCATGTGGTTCACCAATTATGTTGGTGCCCAAGAAGGATGGAAATTGGCGCATGTATGTGGATTTCTGTGCACTAAACAAAATCACGGTAAAGAATCCTTATCCACTCCCAAGAATAGATGATTTTCTTGATTATTTTAGGTACGAAAATTATTTCACTAAGTCATACTTAAGAAGTGGTTACCATCAAGTTAGAATAGCTGAAGAGGACATATGGAAGACCACATTTAAAATTGAACAAGGATTGTTTGAGTGGCTTTTTATGCCTTTTGGTATTTGCAACGCTCCAGCTACTTTAATGAGAGTTATGAACGATGTATTAAGACCATTTATTGATGAGTTTGTCATTTTCTACTTAGATGATATTTTGATATTCATCAAATCACGAGATGAACATGTCATGCATGTAAGAAAGGTGTTTGATGTCTTAAGAAAAGAAAAGTTGTTTTTGAAGATGTCAAAATGTGAATTTGGTAAAACTTCTTTAGTGTATTTGGGACATATTGTTTGACGAGGTGAGCTGAAGATAGACCCCTCTAAGGTTGAGGTCATTTTGAATTGGCCAACACCCAAAACAGTCACTGAGGTAAAAAGTTTTCTAGGAGCAACACAATATTGAAGAAAGTTCATTGCTAATTTTTCTTCTATTGTAGCTCCATTACATGCATTGACTAGTGTTAAGAAGGTCTTCCAGTGAGGAGGAAAGAAACAAAAAGCATTCAATGCTTTGAAATAGAAGATCATTTCAGCCCCAATACTAGCACTACCGGACTTGAGACATCCCTTTGAGATTCAAACCGATGCAAGTGACTATGCCATGGGCACAATCCTCATACAACATGGTAAGCCCATTTCATTCCATTCAGGAAATTTCAATGTTGCAATGATAAAATATCTGTTATAGGTCAATTTGGGTACTATTCCCAATGACCTAGTTAACTGGACATCATCCCCAGGACCGATGAATAGGGTCTATCATTCCCTATCATTTAAGTTTCTACATGCCCTAAGAAAAAGAATAAGACAAATCATCCATGACTTCCATTTGCAAGGTTTCCAAGATTTGAAGTATATGATAAATTACCTATGAGCTCACCAACGCAGTCTCTTAAGGGGCTAAATATGCAGGTACCTCCATTCAAAGGTGATTTGTAGAGCACTTCCCGACACTCAAGGGTGCATCGGTCAAATTGGGATAGAAATTATGATTGTTCCAGAATCTCCACTTGGCCAGTGCCTTCTAGAAGAGTGCACATGTGTCAAAATTCGAATCCATGTGTCCAATTGATACCTCTGAGATTGGGAACATGTATTTCCTATTATTAGAAAGTCTTTGATTGTAAAACAACCTTCAACTCCTCTATAAATTGAGCACAGATCCTAGTGCTTGGTAAGGAAGAGTTTGAGTAGAGAAATGCTGGTAGAATTTCAATTGAGGAGTTGATTTGAGTGACATGTTGCTGGAGAGATGTGCATTTTGATGAGGCTGAGATGTTGCTGGAGATGGTGACATCAAATCAATCACTGGGTTGTAACCTCCCTTTCTATCCATTAATAAATATTTCTGCTTACTTTCCCACACATGTATCTATACAAGCTTCTGTCTTTCATATTATGAATTCTTATCTGATGCATATGGTTCACGTTTCATTGATTTAACTAAATAACTTGAATAGGCATCTGTATATTTCTATCTCTTTCTTGTTTAGTGTTCATTCTTGCAAGAAATATTTTGGCGATCTAGCTTGTATTTGAAGCTACAACAAGAGCGACAGAAGGAGAATTGGATGCGCTTGGATTCCAAGTAAGTTTCTTGATATGTCCTGTTAGGAAAATTAGTTGCAAAGTCTTTAACCTTTTTTTCTAGATGAGCGCCACATCTAGGGAAGAATTTTTTATCGGTAATTGATAATTCTGCATAAGAAATTGGCGACTCCACTGGGGAGTTTACCCTTCATCCTTGGTGTATTTGCCTCTGTTTTCCTCTGTTTATTCACCCAGTAGAATTTAATCTGAAAGATTAGGCTTTTTGAAATCAAAATTTGCATTAGAAGTGTGTTAAACAGTTGAGTTTTTTGTTCTCTGTTGCGCCCAATGCATTGTTGAACATGACACAGTGCTTTGCATAGCACTGTCTCCCTCTCAGGGGTGCGTTGCAATGCACTGTATCCCCTTAGAGACTACGTTGCCCCCTAGAGCCGACCAAATTCCATTAAATTTGTCATTGCATTTGCTTTCAGTTTGTTGTTTGCTGTGTTTTAAAGAGCCCGATGCCTCGTATTTGCCAGTAACTTTATCTACCTCTTCCTCCTTTGAAAGAAAAGTTTGTTCAATGTTTATTTAAAGTGTTTTTATTTATCATTGACGAATTAATTTCAAATTATTTTCATTACTGCATTAGTTAAATTCTTCGTTTCCTGTAGGATGAATTGTAGTTCTATCTTCATTTCTATTATAAAAGATAAATTTTTGTTCAAATTCCTCATTTCTCAAAGTAAAAGGCATTTGTTTTTATTGATTTGATTCACTTAGTTTCCTTTTCTGCATTCACATTAAAGGGACTGAAAATAAAAACTTGCATTTGCATGTAGTGGATTGTGTGTTTTGCATATGAACAAATAGGAAAGTTGCATTTTATTTTTTTCTCGTTGATTGTTTGCTCTCAAATTGATTACTCTTTCCCTCTAGTAGCTAGGAATTTTCATTGAAAAACTAAAAGTGAAAAGATTGCTTATCATTTTAGTTTTCATTTTAGGAATTTCCAATACATCATCACGGTGAACCTTGAAAGGAAAATTGATAAACAAGATCAACTTAAAATTTACATCAATTTACCTAACAAAGCATTGGAACCATAACGATAACATTTAGAAGGTCTAGGCTAGAGACGTGTCCCGGCGTCGTAAAACATAGCAGCTATTGTTAATTGTCTGTGATACATTCGAGTGTGATACCTCACTCCACGTATGTAAGTATATCATAGCTCGTCCACGTACTTTCGGGTATATCGGGCGGTGTTACAGTACAAAAAGTATAAAGAGGTTCTCTCACTGTGCGGTTTCGCATTAGACAACGCTAATACGGACTTGGGCCTCCACGTACCTTCAGGTATATTTGGGAGGACAAATTTAGGTTGCTATCCATCCATAGTGAACCGAGTTGGCTGCATTGTAAATTGTGATACATCGAACACAGCATTCAGGGAAATTGCCTTCCCGTACTTCTTGGTTCGCTAGGAGGTATTCTGCAGTTCACAGTTTCTTGGTAAACCTTTTTTCCTAGAATAACCCTTTTATTTTTTTTATTTGCTTTTGGTTAAAATAAATCAGTAATCATGGAAGAACAAAATCCTTTTCCTCATCGTTCGCGTAGATTAGCATTGAAACCACCTTGACCACCAGAAGCTACTCCTGGTCGGCGAAGGTGACATCACTCTACTGAGACCAGTACTATTAGTACCTCTGGTGATGCATCATATTCCCATATACCAGACTTGGTACAAATTGTTTCTACACATCCCGGTTCATCTACTGTTATCGAGACGGAGTTCTCATAGCTACCCGTGGTCACGATCCATCCAATCAGTGAGACCATACCTCTTGAAGCCGACGTTGTTCAACCGAAAATTTATCCAGATCCTGTATCCTTTTTTTCAGAACATCTGCATCCCGAAGTCGAACTACCGGAAGTTGTTCCTGAATTGGTCATCCCACATTCCATTGTAGCCATTGAGTCTCCCATATCACACAGTCAACCTACTCAAATATACTTTGGCCTTGACGGTAAAAATAAACTATTTAAGGGTGGCTAAAAAGGAAAGGGTTTCAAAGGAAAACAAAAGAAAAATGCATCCATAAAAAAAGAAGGGGAGAAAACCACATGTAAACACTATTCCAAAGAGGGTCACAATGAAGCCCACTATTGGAAGCTTCATCCAGAATTGATGCCTAAGAAATTCAACAACAAGGGGAAACAAAAGACAACCACTACCACCAAACATGATCTTGGATATGACTCAGGGGCTGAGACTAAAATTGCAGCCATGGTCACAAAGGGAAAAGAAGCCATAGCAAGTACTAGTTCATCAAATTGTCAAAGTAACACTCTAAGTGAAGAAACAAGAATAGATATGTTTCATGTAAGAGTTGTCTCAAAACATACAAAAATAAACACACTATTTGATAGTGAGTCTCAAGCGAACTTAATATCTGAATACTTAGTCAAGAAGCTTAAACTTGAAACCATACATCATCACAAGCCATATCCTTTGGTTTGGATAACCAAGGATTCAAATTTACAGGTTACAAGAAAATGTATTTTCCAGTTTGCAAACACCGCAAAATTTATTGATGAAGTTGAGTTAGATGTTGTACCACTTGACATATGAGGAATTGTTTTGGGTAGTCCTTATCTCTATGACAAGAAAGCAATATTTTATTTCCGCCATCTTTTATTTCCATGAGAAAAAGTACCACTTGTTCAAATATGGAGTGGAATATATTATGAGAGCTCATTGAAAAAAGCTAAACCTCTCTTTAGTTAATGTCGGGGAAATGAAAAGACTACTAAATTCAAGTGAAAAATTTGTGCTTCTTATGATCAAACAAAAGAATCATATGAATTATGAATATTTTTAAGGTTTTGATTATAAATTGAAATATGATTTGTTTGATGTGGTAAGTTAGCATGGAAAGATGTTTGAAGAACCAAAGGGGTTACCTCCCAAGAGGGGAATCCAACATGAGATACAACTTCCAGAGGATTGTCCACTCCCTAATATTGGCATGTATCGCATGTCGATAATGGAAAGCACAAAAATAAAGAAGAAAATCGAAGGGTTGTTGAATAAAGGTATCATTCGTCCATCTACCTCGCCATGTAGTTCACCGATTATGTTGGTGCCCAAAAAGGATGGAAAATGGCGCATGCATGTGGATTTTTGTGCACTAAACAAAATCACGGTAAAGAATCCTTATCCACTCCCAAGAATAGATGATTTTATTGATTAGTTGAGGTACGAAAATTATTTCACTAAGTCATACTTAAGAAGTGGTTACCATCAAGTTAGAATAGCTGAAGAGGACATATGGAAGACCACATTTAAAACTAAACAAGGATTTTTTGAGTGGCTTTTTATGCCCTTTGGTATTTGCAATGCTCAAGCTACTTTAATGAGAGTTATGAACGATGTATTAAGACCATTTATTGATGAGTTTGTCATTTTTTACTTAGATGATATTTTAATATTCATCAAATCACGAGATGAACATGTCATGCATGTAAGAAAGGTGTTTGATGTCTTAAGAAAAGAAAATTTGTTTCTGAAGATGTAAAAATGTGAATTTGGTAAAAATTCTTTAGTGTATTTGGGACATATTGTTTGAGGAGGTGAGCTAAAGATAGACCCCTCTAAGGTTGAGGTCATTTTGAATTGGCCAACACCCAAGACAGTCACTGAGGTAAAAAGTTTTCTAGGAGCAACACAATATTAGAGAAAGTTCATTGCTAATTTTTCTTCTATTGTAGCTCCATTACATGCATTGACTAGTGTTAAGAAGGTCTTCCAGTGGGGAGGAAAGAAACAAAAAGCATTCAACGCTTTGAAATAGAAGATCATTTCAGCCCCAATACTAGCACTACCGGACTTGAGAAATCCCTTTGAGATTCAAACCGATGCAAGTGACTATGCCATGGGCACAATCCTCATACAACATGGTAAGCCCATTTCATTCAATTCAAGAAATTTCAATGTTGCAATGATAAATTCTCTGTTATAGGTCAATTTGGGTACTATTCCCAATGACCTAGTTAACTGGACATCATTCCCAGGACCGATGAATAGGGTCTATCATTCCCTATAATTTAAGTTCCTACATGCCCTAAGAAAAAGAATAAGACAAATCATCCATGACTTCCATTTGCAAGGTTTCCAAGATTTGAAGTATATGATAAATTACCTATGAGCTCACCAACGCAGTCTCTTAAGGGGCTAAGTGCATTGCATATGCAGGTACCTCCATTCAAAGGTGCTTTGCAGAGCACTTCCCGACACTCAAGGGTGCGTTGGTCAAATTTGGATAGAAATTATGATTGTTCCAGAATCTCCACTTGGCCAATGCCTTCTAGGAGAGTGCACATGTGTCAAACTTCGAATCCATGTGTCCAGTTGATACCTTCGATATTGGGAACATGTCTTGCCTATTATTAGAAAGTCATTGATTGTAAAACAACCTTCAGCTCCTCTATAAATTGAGCACAGATCCTAGTGCTTGGTAAGGAAGAGTTTGAGCAGAGAAATGCTGGTAGAATTTCAATTGAGGAGTTGATTTGAGTGACATGTTATTGGAGAGATGTGAATTGTGATGAGGCTGAGATGCTACTAGAGATGGTGACATCAAATCAATCACTGGGTTGTAACCTCCCCTTCTATCCATTAATAAAGATTTCTTCTTACTTTCCCACACATGTATCTGTATAAGCTTTTGTCTTTCATATTATGAATTCTTATCTGATGCATATGGTTCATGTTTCATTGATTTAACTGAATAACTTGAATAGGCATCTGTATATTGCTATCTCTTTGTTGTTTAGTGTTCATTCTTGCAGGAAATATTTTGGCGATCTAGCTTGGATTTGAAGCTAAAACAAGAGCGACAGAAGGAGAATTGGATGCGCTTGGATTCCAAGTAAGTTTCTTGATATGTCTTGTTAGGAAAATTAGTTGCAAAGTATTTAACTTGTTTTTCTAGATGAGCGCCACATCTAGGGAAGATTTTTTTATCCGTAATCAATAATTCCACATAACAAATTGGCAACTCCGCTGGGGAGTTTAGCCTTCATCCTTGGTGTATTTGCCTCTGTTTTCCTTTGTTTATTCACCCAGTAGAATTTAATCTGAAATATTAGGCTAGAGACGTGTCCCGGTGTCGTAAAACATAGCAGCTATCGTTAATTTTCTGCGATACATTCCGAGTGTGATACCTCACTCCACGTATGTAACTATATCGTAGCTCGTCCATGTACTTTCGGGGTATATCGGGTGGTGTTACTGTACGAAAAGTATAAAGAGGTGCTCTCACTGTGCGGTTTCGCATTAGACAATGCTAATACAGACTTGGGCCTCCATGTACCCTTGGGTATATTTGGGAGGACAACTTTAGGTTGCTATCCATCCATAGTGATCTGAGTTGGCCGCATTGTAAATTGTGATACACCGAACACAACATTCGGGGAAATTTCCTTCCCGTACTTCTTGGTTCGCCAGAAGGTAGTCTGCAGTTCACAGTTTCTTGGTAAACCTTTTTTCCTAGCATTACCGTTTTATTTTGTTTATTTGTTTTTGGTTAAAATAAATCAGTAATCGTGGAAGAAAAAAATCCTTTTCCTCGTCGTTCGTGTAGATTAGAATTGAAACCACCTTTACCACCAGAAGTTACTCCTGGTCGGTGAAGGTGACATCACTCTACCGAGACCAGTACTATCAGTACCTCTGGTGATGCATCATATTCCCATATACCAGAGTTGGCACAAATTGTTTGTACACATCCCGGTTCATCTAATGTTGTCGAGACAGAGTTCTCACAGCTACCCGTGGTCATGATCCATCCAATCAGTGAGACCATAGCTCCTAAACCCAACGTTGTTCAACCGAAAATTGATCTAGATCCTGTCTCCTTTTTGTCGGAACATCTGCATCCCAAAGTCGAACTACCGGAAGTTGTTCCTGAATTGGTCATCCCACATTCTACTGTAGCCATTAAGTCTCCCATATCACAAAGTCAACCTCTTGAAATATACTTTGGCCCTGATGGTAAAAATAAACTATTTAAGGGTGGTTAAAAAGGAAAGGGTTTCAAAGGAAAACAAAAGAAAAATGAATCCATAAAAAAAGAAGGGGAGAAAAGCACACGTAAACTCTCTTCCAAAGAGGGTCACAATGAAGCCCACTGCTGGAAGCTTCATCCAGAATTGAGGCCTAAGAAATTCAACAACAAGGGGAAACAGAAGACAACCACTACCACTAAAAATGATCTTGGATACGACTCAGGGGATGAGACTAAAATTGCAGCCATGGTCACAAAGGGAAAAGAAGCCATATCAAGTACTAGTTCATCAAATTGTCAAAGTAACACTCTAAGTGAAGAAACAAGAATAGATATGTTTCATGTAAGAGTTGTCTCAAAACATACAAAAATAAACACACTATTTGATAGTGAGTCTCAAGTGAACTTAATATCTGAATACTTAGGCAAGAAGCTTAAACTTGAAACCATACATCATCACAAGCCATGTCCTTTGGTTTGGATAACCAAGGATACAAATTTACAGGTTACAAGAAAATGTATTTTCCAGTTTGCAAACACCGCAAAATTTATTGATGAAGTTGAGTTAGATGTTGTACCACTTGACATATCAGGAATTGTTTTGGGTAGTCCTTATATCTATGACAGGAAAGTAGTCTTTTATTTCCATGAGAACAAGTACCACTTGCTCAAATATGGAGTGGAATATATTATGAGAGCTCATCGAAAAAAGCTAAACCTCTCTTTAGTTAATGTCGAGGAAATGAAAAGACTACTAAATTCAAGCAAAAACTTTGTACTTCTTATGATCAAACAAAAGAATCATATGAATTATGAATATTTTTAAGGTTGTGATGATAAATTGAAATATGATTTTTTTGATGTGGTAAGTCAGCATGGAAAGATGTTTCAAGAACCAAAGGGGTTACCTCCCAAGAGGGGAATCCAACATGATATACAACTTCCACAGGATTGTCCACTCCCTAATATTGGCATGTATCGCATGTTGATAATGGAAAGCGCAAAAATCAAGAAGAAAATCCAAGGGTTGTTGAATAAAGGTATCATTCGTCCATCTACCTCACCATGTGGTTCACCGATTATGTTGGTGCCCAAGAAGGATGGAAAATGGCGCATGTATGTGGATTTCTGTGCACTAAACAAAATCACGGAAAATAATCCTTATCCATTCCCAAGAATAGATGATTTTCTTGATTAGTTGAGGTACGGAAATTATTTCACTAAGTCATACTTAAGAAGTGGTTACCATCAAGTTAGAATAGCTGAAGATGACATATGGAAGACCACATTTAAAACTAAACAAGGATTGTTTGAGTGGCTTTTTATGCCCTTTGGTATTTGCAACGCTCCAGCTACTTTAATGAGAGTTATGAACAATGTATTAAGACCATTTATTGATGAGTTTGTCATTTTCTACTTAGATGATATTTTGATATTCATCAAATCACGAGATGAACATGTCATGCATGTAAGAAAGGTGTGTTATGTCTTAAGAAAAGAAAAGTTGTTTTTGAAGATGTCAAAATGTGATTTTGGTAAAAATTCTTTAGTGTATTTGGGACATATTGTTTGAGGAGGTGAGCTGAAGATAGACCCCCTTAAGGTTGAGGTCATTTTGAATTGGCCAACACCCAAGACAGTCACTGAGGTAAAAATTTTTCTGGGAGCAACACAATATTGGAGAAAGTTCATTGCTAATTTTTCTTCTATTGTAGCTCCATTACATGGATTGACTAGTGTTAAGAAGGTCTTCCAGTGGGGAGGAAAGAAACAAAAAGCATTCAATGCTTTGAAATAGAAGATCATTTCAGCCCCAATACTAGCACTACCGGACTTGAGACATCCCTTTGAGATTCAAACTGATGCAAGTGACTATGCCATGGGCACAGTCCCCATACAACATGGTAAGCCCATTTCATTCCATTCAGGAAATTTTGTTGCAATGATAAACTATCTGTTATAGGTCAATTTGGGTACTATACCCAATGACCTAGTTAACTAGACATCATCCCCAGGACCGATGAATATGGTCTATCATTCCCTATCATTTAAGTTTCTACATGCCCTAAGAAGAAGAATAAGACAAATCATCCATGACTTCCATTTGCAAGGTTTCCAAGATTTGAAGTATATGATAAATTACCTATGAGCTCACCAACGCATTATCTTAAGGGGATAAGTGCATTGCATATGCAGGTACCTCCATTCAAAGGTGTTTTGCAGAGCACTTCCTGACACTCAAGGGTGCGTTGGTCAAATTGGGATAGAAATTCTCATTGTTCTGGAATCTCCACTTGGTCAGTGCCTTCTAGAAGAGTGCACGTGTCAAAATTCGAATCCATGTGTCAAGTTGATACCTCTGAGATTTGGAACATGTCTTGCCTAATATTAGAAAGTCATTGATTGTAAAAGAACCTTCAGCTCCTCTATAAATTGAGCACAGATCCTAGTGCTTGGTAAGGAAGAGTTTGAGTAGAGAAATGCTGGTAGAATTTCAATTGAGGAGTTGATTTGAGTGACATGTTGCTGGAGAGATGTGCATTGTGATGAGGCTGAGATGCTGCTGGAGATGGTGACATCAAATCAATCACTGGGTTGTAACCTCCCCTTCTATCCATTAATAAAGATTTCTTCTTACTTTCCCACACATGTATCTGTGTAAGCTTCTGTCTTTCATATTATGAATTATTATCTGATGCATATGGTTCATGTTTCATTTATTTAACTGAATAACTTGAATAGGCATCTGTATATTTCTATCTATTTGTTGTTTAGTGTTCATTCTTGCAGAAAATATTTTGGCGATCTAGCTTGGATTCGAAGCTACAACAAGAGCGATAGAAGGAGAATTAGATTCTCTTGGATTCCAAGTAAGTTTCTTGATATGTCCTATTAGGAAAATTAGTTGCAAAGTATTTAACCTATTGTTCTAGATGAGCGCCACATCTAGGGAAGAATGTTTTATCCGTAATCGATAATTTAAGAAATTGGCGACTCCGCTGGGGAGTTTACCCTTCATCCTTGGTGTATTTGCCTCTGTTTTCCTCTGTTTATTCACCCAGTAGAATTTAATCTAAAAGATTAGGCTTTTTGAAATCAAAATTTGCATTAGAAGTGTGTTAAACAGTTGAGTTTTTTGTTCTCTGCTGCACCCAACGCACTGTTGAACAAGACGCAGTGCTTTGCATAGCACTGTCTCCCTCTCAGGGGTGCGTTGCAATGCACTGTCTCCCCGTAGAGACTACGTTTCCCCCTAGAGCCAACCAAATTCCATTAAATTTGTCATTGCATTTGCCTTCAATTTGTTGTTTGCTGTGTTTTAAAGAGCCCAATGCCTCATATTTACCAGTAACTTTATCTACCTCTTCCTCCTTTGAAAGAAAAGTTTGTTCAATGTTTATTTAAAGTGTTTTTATTTATCATTGACGAATTAATTTCAAATTATTTTCATTACTGCATTAGTTAAATTATTCGTTTCCTGTAGGATAAATTGTAGTTCTATTCTTCAATTTTATTATAAAAGAGAAATTTTTGTTCAAATTCCTCATTTCTCAAAGTAAAAGGCATTTGTTTTTATTGATTTGATTCACTTAGTTTCCTTTTCTGCATTCACATTAAAGGGACTGAAAATAAAAAACTTGCATTTGCATGTAGTGGATTGTGTGTTTTTCATAGGAACAAATAGGAAAGCTGCATTTTAGTTTTTTCTTTTTGATTTTTTGCTCTCAAATTGATTACTCTTTCCCTCTAGTAGCTAGGAATTTTCATTAAAAAACTATAAGTGAAAAGATTGCTTATCATTTTAGTTTGCATTTTAGGAATTTCCAATACATCATCGCGGTGAACCTTGAAAGGAAAATTGATAAACAAGATCAACTTAAAATTTACATCAATTTACCTAACAAAGCATTGGAACCATAAAAATAACATTTAGAAGGTCTAGGCTAGAGACGTGTCCCGGTGTCGTAAAACATAGCAGCTGTCGTTAATTGTCTGCGATACATTTCAAGTGTGATACCTCACTCCACGTATGTAAGTATATCGTAGCTCGTCCACGTACTTTCGGGTATATCGGGCGATGTTACTGTACGAAAAGTATAAAGAGGTGCTCTCACTGTGCGGTTTCACATTAGACAACGCTAATACGGACTTGGGCCTCCACGTAACTTTGGGTATATTTGGGAGGACAACTTTAGGTTTCTATCCATCCATAGTGAACCGGGTTGGCCGCATTGTAAATTGTGATACACTGAACACAAGATTCGGGGAAATTGCCTTCTCGTACTTCTTGGTTTGCCAGGAGGTATTTTGCAGTTCACAGTTTCTTGGTAAACCTTTTTTCCTAGCATTACCCTTTTATTTTGTTTATTTGTTTTTGGTTAAAATAAATCAGTAATCGTGGAAGAAAAAAATCCTTTTCCTCGTTGTTCGCGTAGATTAGCATTGAAACCACCTTTACTACCAGAAGTTACTCCTGGTCGGCGAAGGTGACATCACTCTACCGAGACCAGTACTATCAGTACCTCTGGTGATGCATCATATTCCCATATACCAGAGTTGTACAAATTTTTTCTACACATCCCGGTTCATCTACTGTTGTCGAGATGGAGTTCTCACAGCTACCCGTGGTCATGATCCATCTAATCAGTGCGACCATAGCTCCTGAACCTGACGTTGTTCAACCAAAAATTGATCCAGATCTTGTCTCCTTTTTGTCAGAACATCTGCATCCCTAAGTCGAACTACCGGAAGTTGTTCCTGAATTGGTCATCCGACATTCTACTGTAGCCATTGAGTCTCCCATATCACACAGTCAACCTCCTGAAATATACTTTGGCCCTGACAGTAAAAATAAAATATTTAAGGGTGGTTAAAAAGGAAAGGGTTTCAAAGGAAAACAAAAGAAAAATGAATCCATAAAAAAATAAGGGGAGAAAACCACATGTAAACACTATTCCAAAGAGGGTCACAATGAAGCCCACTACTGGAAGCTTCATCCAGAATTGAGGCCTAATAAATTCAACAACAAGGGGAAACAAAAGACAACCACTACCACCAAACATGATCTTGGATACGACCGAGGGGATGAGACTAAAATTGCAGCCATGGTCACAAAGGGAAAAGAAGCCATAGCAAGCACTAGTTCGTCAAATTGTCAAAATAACGCTCTAAGTGAAGAAACAAGAATAGATATGTTTCATGTAAGAGTTGTCTCAAAAAATACAAAAATAAACACACTATTTGATAGTGAGTCTCAAGCGAACTCAATATCTGAATACTTAGTCAAGAAGCTTAAACTTGAAACCATACATCATCACAAGCCATCTCCTTTGGTTTGGATAACCAAGGATATAAATTTACAGGTTACAAGAAAATGTATTTTCCAGTTTGCAAACACCGCAAAATTTATTGATGAAGTTGAGTTAGATGTTGTACCACTTGACATATCAGGAATTGTTTTGGGTAGACCTTATCTCTATGACAGGAAAGCAGTCTTTTATTTCCATGAGAACAAGTACCACTTGTTCAAATATGGAGTGGAATATATTATGAGAGCTCATCGAAAAAAGCTAAACCTCTCTTTAGTTAATGTCGGGGAAATGAAAAGACTACTAAATTCAAGAAAAAACTTTGTGCTTCTTATGATCAAACAAAAGAATCATATGAATTATGAGTATTTTTAAGGTTGTGATGATAAATTGAAATATGATTTGTTTGATGTGGTAAGTAAACATGGAAATATGTTTGAAGAACCAAAGGGGTTACCTCCCAAGAGGGGAATGCAACATGAGATACAAATTCCATAGGATTTTCCACTCCCTAATATTGGCATGTATCGCATGTCGATAATGGAAAGCACAAAAATCAAGAAGAAAATCCAAGGGTTGTTGAATAAAGGTATCATTCGTCCATCTACCTCACCATCTGGTTCACCGATTATGTTGGTGCCCAAGAAGGATGGAAAATGGCGCATGTAAGTGGATTTTTGTGCACTAAACAAAAACACGGTAAAGAATCCTTATCCACTCCAAATAATAGATGATTTTCTTGATTATTTGAGGTACGAAAATTATTTCACTAAGTCATACTTAAGAAGTGGTTACCATCAAGTTAGAATAGCTGAAGAGGACACATGGAAGACCACATTTAAAACTAAACAAGGATTGTTTGAGTGGCTTTTTATGCCCTTTGGTATTTGCAACGCTCCAGCTACTTTAATGAGAGTTATGAACGATGTATTAAGACCATTTATTGATGAGTTTGTCATTTTCTACTTAGATGATATTTTGATATTCATCAAATCACGAGATGAACATGTCATGCATGTAAGAAAGGTGTTTGATGTCTTAAGAAAAGAAAATTTGTTTTTGAAGATGTCAAAATGTGAATTTGGTAAAACTTATTTAGTGTATTTGGGACATATTGTTTGAGGAGGTGAGCTGAAGATAGACCCCTCTAAGGTTGAGGTCATTTTGAATTTGCCAACACCCAAGATAGTCACTGAGGTAAAAATTTTTCTAGGAGCAACACAATATTGGAGAAAGTTCATTGCTAATTTTTCTTCTATTGTAGCTCCATTACATGCATTGAATAGTGTTAAGAAGGTCTTCTAGTGGGGAGGAAAGAAACAAAAAGCATTCAACGCTTTGAAATAGAAGATCATTTCAGCCCCAATACTAGCACTACCGGACTTGAGACATCCCTTTGAGATTCAAACCGATACAAGTGACTATACCACAGGCACATTCCTCATACAACATGGTAAGCCCATTTCATTCCATTCAGGAAATTTCAATGTTGCAATGATAAACTATCTATTATAGGTCAATTTGGGTACTATTCCCAATGACCTAGTTAACTGGACATCATCCCCAGGACCGATGAATAAGGTCTATCATTCCCTATCATTTAAGTTTCTACATGCCCTAAGAAAAAGAATAAGACAAATCATCCATGACTTCCATTTGCAAGGTTTCCAAGATTTGAAGTATATGATAAATTACCTATGAGCTCACCAACATAGTCCCTTAAGGGGCTAAGTGCGTTGCATATGCAGGTACCTCCATTCAAAGGTGCTTTGCAGAGCACTTCCCGACACTCAAGGGTGTGTTGGTCAAATTGGGATAGAAATTCTCATTGTTCCGGAATCTCCACTTGGCCAGTGCCTTCTAGAAGAGTGCACATGTGTCAAAATTCGAATCCATGTGTCCAGTTGATACCTATGAGATTGGGAACATGTCTTTCCTATTATTAGAAGGTAATTGATTGTAAAACAACCTTCAGCTCCTCTATAAATTGAGCACAGATACTAGTGCTTGGTAAGGAAGAGTTTGAGTAGAGAAATGCTGGTAGAATTTCAATTGAGGAGTTGATTTGAGTGACATGTTGCTGGAGAGATGTGCATTGTGACGAGGCTGAGATGCTGCTAGAGATGGTGACATCAAATCAATCACTGGGTTGTAACCTCCCCTTCTATCCATTAATAAAGATTTCTGCTTACTTTCCCACACATGTATCTGTATAAGCTCTGTCTTTCATATTATGAATTCTTATCTGACGCATATGGTTCATGTTTCATTGATTTAACTGAATAAATTGAATAGGCATCTGTATATTGTTATCTCTTTTTTTTCAGTGTTCATTCTTGCATGAAATATTTTGGCGATCTAGCTTGGATTTGAAGTTACAACAAGAGCGACAGAAGGAGAATTGGATGCGCTTGGACTCCAAGTAAGTTTCTTGATATGTCCTGTTAGGAAAATTAGTTGCAAAGTCTTTAACCTGTTGTTCTATATGAGCGCCACATCTTGGGAAGAATGTTTTATCCGTAATCGATAATTCCGCATAACAAATTAGTGACTCCGCTGGGGAGTTTACCCTTCATCCTTGGTGTATTTGCCTCTATTTTCCTCTGTTTATTCACCCAGTAGAATTTAATCTGAAAGATTAGGCTTTTTGAAATCAAAATTTTCATTAGAAGTGTGTTAAACAGTTGAGTTTTTTGTTCTCTGCTGCGCCCAATGTACTGTTGAACAGGACACAGTGCTTTGCATAGCACTGTCTTCCTCTCAGGGGTGCATTGCAATGCACTGTCTCCCCTTAGAGACTACGTTGCCCCCTAGATCCAACCAAATTCCATTAAATTTGTCATTGAATTTGCTTTCAGTTTGTTGTTTGCTGTGTTTTAAAGAGCCCGATGCCTCATATTTACCAGTAACTTTATCTACCTCTTCCTCCTTTGAAAGAAAATTTTGTTCAATGTTTATTTAAAGTGTTTTTATTTATCATTGATGAATTAATTTCAAATTATTTTCATTACTGAATTAGTTAAATTCTTCGTTTCCTGTAGGATAAATTGTAGTTCTATTCTTCATTTTTATTATAAAAGAGAAATTTTTGTTCAAATTACTCATTTATCAAAGTAAAAGGCATTTGTTTTTATTGATTTGATTCACTTAGTTTCCTTTTTTGCATTCACATTAAAGGGACTGAAAATAAAAACTTTCATTTGCATGTAGTGGATTGTGTGTTTTGCATAGGAAAAAATAGGAAAGCTGCATTTTATTTTTTACTCTTTGATTGTTTGCTCTCAAATTGATTGCTCTTTCCCTCTAGTAGCTAGGAATTTTCATTGAAAAACTTAAAGTGAAAAGATTGCTTATCATTTTAGTTTGAAATTTAGGAATTTCCAATACATCATCGCGGTGAACCTTGAAAGGAAAATTGATAAACAAGATCAACTTAAAATTTACATCAATTTACCTAACAAAGCATTGGAACCATAACGATGACATTTAGAAGGTCTAGGCTAGAGACGTGTCTCGGCATCGTAAAACATAGCAGGTGTTGTTAATTATCTGCGATACATTTCGAGTGTGATACCTCACTCCATGTATGTAAGTATATCATAGCTCGTCCACGTACTTTCGGGTATATCGGGCAGTGTTACAGTACGAAAAGTATAAAAAGGTGCTCTCACTGTGCGGTTTCGCATTAGACAACGCTAATATGGACTTGGGCCTCCACGTACCTTCGGGTATATTTGGGAGGAAAAATTTAGGTTTCTATCCATCCATAGTGAACCGAGTTGGCCGCATTGTAAATTTTTATACACCGAACAAAACATTTAGGGAAATTGCCTTCCCATACTTCTTGGTTCACCAGGAAGTATTCTGTAGTTCACAGTTTCTTGGTAAACCTTTTTTCCTAGCATTACCCTTTTATTTTGTTTATTTTTTTTGGTTAAAATAAATTAGTAATCGTGGAAGAACAAAATCCTTTTCATCCTCGTTCATGTAGATTAGCATTGAAACCACCTTTACCACCAGAAGTTACTCCTGGTCAGCGAAGGTGACATCACTCTACCGAGACCAGTACTATCAGTACCTCTGGTGATGCATCATATTCCCATATACCAGAGTTGGCACAAATTGTTTCTACACATCCCAGTTCATCTACTGTTGTCGAGACGGAGTTCTCACAGCTACCTGTGGTCACTATCCATCCAATCAGTAAGACCATACCTCCTGAACCTGACGTTGTTCAACCGAAAATTGATCCAGATCCTGTCTCCTTTTTGTCGGAACATCTGCATCCCGAAGTCGAACTACCGGAAGTTGTTCCTGAATTGGTCATCCCACATTCTATTGTAGCCATTGAGTCTCCCATATCACACAGTCAAACTCCTGAAATATACTTTGGCCCTGACGGTGAAATATTTCCACCTGGTTTAATTTCAATTGAAGAAATCCCACAAGACGAGACACCTTTAACTCCAACCCATTTTGGGGAGGATCTTTACCTATACGAGTCTTTTCCTCAATCACCAAACTTTGATTTTTTTGATCCTGTTCCTATTCAAAATCTCGTCGATTCAAAAGGGTATCCATTTGGTCAAGCAACCATTCCTGAACCAACATCTTCGGTTGGGCCATTTGTTCCAATTACGTCAGTACCTACCCTCGCTACCCCGTCGATGTTTATAACTTCACCAGAGTCATATTTTCATGGTGGCCCTTTGGTCCCATCAGGTTATAAATCTTTATCTGGAATTTTATCTGGTGCATCTTCAAACCCATGGACTTCATCAATGTCATCATCCGGTATTTTAACTGGTAAACCTATAATGAGTACTGAACGACTTGATTCTTTATACACATCATTAGGGCAATATCAAGCTGGTCCTTCTAGGTCTATTCCATCCAGTACCATATCAACTGGACTCCCAACATTTGGAGAGCAATATTTTCCATCTTATTATCCTCCTCATGTTAGGGGGCAACCTTTGGTCACCCACTTTGACAGTACTCCGTCACTTTTTGGTCAACCTAATTTTGAAATGAATGTTTGTCAATGACAGCCCACTCTGCCTATCTAACCAAAAACGGTGTACACTCGTATCAACTAGTTCAACCTGTTACACCCACATCATTTCCACTTGTTAATACATCTTTTCCCCTGTTACAGAATGAAAATGTTGTACAACAACCCTTTTAGGCGGGTCCTTCAACTCAATACGCTCAAGTATTGGGCCCACAAACCCCAAATCCTCCAGTTAATTTACAACAACAACCTATACCTAGAATCATATATTCACAAGCTTGTTTACCATTTTATGGGATGTCACAGCCACAACCAGGTTATACTTACACTCAACCAAATCCAAGTTATCCTAACTTGGGTTATAACATTGGTGGACAGACCCCTTGGCAGCCTCAGGCGCAAATGCCTCAACCTTCATTTCAACAAGTATCATATCCAGGTTTTGGTCAATAGAATCCTCAAGCATTTTCTTATCAAACAACCCCTATCTAGGTTACCAGCAGTAGGGTCCTTATGCTGGTGCCCAAAGGCCTGTTGCTCAAGCAATTCCATCATACCCTGGCTACGATCAACCTAACCTTAATCGACAGTTTCCCTTTGTTGCAACTTTAGAGTTACCAGATTTAAATCGGCTAACCAATGATCCAATCAACTATGGTCCTTGGTGGCCAGTGATACCTCACAAATTACCCTCAGATATTCCTAAGTTAAATGGAAACCCTGGGGAAGACCCGTTGACTCATGTTATGAATTATCATTTGCGGTGTTCATCAAACTCCCTAAATGATGATTCTGTTTGACTACGTCTTTTCCAGTGTACGCTCACTGGTCTGGCTGCAAAATGGTATATTGAGTTACATAGAGCTTCTTTTGATAATTTCACTGCCCTAGCTACTGTCTTTCTGACTCACTTCTAGTTACCCATACGATATGAAACTGGAACTAAAATCTTGACCAATTTCAAACCGACTAATGCTACTCACATTTTTGATCATATTCATGAATGGCATCGTCGTCGTAGAATGGTTAAGACATTTGTTCCTAATCAGCTCCTTGCTGAGTGGTTCATTAAGTCCCTGTTACCATCTATAACTGAGGATGTGGCTAAGGGTGGCGTCGTCACTGAAGAGCAGGTTATTGCTCGTGCCCAATATTTATACTTGGTATATACTTATTCTGGCACGCTCTATGAAAAAATTCCTAACGCACCGCGATCTAATTTTATTGTTCCTCCTCAATTAAAGAACTCTCATGCCGGAGACGGCTTGATTGGTACTAAAAGCACACATCATACTACTGCATCTGATCCTGCACCTTCTTCCGAAATTAATGCCGTGTCATTTGACAAGGGAAAAAGTGACACGCAACCTGAAAGTAAGAAAAAGAGGAAATCTATGAAAAAGAAAACTTCTAACCCACAGGAAAGATCATTTTGTCAATAGTCTGGACCTTGGAAACCTCGTTATCCATGCATAATATGTAATGAGAAACACTTTGTTCGAGATTGTCCTCACCGTGCTGAAGTCTCAAAAATCATTAAGACTTCCCATGCGTCAGTTGTGTTGACAGATTCGTTTCCAAATCCGGACACAAATTTGGTTGCTACGGATCCAACTTCTAGTTCCCAAGAACTTATGTTATCCATCACAAAGGCTTCAATAGATATTTTGGTGTCAATGCGTAATAAATATTATGGTATACAGGCCACTGATCAACCTACTACCTCGACTACGAATTCGTCTACAGAATCAATACCACCTACTACTATTCTTGAATTGACGATTAAGCCACCAAAGGGAGTCATTCATAAATCGACATATAATCCTTGAGCAAGAGCTGCTCAAAATTATAATATAGTTGAATATTTGGCTCAATCCCCTTCAGCTATGTTTGCTCTTGAGGTATTACAAAATTGTCCCTCCTAGAAACAGGCTTTATTGTCGGCTATTGGTGGAATTGATCCGACTGATTATAATCTCGTCGTCTTTAATCATATGGGCTATGTACTGCAACTACCAGAAGAATTGACATTCTCCAACAAGTAAATTTTCTCAATCACCTTGTTCATCGTACTATTATTGATGAGGGAGAATCTACCTGTATTATGTCTCTAAACTGTTGGAAGTTCACCTGGCTCACTGCGCGTATCTCTATCATCAACGACGTTGAAGGATTTCGATGGACGTATGATATAAACCTTGTGGTATTATTAATAACCTACATGTTGAACTAGGGTGAAAAATAATGAATGTTGATGTCAAGGTTGTTGACGGACCCCTTGACTATAATATTCTACTTGGAAGGCCATCGGTATATGCTACGACTACAATTATTTCTACATATTTTAGAATGATCGCCTTTCCATATAAAGGTACCATTATAGTCATCAATCAACTATCCTTATTTGCCTCCGCTTCGTAGGTAACTGGAAGTGTTCCGTTTGTTCATGCACCCCAACTAGCACTTAAGAACATTGGTGTAGGACTCTTAAAGGATTCCACTCTCATGGGAACCTTTGCATTACCGCTGACTGCAACGTCGGTAGAAATTGCAAGTATAGAGACCTGCTACATGATCTCTTCCACTCCATTTGGCTTAAGGGAGAGTATGGGTGATTCTGAAATTTTTACGTTGGATGATTTTTTGCTGCCCAACCCTATTGAGCTGGCATAGCAATCAATCTATCTATATTGGGCGGCGAATCCGAAATCAGTGTCGCCGGTTGTTTGGGTAGATCGTTCCTTAGATTTTGGTACTCCATCTGATCCATTTTCCTCAATTTTCTTGACGGATGAGAATATTTTGGAAGCCATGATGTTAGAAGGAGAACCATGGGAATATTATCATCATCATTCCCATCTTCCTGACTATGAAGAAAATTATCTTAGTGAACTATATCACCCATCAATCAAAAATTTCTTTTCGAATTCTTTACCTATTAATGCAATCGATTCCAAACAAAATCTGTCAAATATTGAAGAAACCATTTCTATTGATATTTTGACCAAACCTGGCATTGTAAAAAATATTCATGTCGGCGTATCTTGTTCTCCATCAGAATTCAAAACATATCGCTCTCTATTTCATGAATTCCATGATGTATTTGCTTGGTCTTACAAGGAAATTCCAGGCATAGATACTAGTATCATTGAACACACTATTAATATGTATCTTGATGTCAAATCGGTGCGTCAAGGCCTTCGTCTTGTTCATCCAAAGAAGGCCGCTGCCATCAAAGAAGAAGTTGAAAAACTTTGCGTGCTGGTTTCATTTACTCTTTTTCGCTAACTGAGTGGGTTTCCAACATTGTTCCTATCATGAAAAAACAAGGAACCATCAGAGTGTGCGTCGATTATCGGGATGTCAACATTGCTTGTCCAAAAGACAATTAATCTACTCCCTTTATCGACCAGATTATTGCCGATTGTACTCGATGTGAAATCTTTTCGTTCATGGATGGATTTTCCGGCTACAATCAAATCAATATCTGCCCAGAGGATCAACATAAGACAACATTCATCTGTCCCTAGGGTACATTCGTTTATAGGAAAATATTGTTTAGTTTAAAGAATGCCGGGGCAACTTTTCAAAGAGCAATGGATTATGATTTCAATGAAATCAAGCACATTGTTCAACCTTATCTAGATGATTTACCCACACATTCACGGAATCAGACTAATCACCCGATGCATTTGAGAGCCATCTTCTTACGCTATCGACACTACAAAATACGTCTCAATCCACATAAATATGTGTTTTGTATTGGTTTTGGTCGTTTGCTTGGATTCGTAGTCTCAAACGAAGGAATTCGAATCGACCCATTGAAGGTCCAGGCCATTCTTGATTTTCCCGCGCCATCAAATTTAAGGATACTCTTGTCTAGGTGTCATTAATGTATCCCCTAAATTATCAAAATGATTATTTCCTATATATCACCACGATTGAAACGACCATTGCTATGGTATTGGTCCAAGTAGAAAATGGTATAGAACATCCAATCTATTATTTGAGTTGTAATCTCAATGATACAGAAGTTAAGTATACATACGTAGAAAATCTTGCATTGGCAGCTGTTCAAGCTGTCCAAATATTTTGTTACTATATCCTGTTTCGAAAGACCATTATCGTTTCGAATTGCAACCCCACGACTTATATCTTATCACGTCAATTGCTGGGGGGAAAATATTCAAAATGGATAGTCATTTTGTGGGAATTTGATTTGGAATTCATCAAATCCAAGTCAAAGAAGTCTTTATTTTTGGCTGAGCTTCTGTGTGACCTTCCCTATGATAGTACTGCTACTACGTCGAAGTCATAAATTCTTGACGAGTCTCTCTTTCTGATCGGATCATCTGATCCTTGGTATGGAGATTTCATCATTTATCTCCAAATTCAAACTTTTCGTCTTGATACCTCTCGCTCTGAACAACGACATATTCGATACCAAACCAAAGATTATATGATCGTCAGTGATACACTTTATCGTCGTGATGTCAATACTATTTTAAGAAGGTGCCTCACTCATGAGGAGGCCGAAAAGGTTTTAAATGATTGTCATGCTGGGGCTTGTGGTGGACATTTATCTAGAGATGCTACCGCACAGAAGATACTCTGCGCTGGTTACTTTTTGCCTACCATATTTTGGTACTACATTCTCGCGGTCAGAAGTTGTCATGCATGCCTGATTTTTTATCGTAAAATCCGCAAACCGCCAGTGCCAATGCATCCTGTTGTCTCTGTGGGACCATTTTCGAAATTAGGTATTGAATTCATGACCTGTAACCCTCGTTCATCCGAGGGGCATGGTTATATTATTGTCGCAATAGAATACTTTACCAAATGGGCCGAAGCGATGCCTACATTCAACAGCACATGATAGACAACTGCATTGTTTTTATTTAATCATGTTATTGCACGGTTTTGGGTCCCGCAGGCTATAGTTACAGATCATGGGAATCCTTTTTGCAACCACATGATGGCTGAATTGACTACCAATTTAGGATTGTCACATGATAATTCTACTCCTTATTATCCACATTCAAATGGACAAGTTGAGGCTACCAAAAAAATTCTTAAACGTATGCTTCAATGAATGATAGGAGTTCAAAAAGAAATTGGCATTTGATCTTGTACTCGGCCTTGTGTGTGTACGAAACCTCGGTGAGAAATGCAACTAGATTTACTCCCTTTCAATTGGTGTATGGTCTGGAAGCTATCTTTCCAATCCAATGTGAAATACCGCCGTTAAAACTCGCAATTGACTTGTTACCTAACACCTCAGAAGAAGAAGCGCGTCTTTTTAACCTCATCCATCTTTATGAAACACGTCGTGAAGCCCAATTGTCTAATGAAGCGCATAAGAGACGTATAAAGGTGCAATACGACAAAAATGTCCAGCCTCGCATTTTCTCAGAAGGTGACTTGGTCCTTCTTTATGATCAAGAAGCTGATGTAATAGGTACAGGAAAATTTGAGCCACTATGGCATGGCCCCTATATTGTCAAAAGAGTTCTTGCTACGTGTGCCTATGAGTTTGTAGATTATGATGGGATTCCATTGGCGTAGCCCATAAATGGGTTGTATCTGAAACGTTACTATGCTTGATCATGAGCGTAGTAATTTTTTGTATTATATTGTATATATAGGCTGTTGATTTTCATTCACTGTCTTAGTTTGTTTTTTATAGTTTTCTTGACGTTAGTAATCCACTTTACATTTCATCGCAGATGTCTGAATCTTTGGAACCATTTGTTGGATATGCTGATGGTGCTAGTCGTAGTACGCAAAATTTATCCTCTGTAGCATGGGCCATTTTCACTCCAAACGACGAGTTAGTGAGTTTTCAAGGGATTTTTATCGGTAGATCGAGAAACAATATCGCTAAGTATAGTGCATTTATCAACTTCTCCTCTGATGCCATTTCATTTGGTATTAACCGTATTCTCATAAGGTTAGACTCACAACTTGTGGTATTACAACTTACTAGTGTTTATACTGTTAGAAATTCAACACTGCATCGTTTTTTCCTAAGAGTTCGACTTTTGGAAAGACATTTTGATTTTATTCAATGTCAACACATTTCCAAAAATTTGAACACATTGAATGATTCTTTGGCTAATCAAGTTTTAGACAGACATTTGTAACACATGTAAAGAAAACATTCAGATAATTCAATAGGATTACACAATAAACATAGGAAAACATTGAAATCAAATAGATAGATAGTTATAGGTTTTTACAAAAATTTGTGCCCAAGACACATTGGTCATCTGACCTCAAAATGTATGCAACATGTCAAAGGTAAACTAGTGGTGCTCGTGGTAACATGCCATAGATCTAGCTATCCTACGCAGTAACCACATCCAGCGGTTAGGAACACCTATAGTGTGGCGCTGCAGTCGCATGGGTAACTCTTCGATCCAGAAATCTGGAATCCAGAATTTCAACCCCTCTATGTGCTGTCGAAGCTCAGACAGAGTCTCATCCATGTCTAGATCCTGAAGGACTGCTCTCTCAATAAACCTCTCTACTGGTTCATCTGCTACATGCTCTGGTTCTTCCACCGGTTGAACTCGACCAACATCTGAATTACATCAAACATTTAGTTTAGTCTTGGGAAAACATAAAAATTAAAAAGAAATTGTATAAACCTTAGAAAAATAAAAAACATGGTCAAAACATTCTTACCTATTGCACCCCATTGAGCACCTTCTGGTAAAGCTAAATCTGGATCTCCTCGGAAATCAACGCCTGTGTATGCATACTCATTGATGGCGACAACCTATCGCCTGAACCAGGTGAAGAACGCAGTCGAGAGCACACTGGTTGATTGGCCTGCATGCCTACCCATTAGTTCTACCCATCTCTACATCCTCGGATCTCTAGGATTAGACACACCCAGTGTCACATGCTATGGCTGCATCAGTGGAATCCTCTCTAAGGAAAATGAAATGAGGATCAAACCATAACTAATTTTTTTCTTCCTTCCTTCCTTTGCCTTGTTCAATTGTTCTTTTATCTAAGAAAGTATAGCTTCAGACCAGTTGAAGACTGTTGGCTCCATGCACTCTAGCGCGTACTGCATATACGATATATTTGATACATGTAGTGTAAAAGTGCCTGCAAGTTTTGCGATCGTGAAAAGAATGTTTCTCAAAGGAAAATATCTAACATCCTAAATGTTTATCTTCCCATATTTGCTTGGCTCTGCCCTTGGATAGAAATGTTGTAAAACATAATCTCTCACAGTCTCTCCTCCAAGAACAGACCCTGAGAGCGAAATAGGCAAGCCTCTCTTCGACAAACCTGTGAGAAAGTATACATCCTCCAATGTTATAGGAACCACTTGGTTCTTAATGTGAAATGCCTCGATAGCTAGATCCCATGCTTGAACTAGGAACTCCAAGAGTTCTATTTGTTGCATCATCCCTGACAAACGGAGGTACTTTAACAAGCCACAATCTCTTAGGGCTATTACTGTACCTGGATCATTTAGGAAAATCATATCTTGTTCTTCATGCTCTCTTTCCCTCCATGTAATCGTCATTATAGTCCGATGAAATCCTGAAATATAACCATAAGACTCATTAGACTCCATTCAATGCAAAAAATTAGACAAATTTTGAGCATAGTGCAAGAATTAAAAATGAAGATTACGCCCAATGCAGTCTTGAACAAGGGACAGTACGTTGCATATGTAGCTAGCCTTCATTTTAGCTCCTTCACAACGCACTTCTCGATTATCAAGGGTGAGTTCCCCTCTTTGGGAGCAGAATTTACCCTAAGGGGCTCAAAACCTTAAAAATTTGCAGTGAAAGGAAATGAAATGATAATTGAAGGAAAGAGAGGGTTCATGGTACTAACCTGGATCAAATGGAAATATAAATCGTCTACATAAATTATCACAATCAACAACTGAAATTCGAGGGAAAAAACAGGTTCAGAGCTCCGAATGAAAATGGTAACTATTGAATGGTAAAAATGAATAGTAAAACTGTTTTTAATGGTCATTTAATTGTTTGCAAATCATATTTATTTCTATGACTATGGTTTTACTATGTTTTTATCATGAAACAGGTATTTTTAATCCATTTGATGTTGATCTGAACAGTTTTTACAATTGATGAGCAGATTATTCATGCATATTTATTTCAAGAATGATTTGACCATAAAGCATACTTTTTATCCTTATTTTTCGAGCTTTGTTAAAAATGAAAAAGGATTTGAAGCACACTTTTATCTATTTTTGGAGCTTCGATAACAATGAAAAAGGAACACCTGGAGTCTTCTTTTAGCTCTTTTCAGACTCCGATAATGTGAAAATATTACCGAGCACTTGTCTTTTCGAGCTCGTAAAAGTAAATGAACTGATATCTACTAAGTATAAGTTTAACCCTTTTCTGGACTGAGATAGATTATTTACGAAAAAGGAATACCTTGGTCGAACATGACTAAAGAGGTTCTCTCATATATTATTTTACACTTTTTTGGATCTGAGCGACAACTTTACAAAAAAGTACTTATGGATTTTTATTTCGTCCTCTTTTTCAAACTTTCTAAATATGAAAAAGGACTGGGCTTTCACTGTTGTTAGGCTCATTAAAACATAAAATAGCGACGAACTTGTTGATCATGGCAAGAATCGAGTTTCATTCATCGCTAGACTCGTTAAATTATTAAATAGCGATACATTATTCCCCTGAAGGGTTGAATTATAGATCAAGTATACATTATCCTCCTCAAGCTTGTTAAAAAATAAAGAGGTACTGGTTGACAAATGACCGGGGAAAATTTGGGAAAGTGAGCAGAAAGTTTTACGGTAGCAGGTCACTCTTGAACATGACACTTCACTCCATCACCATGACTGTTTGGGTTGGGTAATATTCTTGACGGTTCATTCATACCTATGGTTCATCATACCTTCACTTTGGTTTTGGGTCAATGCTGCCAACTCATCTCAGTGTTGCCAATATGTTCAAGAGAAGTCATCCAATGAATACTCATCCTTCTGCAATACTCATAAAACTTCATTCTCATGACAGTCATCCCTGAACAGTGCTATATCAAGTCATACCTTTGTCTACAAAATTAGTAACTCCCGTTTCGCAATTAGGTGACTTCCTATCGACGAAAAATCATTATCCAAGAAGTGCACTTAGAAACATCATATTCTAGTACCATGAGGCTTGTTAAAACATCGACAAGATCCTCGCTTTCGGAATTTTGACCGAAATATTTTGTTTGGCGTTCGACATCAAATCATCTATTCATGCCTTACGAAATGTACTGCAGTACCTTGAGGGCCATTGACATCAATGGTGGTTCTCTCACGTTTTTTAATAGCTCACATTATTGGCTGGTAATCAAACGATGTCTTACCATGTTCAACTACAAATCATATATTTGCATGGCTGGACTTGTACCCAAATGACCGAGTGAACGAGATAAGAAGACCTCGGATCTAGTTTCAGCCATCCGAGCTGCGATTTCAGGATTTTTGTACACGTCATCTGTACGGTGACCTTACATACAGATCGTCATCCGAACATGGGCCTATATCTGTACGCATGTCTATATTTGGAAACATTCCAATGTAGACTACTTTCTGAACTATGTACATGTTATTAGATAGTTTATGTGCTGAGCAGGGGAATGCCTTCCCTCAGAAATTTATGATCAAGAGGATATATCATGATGTAATTTATTGTAAGATTGATGCAGGTCACCACTCCGCTTCATCTCCAGCCCATCACAGTGTAAAGCATCTCATTCAAAATATTGTTATTATTATTTTGACTTCATGCTTTAGGGGGAAATTACTGTAGGTTGATTTTGGTACTATTTCCAATGACCTGATTAACTGGGCATCATCCCCAGGATCGATGAATAGGTTCTATCATTCCCTATCATTTGAGTTGCTACATGCCATAAGACAAACAAAAAGACAAATCATCCATGAATTCCATTTGCAAGGTTTCCAAGATTTGAAGTATATGATAAATCACCTATGAGCTCACCAACACAGTCTCTTAAGGGGCTAAGTGCGTTGCATATGCAGGTACCTCCATTCAAAGGTTATTTGCGAAGCACTTATCGACACTTAAGGGTCCGTTGGTCAAATTGGGAGAGAAATTCTCATTGTTCCGGAATCTCCACTTGGCCAGTGCCTTCTAGAAGAGTGAATATGTGTCAAACTTCGAATCCATGTGTCCATTTGATACCTCTGAGATTGGGAACACATCTTGCCTATTATTAGAAAGTCATTGATTGTAAAAATACCTTCATCTCCTCTATAAATTGAGCACAGATCCTAGTGCTTTGTAAGGAATAATTTGAGTAGAGAAATGCTAGTGTAATTTCAGTTGAGGAGTTTATTTGAGTGACATGTTGCTGGAGAGATGTGCATTGTGATGAGACTGGGATGCTGCTAGAGATGGTGACATCAAATCAATAACTGGGTTGTAACCTCCCCTTCTATCCATTAATAAATATTGCTTCTTACTTTCCCACATATGTATCTGTATAAGCTTTTGTCTTTCATATTATGAATTCTTATCTGATGTATATGGTTCATGTTTCATTGATTTAACTAAATAACTTGAATATGCATATGTATATTTCTATCTCTTTGTTTTTTAGTGTTCATTCTTGTAGGAAATATTTTGGCGATCTAGCTTGGATTTTAAGCTACAGAAAGAGCGACAGAAGGAGAATTGGAAGCGATTGGACTCCAAGTAAGTTTCTTGATATGTTATGTGTATCTATTTACTGTTAGGAAAAGTAGTTGCAAAGTCTCTAACCTGTTGTTCTAGATCACAACCAAATCTAGGGAAGAATGTTTTACTCGTAATCCAGAATTCCGCATAACACTATTCTAGTTATGACAAGGAGATATATGCATTGGTTCAAAGTGTGAAGAAGTGGTAACACTATTTGATGGGAAAGGAAACCATCATTCACACAGACCACCAACCATTGCAATGTTTGCAATCACGAACTAAGTTGTAGTAGCCAAGGCACTTTCGATGGATGGGTTTCTTACAAAAATTCCACTTGGTCATCAGGTATAAGAAAGGTATATACAACAAGGTTGTTGATATGATTTCTAGGCCTATTATTAGTGCAACTACTTTACTCAAGAATACTTTTATTTTACATGAAAGTTATGTTGAGAAATATGCATTTGATAATGAATTTCAATATGTTTATGCAAACTTGAGTCAAGGTCGCCAAGTTGCGGAATTGGATTACCATGTACATAATAACTTGTTGTATCGTTTGGGCAAGCTTTTTATTCCATAGGGGGAGATAGTGAATGTCATAAGGGAAGCACACACTTCTCTTATTACTGGAAATTTTGGTGTAAGAAAAACAATGGAAAATCTTCATAGGTATTGTTATTGGCCTCGTATGCTTGAAAATGTGTCACGTTTCATTAAAGGTTATTCATTTTGTGCAGTTAGTAAGCCTAGTAATAGGAAATTGGGATTGTAAACACCACTTCCGGTTCCTTCACGTCCATGGGAGGTATTTCTATGGATTTTGTAGTAGGTTTTCCTCTTTCAAAAAGAGCTCATGATTATTTGTATGTAGTTGTGGATAGGTTCAACAAGATGTGTATATTGATGCCATGTAAAAATTAAGTCACAGCTGAACAAAAAAATCATATTTTCTTTCAAAATGTTTGGGTCCATTTTGGGTTTTCTACATCTATTGTAAGTGATCGAGATTCTCGATTTGTTGGGAATTTTTGGTCAAGCTTGGTGGAATTGATGGACACTAAGTTGAAGAAGAGCACAACCATTCATCCAAAAAAATATGGTTAAACCTAAGTGGTCAACCAAACATTCATTCATCTTCTTCGAGGATATTGCAACAAGAATCCTAAGTTTTTGGATGAACAATTGCATTACATTCGACATGCTTACAACCGTGCAAAACACTTTTCTACACAAACATTGTCGTTTGAGGCATGTCTTGGATACTTTCCCAAATCACTATTGTATTTAATTTTTGGAAAATATGTGGCTATAGATGGCCATAGAGACATAGATAAAGTGAAGAAATTCATAGAGAAAATTTAGTTGATCCATCAAACAATCCAAGATCAACTAGAAAAAATTCAAGGCAAGTACAAAGTGAGACACGACAAAAATCATGTGGATCATAAGTTTCAAGTTGATGATGAAGTTTGGCTTCACATTAGAAAATAGGGGCTTCAAGGAGAAGGTAAAAAGCTAAAAACAATCCATTATGGTCCTTTTAAATGGTAACAATGCCTTCAAGCTTGATTTTCCTTCATACATGAAAATTTACTTTGTTGTTAATGTTGAAAATTTAAGATTCTATGAGCCTCCTTTGATTGAAGATCAAGTAGGTAATGTTAAAATTCCATATATTGAATACTTTTCCCCATAATATTTGATGAGATTCAACAAGACACCATACCTGACAGAAGAACAAGGACATCGAAAAGAAGAAGTGTTGACTATCTTTGAGAGGGCTCAAAGGAACAAATCCTTCAAAAGACAAATGAGGGAAGGTGAGGGAACTGTGGGCCTCACTTGTTCAAAAAATGAATATGATAATTTAGGGTCCAAAAGCTTCCAGTGGGGAGGAATGATCAGGTGCTCATAATTATGCTAAAAAATCAGAGTTCTCATAATGACACGAAACTTGAGCGATCACGTAGTGTTCGTCATTCGAAATCTAGTGCAACTCATTTCATGAAAAATGGACTCTATATGGCTTCAGAAACGTGTTCTGTCCATTTTCCTAAATAGGAAAATTTGGAAAAAAATTGTGCAGAAAGTGAGCCCAGTCAGCAGTCTGTACTGCTGACATGGCATACTGACTGGAAAGGTCAATGTGCTGGTCAACCCATTTCTTCAGCAAATGAATGGCTGCTAAGTGGAAAGGTTTGGTTGGTGTGTATTGGTGGGTGTTTGCAGGATTTTATTAGTTGTTGGGAGGCCAATGAGGAGGAGACAGCTGGATTAGCCTAGGGCTGCCACGTGTCCCCCTCATGACATGGTGAAATAATGGTTATGGACCGAAGGGATCAAGCAAGGGTCGAACACAAGATCTCTGCCGAACTAACTCACACCATTACCAACTCCCCTACGCTTTGTTGCTTACCCATATACAAATCTGCACATATATAAGTTTTGATGTCAGCGTCGATGGGGTGAGAGGGGGCCAGCCCCCAAAACATGTGACCAATACCTTGGACCACAAGCGGAGCACAGGAGGCGCTAGATTCTAAGCGCACCATTAACATTTTAATCTCAGCTTAATTAACATTAATGAGGGTTTGTTAGCACTAATCTGGTTTACATGCATTATTAGCAAAATTAACCATCCCATATTTTTTGTCGCCATTCGGTGAAATTGTAAGACAATTTTCCAAATTTTGGGCGGAATTTTAGGTCCAGCCCGGATTTTGTGAAATTTGTGGATCGATTTGTGGAAAAACTAGGTTAGTTCATAACTCATCTAATTTTTGACCAAATCAGGAGCAGAGAAGCATTGTAAACGCATCATTTTGCAAATTTTAGCATAATATAGAGGCCCAAGCCATGGAAGCTAGACCAAGGAGATGTAGCCTAGGAGGGGTGAACTCCTTCATCAAATCCTTATGTTGATGTGTTTTCTGGTGATGTAATGTAAATTTTATTGATGTTGTTTAGTCTTTGTTTTATGTTAAATTGTTCATAAAATTAACATAAAAATTACTCGTGAGACTCAATTAACTTTCAAGAGAACTTGAATCCTTAAGCACATGAAAAGAATTTGTTTTAAAATATGAAAGAGTAATTAGCACAAAATTACTAATATACCTTAATCAGATCAATATGCTACCCTGCTCAAGGAAGGGAGTTGCTTCCCTGCAAACCACTTGATTAAAAATGTAATATTTCTAAATTAGCATGCAGCTAATAGGAATATTAATTTTTCTTTTAAAATCCTGTTAGATGAATAAATGGGCAAGGAGGCTCAGAAGTTGCTTAAGTAGGAATAAAATCCCTCATAATGTGAAAAGGGATCATGTTAATAACTAGATCAAGCATCCACATGTATGAACAAGGTCTAAAATGTGTGGAAAATGTCAAGTTTGACCAAGTCAACAACATTATTATATGAGGAGTGGATCCTAAATAAAGACAACTCAATGTGAATGAAGATAAATCTAGCTAGTCAAAATGAAGGCACCTTGAGTGTGAAAAGAGACAATGCATGAAGATCCAGTCAAGATTGATCCATTCAATATTGACTAAATCAAACATCGCTGTAAAAATATGAGTAAGACTAATGGAGACAACGTAATTTTGGTGGAGGAGCCTTAGCATGGAAGCAACCTCATAATTGGGTGGGACCCTTTGTGAGGAAGCTCATCAACCATATAATGAAGGGAAAGGAAACCATATGGGGCATGATTGAAGGTTATATTTTTTATGTGGTCTATTTAGAATTATTTTCATTCTCTGGCTGTTTAGCTAAGTTTGATGCACTATTTAGTGCAAGGGTTTTCTCATGCGGGAATTCCCCACTCTTGCTTGGAGATCTTGTTTAAGAAATCTGAGGAGAGTATTTTGTGCTGCATTTTCCACTATATGGTGTTAGTCCAAGAAGTTACCTTCAGCAATAGCATATTCCCTTTCATAAACCGCGTTACTTCTTAAGGTATTGCAATGGAGGGGTTTAATCCCTTGTTTTGAGAGCTAGTTTCCCAGGAGGAGGATCAGCCTTCTTCCGGAAAATCTAGAAAAAGGATCTACAGCCATTTCTTTACATGATAAGCCATATTTATGTAGTGCTTCAGCCATACAGTGTGATTCAGCCATAGATCTGCAACAGATATTTCATGTACATCATTTCTGTCAAGAAACCCTTGCTGAGTCATCTTGGATCTATGTAAAAAGAGACTAGATCTCTGTTTTGTGCTCTATTGATTAATAAATCATCAAATCTGATTTGTCTCTCCATTTTCTAAGTATAACCCTCAATAAACTGCATTTTCTCTTTCTGTAGTAATTTCCATATGCAGTAGTCTTGGGGTTTCAGTGTTTTTGGTCTGTTTTGAGCATGGGAGGCCTGTTTAACTAGGAAAAAGTCATTTTTTTCTTATTTCCTTTCAGATATGGTTGTACTAATGTTAGATCTAAGGGATCCATGGGCTGCATTTTTATTTTAATGTTTATATTTCTGAAAAAATGCGTTTTTCGTGGATGTATTGCTGATTTTCCCATTTTGGGATATTACAGTGGTATCAGAGCCCTAATCTTAGCTTAGCCTGTGTTCTTCAACCATTATGGAGTCTTCTCATGGGAAGGATAATATCTGCAAGAGATATCAAAGAAATCCCTTATTGTCTGGAGGAATGAGGTTCTCAAAACTTCTCTTTCAAACTCTGCAGGGTATAAGCAAAGACATCAAAGAAATGAGGAGGGAAAGACATGGAAGTCCCTCCACAAGATATGAAAGATATATACATGAGGAAAGATATAATTTCTCATCTTATGGGTGTGAGAATTCAGCCACATCATCATATTTACAACGCTCTATTAGCCACTTGTTCATGACAAAGAAAAGGAAGAAAGGAGATGTGCCAAATAAGGAGACTCTTGGTGATTATTTGCAAGAGTATGAAGCTCAATCTAAGGGGTTCAAAGATCACTTGAACTTCCAAGGTTTTTGCAAGATCAAGGAGGAAATAAGCACAAGGAGAAAGCAACATGGTGTGGGTAGATTATTTCTATCTACTTTTGATGGATCACCTAAATTTCCAGCTAAGGCTTGGGTGAAGGAGCTAGACACCTATGTGCAACAACATCAAGTTTCAGAAAAGGAAGCCATCAAAGTAGCAGATGCATCTTGAGGGAAAGGCTTATGCTTGGTGGTTGTTTGAATCTGTTTCCTTAAAGAATGCAAACACATCTACTTATGCAAAGTTCATTAGAAGAATAGTCGAAAGGTTTGATGAAAAATCTCATGAAACACCTTCTATGGAGCCTATCAAACCAAAACAAACAAAACCTTTGCATGAGTTGGAAGGGTCTATAAATCCAACTCCATTTCAGAAAACCATTGAAGGGGAAGGAAAATTGTATGATGCCTTGCCAAAGGCCAAGTCCCCATTGCATGAAGAGCTTTCTTCTCAAGAGGAAGGCATGGAGAGTCCTCCTTCCAAAGAGGACCAAGATCTAAGGTATCTTATTGATGATGAGGCATTTTCAACTATTGAAGAAGAGGAATAGAAGGCTGGAGATTACAGTGCAATCATGACAAGAGCACATATAGTACCTCATGGGGAGGAAGATGGGGCATTTTCTCCAAGGAGAGAAACTCTTACACTCTTGCAAGGAGTTCCAAAGAATCTCACATATGGATATCATGGCACAATCCATGTGCAGCATGTGCCATCATTATCAAATGGTGAGATCTTGAAGGTAGAAGGAGATAAAGAGGAGGACAAGCATCATCTGATGAGGAGTACACACCATTCTTTATTTCAGAAGATTGATACACAAAGGAGGCAAAAGGATTTATGCAATGAAGGCAAGGACAAATCAGTCCACGCACATGTACATCCTTATCTATGCCCTGATATCTCTTTACATGGAGGCATTCCACCAGGGAGACCCCCTGATTGGAAGAAGAATAGAGTGTTCTCTCCACTTTGGGCAGCATTTACATATTTGGCTAAGGAAGGAGCCTTGGGAGAAGCTAGCACAACACAGAGAATCTTTCATGAGTTCAAAGGAGAGATAAGCAATTTTCTGAAATGGACTTTGCCATCTCCCACACAATAACTTGCGCTAGAAAAGGAGAATTCAGAAATCTATGATGACATGAGCATGATGTCAAATAGCCACTCCATATCTTTGGGGCAGCCAATGATATTCTCACACAAAAAGAAGATTTCTGAACATGACAAGATGATATCAACACTCTTGCATGCATGGGCCAAACTAAGGAAGTTTTGGAAGGAAAGGAATTTCCAAGGGGAGGTTGACTTCCATCTACTTCAATCTTGTCTTGAGCAAGATCAGCTGCAAGAGAGTCAGCAAAAGAAAGTTGATACTACTCCAACATGTGACTTTGGCATCAATCATGTCAAAGAGGAGAGCCATGTTATGACAGGGGATGCATTTCAGATTTCTATAGCGCTGTCATTGTTGGGGAGCCTAGATCCTTATTGGGAGTCCCAACTCTTGATGGAATACTCCAAGGACCTCTTCACATGTAAGGTTCTTGATGGGAAAGTGATGGATGGGAGGTATAAAGTAGTTGATTGAGTCATTTATTCTCATGATCAAATCTATTTGGCTAGAGACTCCAAGCTTAAGTATAAACTACTTAATGCAGCCTATGAGATCTTGCTTTCCAAACCCACTAGTTTCATTAGATCATACCATACTATCTTAGATGGATTCATGTGGGAGAAATTCAAAGAGGATATTCACCCTCATATGAAGAAATGCATAGATAATTTGCTAGTTGAGGAGGAACATAGCTCTTGGGAAGAGTTATCACCATCACCTCCTTATTCATTGGGTGTGAGAGGGAGCTCATCCATGAGTTACCTCACTGATTTGAATCAAGTGTATAGTAAGAATTGTATTTCTAAACATCATGATGTATCTACTATATGCTTGTATTTTCTTAACACTCATATGCAGGGCTTTGCGCCAAGAGGGGGCACTTTTTCTTATGGGATTCATGGGCTACTTGGAGCCATGAGCAATGGAGATGTTGACCATCCCCTAAGTGATTTTGGGGAGATGTTGTATTCTTCATGGTGTGCTTCATTAGCACCAACTATCATACACCTTCTCCAAGCATACAAGAAGGATGGGACAACAAACAAGTGTGGGGAAGAACACTTGTTATATCATATTCTATGGAATTTAGGAGTAAAACTGTGTTGGTTGCACATGAGGGACCATTGTCCTTCTCCTTTACTACATATGGCAGCTAGCATGACTCTAATTATGATTCCATATGCTGAAAATGTTCTTATCTTTGTTGAGGACATGGTTGGAGGAGAGACACATTGGTTGGATGTGTCCTCGGGGGAAGAAATTTCCCACACTTTTTGCACTACATGTTTCAAGGGGAGTTGTTGAGCCCCAAAGATGTTCCTCTCTTTCACCACATTCTACTTCATTTTCTTTGTCCCTCATCAGTTACAGGCTTAAATGATCAATAAGATTAATTAAAATTTCTTTAAGAATTTATATAATGACTAACTTGTTATATTTTCATGATTTTGTTGGTGTAGTAATTTTTGGCTAAGACTTGGCTACAAAATACAGGCATTCCGTAGCCAGTCGTCTGTTCTACAGCTATCCTCATGTTTATGTAGGTTCGAGGTGTCACTGCAAAGAAAAAGGCATATGGGTGAAATCCACAACACCTCCCCATCATCTCTTGCTCCCCACAAAGTCTGAGTTAAAGTCTTCAAGTGGTTATGCACGTAGAAGAGAAGCAGTTTCCTATCAAAACACAGACTCTACAGATGTCCGCAGTAAAGCACAAGACTGTCAATAAGAGTTTTAATTTGATTAGAAGTGGGAAAGACACTTATCCCTATTTTTCTCAAGAGTAGTTATGTAATTTCATTATAAGTATGACTCGGGAGACCGAGAAACTGTTGGTTAGATTTTGTTTTGTTGCCTAGATCTCAGAGAACCGTAAATACTCTGTTTTGGAAATATTCTCCTTCAATGAAAGAAGCATCATTTTATTGCACGAGCTGAGTCAATCTTGAGTATATTTGCGTGCTACTCCGGTGGTAGAGGGCCCCTGCTACCTGAGGAGCTTTGTTCATATAATTTAGATAAGTAACTTGGTCTCGTTTTATTCCTAGTTCAATTGACTTTTTGAACTTTGCGTTTTATATTCACTTGTATTGGATGCTACAGTTTAGTCTCATTCTTACGTACTCTTCCAAAATTCCACTAATGTCGAATGAGGTGTGACTGTAGTATTTTAGGAGTTAGTTTTACGTTTTTATGCTCAATTACATCAGTTGTTACAGAAAGTCATGATCTTATACATTCTTCCAAAATATCACTAACTTCGGATGAGACATAGCTGTGGTGTTTTAGAGCTTTGTTGAGTTTTGTTGAATTGTATGCTTTCATGCTCATTTACATAACATGTTGCAGCCAATCCTGTTCTACAAACTATTCCAAAATACCACTAATTCTGAATGAGACAGAGCTGAAACATTTTAGTGATTAGTTGCATCTTTAGTCTAGTTGTAGCACTCCAGAGGTAGATGTCATTTTAGTTTAATTCCGTCACTATATTTCAAGTTTGATAATGGCACTCTAGTTCAGTTTTAATTCACTGCATTTCAAGTTATATTAGTGGCATTCTAGTTCAACTTTGTTCACTATATTTCAAATTAGGTTAATGGCACTATAGTTTAGTTGTGGTTACTGTGTTTCAAGTTTGATCAATTGCCTTCTCAGTGTTATACATTGTTCTTTAAGTAGTATTAACTGTTAACATTAGATTCCACGACCTTCATTATTTACAAAACTTATTTTTTTATGACTTTCTATTAATACATCATCATCTGGACAAGATTTAGTAATATCAGTTTAAGGCCTTGATTATTCTGCAATCCTTTGCAAATTCACAATTAAACCTTTCTTTCCAAAAACTAGTTTAGAAAATCTCTAACTTTTGGATGAGGTTTACTAGTGACAAATTGAGCTGCAGAATGGAGTAATCTTAGCATTACAAGTTAATTTAGAGTAGAAATCTTATTGTGCTACAAATAATCTCTTTTCAATTGTGTTCCAATAAACCTCTAGCCATGGATGAGATTCTTTGTAATATTGTAAGATGATTGTGTCCTTAGGAGAACCTCATTTGTATTAAACTTGTCCTTTTCTCAAACTATTCCAACATATTCCTAATGAATGAATTGGATGAGTTCATGCTATGAGTTATTGAGTTCATGTTGTGATTTGTTTCCTTACTAGGAGTCATTATCAAGCTTTGCATTTTCTGTTCTTTAGTGTCATACACAGTTTAGAGTAGGTTTTGCTTTGTTTTAGTGTAACCACCCACTTCTCTTTACCAACACTTAGTTCTTTTCCTTCTTGACATAAAACCATAAAACCAAAAATATCATAAAAACACTAAACACAACGTAGTGAGAAACAGATACCTAGGCACATATAGTGCACCACACTTCAGCAGTTTACTGACCCTAGTTGATAATTTATGACCTCAATTTAGGCACACTAAGTTGAGCACAACAGGAGCATGGGAAAAGATATGGATACCATAGTAGATATCTTGTTTCTTTATGAGGTAGGCCATATGGTTGTTTGGAGCACTTAGGACATGCCTCCCATGAGCAATTGGGAGGAGATTTTCTATGAATTACCAAGCTGGGAGGTGATTCATTTCATTTGGATGATAGCATGGAGGTGGGAGTCCTTCATTGATGATGAAATTCCCCATGATTATCATCACTTCTATCTTGAGGAGGCCATTGATCAACAAGAAGGTTTACATATAGACCTTCCTTTCTTTCATGATGAGAGCCATTTGGTTTATCCACCAAAGGCCAACTTGCACACTTGGGAGGAACCATTGGGAGACAGAATTATTGCAGAAAATCTAAAGCAATGGTGGAGACTGTTGGATGAGGAGGCCACAAGAGGAGGAGGGGAGATTTTGCAGCACCCTTGTAGTTGCTTGAGGACAAGAAACCTTTGGAGGGGAAGAATGTAATATTCCTAAATTAGCATGCAGATAATAGGAATATTAATTTTGATTTTAAAATCCTGTTAGATGAATAAATGGGCAAGGAGGCTCATAAGTTGCTTAAGTAGGAATAAAATCCCTCATAATGTGAAAAGGGATCATGTTAATAACCAAATCAAGCATCCACATGTATGAAAAGGGTCTAAAATGTGTGGACAAAGTCAAGTTTGACCAAGTCAACAACATTATTATATGAGGAGTGGATCCTAAATAAAGACAACTCAATGTGAATGAAGATCAATCTAGCTAGTCAAAATGAAGACACCTTGTGTGTGAAAAGAGACAATGCATGAAGATCTATTCAAGGTTGATCCAGTCAAGATTGACTAAATCAAACAACGTTGTAAAAATATGAGTAAGACTAATGGGGACAGCGTAATTTTGGTGGAGGAGCCTTAGCATGGAAGCAACCTCATAATTGGGTGGGACCCTTGGTGAGGAAGCTCATCAACTATATAATGAAGGGAATGGAAGCCATATGGGGCATGATTGAAGATTATATATTGCATGTGGTCCATTTAGAATTCTTTGCATTCTTTGGTTGTTTAGCTAAGTTTGTTGCACTATTTAGTGCAAGGGTTTTCTCATGCGGGAATTCCCCACTCTTGCTTGGAGATCTTGTTTAAGAAATATGAGGAGAGTATTTTGTGCCGCATTTTCCACTATCTAGTGTTAGGCCAAGCATTTAACTTCAGCAACAATGCAGTCCCTTTCATAAAATGTGTTATTTCTTAAGGTATTGCAGTGGAGGGGTTTAATCCCTTGTTTTGAGAGCTAGTTTCCCAGGAGGAGGATCAACCTTCTTCCAGAAAATCTAGAAAAAAGAGCTACAACCATTTATTTGCATGATCAGACATATTTATGCAGTGCTTCAGCCATACAGTGTGATTCAGCCATATATCTGCAACAGATATTTCATGTACATCATTTCTGTTAAGAAACCCTTGTCGGGTCATCTTGGATCTATGTAAAAAGAGACTAGATCTTTGTTTTGTGCTCTATTGATTAATAAATCATTAGATCTGATTTGTCTCTCCATTTTCTGAGTATAAACCTCAATAAAATGCGTTGTCTCTTTCTGCAGTAATTTCTGTATGCAGTAGTCTTGGAGTGTCAGTGTTTTTGGGTTGTTTTGAGCATGGGAGGCCTGTTTAACTAGGCAAAAGTCATTTGTTTCTGATTTCCTTTCAGATATGGTTGTAATAATGTTATATCTAAAGGATCCATGGGCTAAATTTTTATTTTAATGTTTATATTTCTGAAAAATGCGTTTTTCATGCATGAATTGTTGATTTTCCCATTTTGGGATATTACAAACAACTAAACCATGGGCTATTTCCCCCTACGACCCCCAGAGGGTAGAAAACGAGAGCAGAAGAATGAAACAATAGATTAATATGAAGGTCCTCATGTAATATGGTTCCATGCAAAGTGTATTCAACATTATTAGGTATAGAAGGTTGGGATACTACACACACAGTAGGACCAACCACACCTTCCCCCTTCTTCTCAAATCACGTTCTATTTTATTTAGAAGTGAGTGGGTGGGCTGTTCCAAACTACCGGTGCTAAATAATAATAATAATAATAATAATAATAATATATATATATATATATGTATGTATAAAGAATGATAAGCAGCATGTCGATAGCCTCTACTGCCCGACCCTTTTTCCTTTCACTACCATTCACCAGTTACTTTGAGCATTTCACATTGATTGATAACCTTGAACGTTGAACCTTTCACCTTCAACCAGAAGAGCTTGACCCTTTCACCGAGAACCTTTTATCTTATGTATGAGGGTGAGGGTTCTATATCTCTATAGAGGCATCTGATAAGGTTTTATAGATTGACGAATGGGCGACATGTGGATCGCCTTTTTGGGTAGGCACTTAGTTATAGTTTTAGTAAAGTATAAGAGAAGTCTAATATATTTCTGATACTAAGAGGATTGATATAATATAATAGGGTATTTCTAATGAGAATATTGTCAAAGAGTCTTCATAAGGATAAGAGAGTAATAGGTTGATTTGGAGTTCAGTAATGGAAGAGATTCACTAAGATAGCTAAGATATTTCTTTCTTATTTCTTATTATATGATTGATCTCTACAGTTGATTGATGAATGAAATATATGAGATATCTCTGTGTCTTTCTGGTGTAGATTCAATAGTCTCTATTGTATGATCCCTCCGCTAGATCTTCCTGTATTTCTAGAAGTGATGGGAGATTCGAGATTATGTGCAAGTAGGTAAATGATATGTCTGAGATGGAAGCTGCGAATGATGGGAAAAGGCTAAGTGAAAACTAGACAAAGATCTTGGATTTGAGTGGTTCATTTTCTACACAAGTTTCCACCCTTATTTTCTATTATTTCTCCAATAACATGGATTTATCTAAGCTTGAAGTGCCCCATTTGGGGTTCTTAGACCAGACCAGATAGTCTTCTTCATCCCTTAGATAAATGTGGCTTAGTGGAAATCTCTTTATAAGGGAGCTCCATTGTTCAGCCCCCTGTCCTTCTAACCTGGGATCTTCTTCTTTATGGTTCACCTTTTGATTAGGCCCTATCCTATCCGGAACACGTGCCATAAATAATGCAATCTAGGCTATGGCCAAAGCTGAACATATGATTTGAAGTGAATGGAAGGTATAGTGAAATAAGATGAAACAACATGGAGTGAAGCACATGGACTAACCATATTAAGACAAAACAACATGAACTAACCATATTAAGACATAAAGACTCAATTAATTATGTAAGACTAAATATAACACGAAAGAGACTTATATGGAGTTGGGTACGAAGATCTTAGATGAGTTTAGACATAAATTCCTCTATACATGATATTGACATAGATGCATTGTATTTATGGGAAAATTTCTAGGTTATCACTCAAGAGTGGCTAGGAAAAATACCTCGAAACCATAATCTTTCATGAGTAAAGCCATTGAGTACAATCCATCAACAGAGTACAAGCATTGAATCTTAGCATCAACTCTTGTATGACTACTGGGCATGGTGGCTCTACAACTGTTGGGCACAAAAAAGCTTTCGGGCATGGGGAATTTAGAACAGGTGGGCACACATAACAAATTCTATCCTGGTCACGTACTACAACTAGTCACGTGTGGAAAACAACCTCTAGGGAATGGGGGATATATGATTTTTCACGTAGAACAAGTTACATACAAAAGGTGCGTACTCTTCTAAATAAGAGCCAACAGTGTGGGTAGGGTCTAAATCATAGCATAAGAAGTGTATTGTTGATTATTTTATTCGGTGGTGGTTAAAGGTGCAATGCAGTGAGGCCCTAAGGTTGCAAGTTCTATTTCTAGGCGGGTTTTTGCAATGATAGCAGCCAGGGGTTGACTTGCAGAGTGGGTTTTGGGTGTGTGGTTCTTTCTGGCAATGCAGGCTATCTAGTTCGCCTGGAAAGAATGTTGGGTTCTTTTTTTCTCAGGCAGTTTGTTTCTTTAATCTGTTGGCGGTTTCAAACAGGGTGTCTAGGTCTAATGGAGCTTGGGCCAATGGGTGGTGGTTCTAACGTTTGCGTTTTGGTTCTTTGGTGTTGGTTTTAAGTAAATATAGATTTTTTAAATAGGTTTATTCCCTTCGTTGTCTTTTGCACACCTAGAACCAACAGTTTTCCGAATAGACTACTCTGTGTAGAGGCGTTATCCGGTCCCTTGTGAGTAGGTCCTTCCCTAATCTCCCTTGACAAGCCTTACCTCCTCTGTACACCAGATTGACCAGAAATATGTTGACTAGGTTAGTTTCTTTCTTAGAATAATTTCATGTAGGAAAATAAGATTGCTTGCACTATTTCTGGTTTCTGGCACTAGCTATTACTATTCATGAACCAGCTCAACATGCCCTTTAATGAGGTGGTGTTCTTAGTGCATGAAAAGTTCTCTTTGTGCCCAGTTAGTGAGGTGAGTTAGTAAGTCATTTAGTGAGCCAAGTTAATGAGGTTTAGAACTAGTATTGTAGCTTTGGCGTTTCCAATATCAATAGAGGGGATTCCCCAGTGAAGCGCCCGTCAGGACGCAGAGCATTGGAGGGAAGCCCGATGAGGGGTGGCCATAGATGCCCCCTTCATGTTTTGGACAAGAGAATCTATTGGAACCTTACTAGCCTAAGAGGTCCTTCACTCCACGAAAGTTCTTACTTAGCTTGCCTTAGACCGGAACCAAAAGCACCACAGGGGACTGCGACTGCATGGCGACTCTTTCCACTAGTAATACATCGACTTGTTGACTCCTTGAATAGGTAGTACCTCCTTTCCTCCTCATTATATAATACATGGCGTACCTAGGTCTATGGATAAGTCTGGCTTGGCTATGAATCGATCGGGTGAGGGAATGTTTTTTGAAATAAATAGGAGGAATCCTTGTTATAATAGAGATGACATTACACATAGATCAAATAAATACTTCCTTATGAATTCAATGTTATAAAAAATTTTAGAGTAAGGAGAAAAATTCATAAATATAAAATCTACTTTAAGTGCCTGGATGAGTCACATCCTTCTGAATGTCTTTCTCAATTCCCATCTCTATCGCTGAATGTTTCTCTATCAACCTGCCCTCCCTTCCCTAGAGAGTAATTGTGTTCCTAATGTGAAGGTATAAGTTCTTATTCCGTAATATGTGAACTAGATATACAGATGTTAGGAATTCCTTCTACTTTTCTTATACTTTACTAGAACTAGCTTTTTTATTAGAAGGATAGAACAAATTACTAATTATATATACTTATGCTTAGATCAACATAACTATCTTAGCTTAGAAACAAAAACAATGTGTCGTAAGGCCTCTCTCAATTATGGGGAGAGGAAGAAAAAACGTTCCTTTTAGAGTAGCCCAGGATATTTGGGGTATTTTCATTTTAGGGTGGCTAGGTTAGGAATATTAGAAATAGTTAGGGAGATTTTCGAAATATATAGTTAGGAATATAATAATTAGAAGGGATCACCCATAGTTATACATATATATGAAATCCCATACAATTGGCTATACCTTACTTACTTATGAGATAGGTCACTCTATATGGAACCACTAAGAGCCAGGAGAATACATAGGGAAGAACTGGTCATCTCTCTTGGGAAAATAATTTATGAGAAGAAGAAGTCGCACTTGGGAGATTGATTCCATCACGCTATCGAAGGACCCAAATACTTGATCCCTGAATTATGTAGATAAGAAAGCCAACAGGTAACCAGCCAGTAATAGTGGCGATCCTCCCCTTCAACTTCATTAGTGAGTCGATCAGTGGTGTTCGCTCCTTAGTTTTCCTCGGCTTTAAATATTCCCTTGTTCCTGTATCGTTCAATCTTCCTTCATTCATCGAAATATTAGGTTTGGTTTGCCGACGAAGTGATGGTAAAGAGATCAGCTCACAGGTTGTGAACCGTGCATACTAGCTTGCATTGATCGGATCAAGGAGCGAAAACCACTCGATCAACCAAAGAGAGATCGAGGAGCATCCATCGTATGGCAGTATGTTTAATAACAGATCATCATGTGGGAGAGAATTCTATGTAATTAGCTATCCAGCCATCCCAGCCACTCCATCCAGCAAGCAAGTGATCCCATCTGCCGAAGCCATACCTCAAACGACTTAGCTTCTTCAACCACCACTAATTCTGGTTCGCTCAGCTTCCACCATCTTTATTTTTTTCATTCATCTTTCATATTTCCTCCATCTATCAATCGTTCCTCATGCATCTATCCTCATTCTTTCATTCAATCACAATATTTCTTTATCTTTATTTTGGCCACAAAAACACTATTTTGGTAACCACAACTTAAATCATGTGAGTCTCAAGTGCAGGATCCTAGGATTGATCCTATGGGGGGGGGGGGGGGGGGCATTTAGCAGGGATTTTGGATCAATGGCTGGTTAATATAGACCTGTAATTGTCACAACCTACCAATATGCATAAACTAGGAACATTCTATCGATGGGATGTGAAAATTCTCTTCAAAGTACATGGAAATGACGTCAACTCAGCTGACAAGCGCTGTATTTTCCCCTAAAATGCCATTAGTAGTAATATTAAAGGCTAATAGAAAGGCCCTAACATCCACGTATCTTAATCTTATGAATTTTGTGGTTAGGAATTTGGTGTAGGATCTTGATCTTAGGCATTTGGTGTAGGAATGGATTAGTTTGGAATTAATGTTAATGGCTGGGATCTTGGAAGTTTTGAAGTGGGAGGCCAACCGGTGCTAATACAGGAACTAATTTCTAATCGAAAACTGGTGGTGCTCCATCCAACGCTGATAATAAATAATATCTAGTCGATGTCGGCGTTAACTCATTTCTAATCGGTAGCTCCTCCAACCGTGGGTGTGGGTAACATAGTGCTAGTCTAAGTCCAAGTGTTTAGCAGCCCCAGGCAGTATAGCAGTAGGAGGATCCAACTCATGAGAAACACGAGGTCTTGTATGATGGCCAAATAGTAGCACGAGGTTCTTTCAATCCTAATAATCCAACTCTACCAAAAAAGCAACAATAAACTCCCTATAGCTAGTTCTAATTGGTGCTATCAATGAAAACTAATATCTGTTGAGGAGTTGTTGTGTTGGGAAATATATGACATTATTAGGAGTAATGGTCTATGCAATCTATAAAAAAAATATCATATATGGTTCTTCGTCACTTCGTATGGTTTATTCGGTCTCATGGGTTGCAGAGTCGAGATGGTCTGGTGTGTCTTTCTTGAATGCCGCTTTGCCTCTAATGATTTCGTCGGCTACTAAGCCTAACTGAATCTTCTGTGATGATGTTAGAATAGCACTAAAGAGGAAAATATGCTATATCGTTGGATGGAATCTCTCTAGCATGACCCTCAAACTTAGGGATGTCAGAGGGTAGCTTGGTCGGCATAACTGGCTTCATTACATCAATGGGTTGTGCAACACTCAACTCTCTCTCCTATGGTGAAGGCATTGAAGTAATATATGAGCGGAGAAGGCTTTATTTATTTGTGAAATGCTTTGAATGAATAGATAAGTCTTTTATTCTTTTTGAAATGCTTTGAGTGGCATCCTCATTCCTATGTATCCATAAGTAGCTTTCTTTCCCAAGGCACTAGCTTTCCCTACCGTACAGCCCTACTAGGGCACTAGCTTGCTTGTCTCTTGCTTACTTGATAAATAGGCCTAGGGATGTGAACCTCAAGTACACAGTAATTTCTAATTCTCTCTTTCTTTCTGCTTGCTGGATTTTCAAATCACCCAATGAACAGAAAGATGTACCCTTGATACCCTCCTTACTCGAGATACAAGGACCCTACGGGGTTGTACGTACGGATCACGGGCTCCTACTTAACTTACATATACAGAAATAGTTTCTACTGCATCAGCCCATAAGTATCAATCAGAGCCACTCATAGTCGTTAGCCCTAGCCAAGAGTCCATGCTAATCATAGTCAAAAGGTAATTGCCTGTTTTCATTGCTGATATCGGCCGCTAGTCATTGCTTGAAGGTCATCGCTAGAATCTCTAGCCATAGCTAGTCATAGCATCTAGTCATAGGTATTGTTTTATAAATGGAATATGCTTTAATTTTTAAAGTTGATTACTTAGTATATTTTGCCACCCTATGAGGATGAGAGTAAGAGAAAATAATTTAAAAATTATTATTTAATTTTCTCTAATATATTTCCAAATAATTTTTACTAATATTTATTTGCATCTTCATTCTTTTAAGTTTGATATTAAGGAAAACTTATTAGGTGGAGGTATTGAGAGGGCACTTATAAAAAATATGATGGTTGAAAAAATGGAAATGGATTGACCAAGAACATGTGCACACATGAACATGCTCGCATTCTTAGAAATGAAAAAGCATTCATGAGACTATAGCCTCAGTCTTTCCCAAATCCCCATACAAGCAACCAAATTAGCGCCAATTAGGTATTTTCAAGAACATGTGCATGTTCTTGGAAGCATGTGCATTCTCTTGCAGTGTTAATTAGGGGAATGGACAATGAATAATCCATTGTTACCCAATAATTTGAACGACACGTTTTTCCCTTCCTTGGGAAAAATTGAGGAGTGCTTTCATGAGAGATTGGGGAGGTGTTGTAGCACACTGTTTGTTATAGGTCAATTTGGGCACCATTCCCAATGACCTGGTTAAACTGGACATCATCCCCAGAACCAATGAATAGGGTATATCATCCCCTATCATTTCAGTTGCTACATGTCCTAAGACAAAGAACAAAGACAAATCATCCCTGACTTCCATTGCAAGGTTTCGAAGATTTGAAGTATATGTTATAACACCTATGAGCTCACCAAAGTAGTCTCTCAAGGGGCTAAGTGCGTTGCATATGCAGGAAAATCCACTCAAGGGTGCTTTACAAAGCACTTCCCGACACTCAAGGGTGCGTTGGTCAATTGGGAGCGAAATTCTAATTGTTCTGGAATCTCCACTTGGCCAGTGCCTTCTAGAAGAGTGCATGTGTGTCAAAATTCGAATCCATGTGTCAATTTGATACCTCTGAGCTTGGGAACATGTCTTGCCTTTTATTAGAAAGTCATTGATTGTAAAACTACCTTAAGATAATCTATAAATTGAGCACAGATCCTAGTCCTTAGAGAAGGAAGAATTTGAGTAGAGAAATGCTGGTGGAATTTCAATTGAGGAATTGATTTGAGTGATATGCTGCTAGAGAGATGTTCATTGTGATGAGGCTGGGATGATGCTAGAGATGGTGACATCAAATCAATCGGTGGTTGTAACCTCCACTTCTATACATTAATAAATAGTATTGTTTACTTTCCCACATGTGTATCTGTATAAGCTTCTATCTTTCATATTATGAATTCTTATCTGATGTATATGGTTCATGTTTCATTGATTTAACTGAATAAATTGAATAGGCATATGTATATTTATATCTCTTTGTTTTTTAGTGTTCATTCTTGCAGGAAATATTTTGGCGATCTAGCTTGGATTTGAAGCTACAACAAGATCGACAGAAGGAGAATTGGAAGCGCTAGGACTCCAAGTAAGTTTCTTGATATATTCTATGTGTCTATTTATTGTTAGGAAAAGTATCTACAAAGTCTTTAACTTGTTGTTATAAATGCATAGCACCACATTTAGGGAAGAATGTTTTATCCATAATTCATAATTCCGCATAAAAAATTGGCGACTACACTGGAGATTTTACCCTTCATCCTTGGTGTGTTTGCCTCTTTTTATCAACCCAGTAGCATTTACTATGAAATATTAGGATTTTTGAATTCGAATTTGCATTAGAAGTGTGTTAGATAGCTTGAGTTTTTGTTCTCTACTGTGCCCAATGCACTGTTGAAGAGAACATAGTGCTTTGCATAGCACTTTCTCCCACTCAGTGGTCCATTGCAACGCACTGTATCCCCTTAGAGACTGTGTTTCCCCCAAGAGCCAACCAAATTCCTATTGAATTTTTCATTGTATTTTCTTTCAATTTTTGTTTGCTGTGTTTTCAAAGTGCCTGATGCCTCATAGAGACCAATAACTTTACCTACCTATTCCTCCTTTGAAAGAAAAGTTTGTTCAATGTTTATTTTAAGTGTTTTTCTTTATCATTGACAAATTAATTTCGAAGTATTTTCATTGTTGCATTAGATCCATTTTCTTTTGAAAAGGAAATTTTCGTTAAATTATTCGTTTCCTATAGCAGAAATTGCAGTTCAAATCTTCATTTTTCCTAAAAAGAGAAATTGTTGTTCAATTCCTCAATTCTCAAAGTAAAAGGCATTTGTTTTTATTGATTTAATGCACTTAGTTTCCCTTTCTACATTCACATTAAAGGGACTGAAAATAAAAAATTGCATGTGCATGTAGTGGATTATGTGTTTTGCATAGGAACAATTAGGAAAGATGCATATTAGTTTGTGCTTGATTTTTTTCTCTCAGGCTGATTGCTCTTTCCCTCTAATAGCTAGGATTTTCATTGAAAAAACTAAAAGTGAAAATATTGCTTATCATTTTAGTTTGCATTCTAGGAATTTGCAATACATCATCGCGGTGAACCTTGAAAGGAAAATTGATAAACAATATCAAATTGAAATTTACATCAATTTACCTAACAAAGCATTGGAACCATAACTATAACATTTAGAAGGTCTAGGCTAGAGACATGTTCCGACGTCGTAAAACATATCATTTGTCATTAATTGTATGCGATACATTCCGGGTGTGATACCTCACTCAACGTATGTAAGTATATAGTAGCTCATCCACGTACTTTTGGGTATATCGGGCGGTGTTACAGTATGAAAAGTATAAAGGGGTGCTCTCATTGTGCAGTTTCGCATTAGACAACGCTAATACGAACTTGGGCCTCCACGTACCTTCAGGTATATTTTGGAGGAAAAATTTAGGTTGCTATCCATCCATAGTGAACCGAGTCAGCCGCCTTGTAAATTGTGATACACCGAACACAACATTTGAGGAGATTGCCTCCCCTTACTTCTTGGTTCGCCAGGAGGTATTCTGCAGTTCGCAATTTCTTGGTAAACCTTTTTCCTAAAATTACCCTTTTATTTTGTTTATTTGTTTTTTGGTTAAAATAAATCAGTAATCGTGGAAGAAAAAAATCCTTTTCCCCATCGTTCACATAGATTAGCATTGAAAACACCTTTACCACCAGAAGTTACTCCTGGTCGGTGAAGGCAACATCACTCTACCGAAACTAGTACTATCGGTACCTATGGTGAAGCATCATCTTCCCATATACCAGAGTCGGCACAAGTTGTTTCTACACATCCTGGTTTGTTTACTGTTGTCGAGATGGAGTCCTCATAGCTACTTGTGGTCATGATCCATCCAATCAGTGAGACCATACCTCGTGAACCCAACGTTGTTCAACCGGAAGTTGATCCATATCATGTCTCTTCTTTGCCAGAAAATCTGAATCGCGAAGTAGAACAACTAAAATTTGTTCCTCTACTGGTCATCCCACAATTTTCTGTAGCCATTAAGTCTCCCATATCACACAGTCAACCTTCTAAATTATACTTTGGGCCTGATGGAGAAATAATTCCACCTGATTTGATTTCGATTGAAGAAATCCCACAAGACGAGACACCTTTAAATCCAATCCATTTTGGGGAGGATCTTTACCTATATGAGTCTTTTCCTCAATCACCACCCTCTAGTTTTTTTGATCATGTTCCTATTCACATTCCCATTGATTCAAAATGGGTATACATTTGGTCAAGTAACCATGCTTGAACCAACATCTTCAGTTGGACCATCTGTTCCAATTACGTCAGCACCTGCTCTCGCTACACTTTCGATGTTCACAAATTCACCATAATCATATTTTCATGGTGCCTTTTGGTCCCATCACATTATAAATCTTTATTTGGAATTATTTCTAGTGCATCTTCAAATCCATGGACTTCAATGATGTCATCGTCTGGTATTCTTACTGGAAAACCTATAGTTAGTACTGAATGGCTTAATTCTTTATACACATCATCCGGGCAATATCAAGCTGGTCCTTCTGGGTTTATTCCATCCAGTACCATATCAACTGGACTCCCTACATTTGGAGAGCAATATTTTTCATCTTGTTATCCTCCTCATGCTGGGGGTCAACCTTTAATCACCCACTTTGACAATACTCCATCATTTTTTGGTCAACCTAATGTCGAAATGAATGTTTGTCAATGGCAGCTCACTCTGCCTATCCAACCAAAAATGATTATACATTCGTATCAACCAGTTCAACCTGTTACACCCACATCACTACCACTTGTTAATACATCTTTACCCTTGTTACAGAATCAAAATGTTGTACAAAAACCGTTTCACACGGGTCCTTCAACTCAATGCCCTCAAGTATTGGGCCCACAGAATCTAAATCATTCGGCCAATTTACAACAAGAACCTGTACCTAGAATCATATATTCATAAGCTAGTTTACCATATTATGGAATGTCACAGCCACAACTAGGTTATACTTATCCACAACAAAATCCAAGTTTTCCTAATTTGGGTTATAACATTGTTGGACAGACCCCTTGGTAGCCTCAGGAGAAAATGCCTCAACCTTCATGTCAAAAAGTATCGTACCTAGGTTTTGGTCAACAAAATCCTCAAGTGTTTTCTTATCAAAGCAACCCCTATCTGGGTTACCAGCAACACATTCATTATGCTGGTGCTCAAAGGCCTGTTTCCCAAGCAATTCCATCACACCCTGGCTATGCTCAACTTGACCTTAATTGACAGTTGTCCTTTGCTGCAACTTTAGTGTTACTAGATTTAGATCGGCTAACCAATGATCCAATTAACTATGCTCCTTGGTGGCCGGTGATACCTCACAAATTACCCTCAGATATTCCTAAGTTTAATGGAAATCCTGGGGAAGACCCGTCGACTCATGTTATGACTTATCATTTGTGGTTTTCATCAAACTCCCTGAATGATGACTTTGTTCGACTATGTCTTTTCCAGCATACGCTCACTGGTCTAGCTGCAAAATGGTACATTGAGTTACCTAGAGCTTATTTTGATAATTTTACTGCCCTAGCTACTGCCTTTTTTAATCACTTCCAGTCACCCATATGATATGAAACTATAACGAAACTCTTGAACAATTTAAAACAGACTAATGCTACTCACATTTCTGATCACATTCATGAGTGGCATCGTCATTATAGAATGGTTAAGGCATTTGTTCCTGATTAGCTCCTTGTTGAGTGGTTCATTAAGTCCCTGTTACCATCTATAATTGAGGATGTGGCTAAGGGTGGTGTCGTCACTGAAGAGTAGGTCATTGCTCGTGCCTAATATTTAGACTTGATCTACACCAAATCTGGCATGCTCTATGAAAAAATTCCTAATGCGACGCGATATAATTTTATTGTTCCTCCACAATTAAAGGAATCTCATGCCGGAGACGGTTTGATTGGCACTGCAAGCACACATCATACTACTTCATTTTATTCTACACCTTCTTCCGAAACCAATTTCATGTCATTTGACAAAGGAAAAAGTGACAAGCAACCCAAGAAGTAAGAAAAAAGGGAAATCTAAGAAAAAGCAAAATTCTAACCCGTAGGAAAGATCATCTGATCAATCGTCTAGATCTAGGAAACCTCATTATCCATGCATAATCTGTAATGAGGAACACTTTGTTCGGGATTTTCCTCACCGCGTTGAAGTCTGAAAAATCAATAAGACTTCACATGCATCAACTATGTTGACAGATCCATTTCCAAATCCAGATACAAATTTGGTTGCTATGGATCCACCTTCTAGTTCCCAAGTGCTTATGTTATCTATCACAAAACCTTCAACAGATATTTTGGTGTCAACGCGTAATAAACATTATCGCAGTTAGGAAATTGATCAACCTACTACCTCGACTATGAATTTGTCTACGGCATCGATACCACCTACTGCTATTCCTGAATTGATGATTAAGCCACCAAAGGGAGACGTTCAAAAATCAACATATAATCCTCGAGCAAGAGCTACTAAAAATTATAATATAGTTGAAGATTTGGCTCAATCCCCTTCAGCTATGTCTGCTCTTGAGGTATTACAAAATTGTCCCTCCTAGCATTGTCGGATATTGGTGGAATTGATCCGGCTGATTCAAATCTCGTCGTCTTTAATCATACGGGCTATGTGCCATAATTACCAGTAGAATTGGCATTCTTCGTACAAGTAAATGTTCTCAATCACCTTATTCATCACACTATTATTGATGAGGGAGCATCTACAGGCATTATGTCTCTAAACTGTTGGAAGTCACTTGGCTCACTGTGCTTATCTCAATCATCAATGATGTTGAAGGCTTTTGAAGGACGTACATATAAGCCTTCTGGCATTATCAATAACCTCCATGTTGAACTAGGGGGAAAAACAGTGAATGTTGATGTCGAGGTTGTTGACAGACCCCTTGACTATCATATTATACTTGGAAGGAAATGGGTATATGCTATGACTGAAACTGTTTCTACATATTTTAGAATGATCGCCTTTCCATATAAAGGTACCATCATAGTCATCAATCAACTATCCTTCTTTGCCTCCACTTCGAGAGTAACTGGAAGTGTTCTGTTCATTCACACACCACAAATAGCACTTTAGAACATTGGTGTCGAACTCTTAAATGATTCCACTCTCATGGGAAACTTTACATTACCGCCGCGTGCGACATAAACAAGTATTGCAAGTATAGAGACCTGCTACATGATCTCTTCCACTCGATATGGCTTAAGGAAGAGTACGGGTGATTCTGAAATTGTTACGTTGGATGATTTTTTTCCGCCCAACCCTATTGAGCTGGCATAGAAATCAATCTATCTAGCTTGGGCAGCAAATCCGAAATCAGCATCGCTGGTTGTTTGGGTTGATCGTTCCTTAGATTTTGGTACTCCACCTGATCCTTTTTCCTCAACTTTCTTGATAGATGAGAATATTTTGGAAACCATGATGTCAGAAGGAGAACCATGGGAAGATTATCATCATCGTTCCCATCTTCCTGATTATGAAGAAAATCATCTTAGTGAACTAAATCACTCATCAATCAAAATTTTATTTTCGAATTCTTTACCTATTAATGCAATCGATTCTAAGCGAAAATTTTCAAATATTGAAGAAACCATTTCTATAGATATTTTGACCAAACCTGTCGTTGTATAAAATATTCATGTCGACGTATCTTGTTCTTTATCATAACTCTAAACATATCACTCTCTCTTTCGTGAATTGCATGATGTATTTTCTTGGTCTTACGAGGAAATGCCAGGCATAGATACTAGTATCGTTGAACACACTATTAATATGTATCCTGATGTCAAACCGATGCATCAACGCTTTTGTCATGTTCATCCAAAGAAGGCCGCTGCCATTAAAGGAGAAGTTGAAAAAGTTTTGCGTGTTTGTTTCATTTACCTTGTTCCGCTAACTGAGTGGGTTTCCAACATCGTTCCTGTCATGAAAAAACAAGGAACCATCAGAGTGTGCATCGATTATTGGGATGTCAATATAGCTTGTCCGAAAGACAACTATCCTACTCCCTTTATCGACCAAATTATTGACGATTGTGCGGGATGTGAAATTTTTTCATTTATGGATGGATTTTCCGGCTACAATCAAATCAATATCTGCTCTAAGGATCAACATAAGACAACATTCATCTGTCCCTGGGGCACATTCTCTTATAGGAAACTCCTGTTTGGTTTAAAGAACAATGGGGCAACATTTCAGAGAGAAATGGATTATGCTTTCAATGACATCAAGCACATTGTTCAACCCTATCTAGATGACTTACCCATGCATTCATGGAATCAGACTGATCACCCAATGCATTTGAGAGCCATCTTCTTACATTGCCACACTACAAAATATGCCTCAATCCACATAAATGTATGTTTTGTGTTGGTTCTGGTTGTTTTCTTGCATTCATAGTCTCAAAATAAGGAATTCGAATCGACCCATTGAAGGTTCAGGACATTCTCGATTTGCCTGTGCCATCAAATTTACTTCAGATACAGAAAATTCAAAGAAAGGCTAACTTCCTAAGGAGGTTCATACCCAACTATGTCAAAATGGCTAAAGGATTTACTCGTCTCTTGAGAAAAGGGGTTCCCTTCCATTGGGACCAAGTTGAACAAGCTTCTTTTGATGCTATCAAGGATACTCTTGTCCGAGCATCATTAATGTACCCCTCCCAATTATTCGAGTGATTATTTCCTATATATCGCCGCGGCTGATAAGACCATTGCTATGGTATTAGTCCAAGTAGAAAATGGGATAGAACATCTGATCTATTATTTTATTCATAATATAAATGATACGGAAGTTATTATTCATACGTAGAAAAGCTTGTCTTAGCAGTTGTTCAAGTTGTCCAAATATTTCACCACTATATCCTGTTCTGAAAGACCATTGTCACTTCAGATTGCAACCCCATGACTTATATCTTATCACGTCAATTGCTGGGGGGAAAATATTCAAAATGGATTGTCATTTTGTAGGAATTTGATTTGGAATTCATCAAATCCAAGTCAAAGAAGTCTTTAGTTTTGGTTGAGCTTCTCTGTGACCTTCCCTCTGATAGTACTGCTTCTACGTCGGATTCATCAATTCGTGACGAGTCTTTGTTTCTGATCGGATCATCTGATCCTTGGTATGGATATTTCATCATTTATCTCCAAAATCAAAATTTTCAGCCTGATATCTCTCACTCTGAACAACGACGTATTCGATACCAAGCCAAATATTATCTGATCATCGGCGATACACTTTATCGTCATGGTATCGATACAATTTTAAGAAGGTGCCTCGCTCATGAGGAGGCTGAAAAGGTTTTAAATGAATGTCATGTTGGGGCTTGTGGTGGAAACTTGTCAGGATACGCTACAACATGGAAGATACTTCGTGCCAGTTACTTTTGGCCTACCATATTTCGCGACAACATTCTCGCGGTTAGAATTTGTCATGCGTGCCAGATATTTGATCGTGAAATCCGCAAACCGCCAGCGCCAATGCATCATGTTGTCTCTGTGGGACCATTTTCAAAATGGTTTATTGACTTCATGACCTGTAACCCTCGTTCGTCCAGCGTCATGGTTATATTATTGTCGAAGTAGAATACTTTACCAAATGGCTTGAAGTGATGCGTACATTCAACAATACAAGACAAACAACTGCATTGTTTTTCTTTAATCATGTTATTGCATGGTTTGGGGTCCCACAGGCTATAGTTACAGATCATGGGAAGAATTTTTATAACCACATGATGACTGAATTGACTGCCAAGTTAGGATTATCACATGATAATTCTACTCCTTCTTATCCATAATCAAATGGACAAGTTGAGGCTATCAACAAGATTCTTAAACGTATGCTTCAACGAATGATAGGAGTTCGTAAAAGAAACTAGAATTTGATCCTGTACTCATCCTTGTGGGTGTACCAAACCTCGGTGAGAAACACAACTAGATTTACTCCCTTTCAATTGGTGTATGGTCTAGAAGCTATCTTACCAATCCAATGTGAAATACCATCATTAAAACTCACAATTGACTTGTTACCTGACACCTAAGAAGAAGAAGCACATATTTTTAACCTCATCCATCTTGATGAAACGCGTTGTGAAGCCCAATTGGCCAATGAAGCACATAAGAGATGTATAAAAGTGCAATATGACAAAAATGTCCAGCCTCGCATTTTCTCAGAGGGCGACTTGGTCCTTCTTTATGATCAAGAAGCTGATGTAATAGGTACAGGGAAATTTGAGCCATTATGGCACGACCCCTATATTTTCAAAAGAGTTCTTGCTAAGGGTGCCTATGAGTTAGTGGATTACGATGAAATTAAATTGGCACAACCCAGAAAGGGTTGTATCTGAAACGTTATTATGCTTAATGATGAGCGTAGTGATTTTTTGTATTATATTGTATATATTTGTTGTTGATTTGCATTCACTGTCTTAGTTTGTTTTTAGATTTTTCTTGACGTTAGTAATCCGCTTTACATTTTATCGCAGATGTCTGAATCTTTGGAACCATTTTTTGGATATGCTGATGGTGCTAGTCGTAGTATACATAATCTATCCTCTGTAGCGTGAGCCATTTTCGCTCTGAATGATGAGTTAGTGATTTTTTGAGGGATTTGTATTGGTAGATCGACAAACAATATCGCTGAGTATAGCCCGTTGATAGAACTTCTCTTTGATGCCATTTCATTTGGTATTAACTGCATCATTATAAGGTTAGACTCACAACTTGTCGTATTACAACTTACTAGTGTTTATACTGTCAGAAATCCAATACTACATCGTTTGCTCCTAAGAGTTTGACTTTTGGAAAGACACTTTGATTTTATTCAATATCAAAAAATTTCTAGAAATTTGAACACATTGACTGATTCTTTAGCTAATCAAGTTTTAGACAGACATTTGCAACACATGTAAAGAGAACATAGATAGAATTGAATAGGATTACACAATAAACATAGGAAAACATTGAAATCAAATAGATAGATAGTTATAGGTTTTTAAAAAAAATTGTGCCCAAGACACATTGGTCATTTGACCTCAAAATGTATGCAACATGTCAAAAGTAAACTAGTGGTGCTCATGGTAACTTGCTATAGATCTAGCGATCCTACAGAGTAACTGCATCCAGTGATTAGGAACACCTATAGTGTGGCACTGCAGTCACATCGGTAACTCTTCAGTCACATGGTTAACTCTTCGATTCGGAAATCTAGAATCCCGAAGGTCAACTCCTCTATGTGTTGCCGAAGCTCAGTTAGAGTCTCAGCCATGTCCAGATCTTGAAGGACTGCTCTCCCGACATCCCTCTCTACTGGCTCATCTGCTCCATGCTCTGGTTCCTCCACCTGTTGAACTTGACCAACAGCTGCATTATATCAAAACTTTAGTTTAGTCTTGGGAAAACATCAAAAATACAAAAACATTGTATAAACCTTAGGAAAATAAAAAACATGGTCAAAACATTCTTACCTATTGCACCCCACTGAGCGCCTTCTGGTAAAGCTAAGTCTGGATCTCCTCGGAAATCAACGCCTACGTATGCATACTCATTAATGGCGACAACCTGTCGCCTAAACCAGGTGAAGAACGAAGTCGAGAAAATAATGGTCAATTGGCATGCATGCCTACCCATTAGTTCTACCCATATCTACATCCTCGGATCTCTAGGATTAGACACACCCATTTTCACATGCTGAGGCTGCATCAGTGGAATCTGCTCTAATGAAAATGAAATGAGGATCGAACCATAACTGAAGTTATTCTTCCTTCCTTCCTTTTCTTTGTTCAGTTGTTCCTTTATTTGGGAAAATACAACTTCAGACCAGTTGAAGACTGTTGGCTCCATGCACTCTAGCGCATACTGCATATATGATCTATTCGCTACATGTAGTGTTACGGTGTCAGCAAGTTTTGTGATCGTGAAAAGAATGGTTCTCAAAGGAAAATATCGAACGTCCCAAATGTTTATCTTCCCATATTTTCTTGACTCTGCCCCTGGATAAAAATACTGCAAAACATAATCTCTCACAGTCTTTCCTCCAAGTGCAGACCCTGAGAGGGAAATAGGGAAGCCTCTCCTCGACAAACCTGTGAGAAAATATACATCCTCTACTCTAATAGGATCCACTTTGTTCCTAATGTGAAATGCCTCAATAGTCAGATCCCATGCTCGAACTAGGAACTCCAAGAGTTCTATCTATTTCCTCATCCCTGACAAGCGGAAGTACTTTAACAACCCACAATCTCTTAGGGCTCTTACTATACTCAGATCATTTAGGGAAACCATATTATTTTATTCATGATCTCTTTCCCTCCATATAATCGTCATTATAGTCCGATTAAATCCTGAAACATAACCATAAGACGCATTAGACTCCTTTCAATGCAAAAAATTAGACAAATTTTGGGCATAGTGTAAGAAACAAAAATGGAGATTGCGCCCAGTGCAGTCTTGAACAAGAGATAGTGTGTTTCATATGCAGATAGAGTTCAGTTTAAGTGCTCCACAATGCACTTTTTGATGCTCAAGGGTGCGTTGCCCTCTTTGGAAGAAAAATTTACCCTAAGGGGCTCAAAACCAAAAAAAATTGAAATTAAAAGAAATGAATTGATTAATGAAAGAAAGAGAAGGTTGATGGCACTAACCTAGATCAAACGGTGATGGAAACCATCCACAGAATCGAACATAATCAGCAGCTAAATTTCGGGGGAAAAAATAGGTTCAAAGCTCCAAAATGAAAATGGTACCTATTGAATGGTAAAAATGAATAGTAAAACCCTTTTTATTTAGTCATTTAATTGTTTGCGATGAATATTTATATTATATATAGCTTTTTTACCTTTTTTTTTTCTGTCTAGAGGAATCGGCAACGGCGGAGGTATCGTACTCGCGTAACACGGGGTCGAATCCCCCCGGCTACCACTATAACCCCTAGGGGAACACGCAGGGCCCGTACACATGCCTCCCGGGTAATCGACCTTGCGGCCGGGGATTGAACTCGTGACATGCACAACGGCACGAATGCCGCCTGTGAACGTTCGCCCGACCACTAGGCCGGCCCCCAGGGCTTCGCGGTGAATATTTATTGCTATGACTATGGTTTATTATCTTTATGTGAAAATAGGTATTTTAATCATTTGATGTTTTCTTGAACATGTTTTGTTGATGAGCCAAGTAAGGTTGACTCGTGCAGTTTATTTCCAAAATGATTTGACCACAAAGCATACTTTTATCCTTATTTTTCGAGCTTTGTTAAAAATGAAAAAGGACTTGAAGCGCACTTTTATCTCTTTTTTGAGCTTCAGTAACAGTGAAAAAGGAACCCTTGGAGTCTTCTTTTAGCTCTTTTCAGACTCCGATAATGTGAAAATATTGTCGAGTACTTATCTTTTCGAGCTCGTAAAAGTAAATAAATTGATATCTGCTTAGTATAAGTTTAACCCTTTTCCGGACTGAGATAGATTATTTGAGAAAAAGGAATACCTTGGTCAAACATGACTAAAGAGGTTCTCTCAGATATTATTTTACACTTTTTCAGATTTGAGCGAAAACTTTATAAAAAAGTATTTATGGAGTTTTCTTTTCGTCCTCTTTTTCAAACTCTCTAAATATGAAAAAGGACCAGGTTGTCATTTTCGTTAGGCTCGTTAAAACATAAAATAGCAACGGGCTTGTCGATCATGGCAAGAATCGAGTTTCATTCATCGCTAGACTCGTTAAATTATTAAATAACAATAAATTTTTCACCCGAAGGGTTGAATTATAGATCAAGCATATGTTATCCTCCTCAATCTTGTTAAAAAATAAAGAGGTACTGGTCGACAAATGACAGGGAAAATTTGGGAAAGTGAACAAATTTTTTTACGATAGCAGGTCGCTCTTGAACATGAAACTTCACTCCATCACCGTGACTGTTTGGGTTGGGTAATATTCTTGACGATCCATTCATGCCTATGGTTCATCATACCTTCACTTTGGTTTTGGGTCAATGCTGCGAACTCATATCAGTGTTGCTGATATGTTCAAGAGAATTCATCCAGTAAATTCTCATCCTTCTGCAATACTCATAAACATTCATTCTCATGACAGTCATCCATGAACATTGCTATATCAAGTCATCCTTTGTCTCTGAAATCAGTAACTCCCATTTCTCAATAAAGTGGCTTCCTGTCGACATAAAAACATCATCGAGGAAGTTCACTTAGAAACATCATATTCCAGTACCATGAAGCTTGTTACAGCATCGATAAGATCCTTGCTTCTAGCCTTTTGACCGAAAGATTTTGTTTGGTGTTCGACATAAAATCATCTATTTACACCTTACGTAATGTACTACAGTACCTTGAGGGCCATTGACATCAATGGTGGTTCTCTCGCTTTTGTTAACAAATCACATCATTGGCTGGTAATCAAACGATGTCTTACCATGTTCGACTACAAATCATATATTTGCATGGTTAGACTTGTAAACTAATGCTCAAGTGAACGAGATAAGAAGACCGCAGATCTAGTTTCAGCCATCTGGGCCACGATTTCAGGATTGTTGTACACATCATTTGTACGATGACCTTACATATAGATCGTCATCCGAACATGGGCCTATATCTATAGGCATGTATGTATTGCGCAAAATTCCAATGTAGATGACTTTTTGCACTATGTACATGTTATTAGATAGTTTATGTGCTGAGCATGGGAATGCCTTCCCTCAAAAATTCATGATCAAGAGGATATACCATGATGTAATGTATTATAAGATTGATGAAGGTCACCACTCCACATCAGCTCTAGCCCATCACAGTGTAAAGCATCTCATTCAAAAAATATTGTTATTATTATTTTGACTTCATGTTTTAGGGGGCAATATGTTATAGGTCAATTTGGGCACCATTCCTAATGACCTAGTTAAACTGGACATCATCCCCAGAACCAATGAATAGGGTCTATCAGCCCCTATCATTTCAGTTGCTACATGTCCTAAGACAAAGAACAAAGACAAATCATCCCTAACTTCCATTGTAAGGTTTCCAAGATTTGAAGTATATGTTATAACACCTATGAGATCACCAACGCAGTCTCTCAAGGGGCTAAGTGCATTGAATATGCACACAAATCCACTCAAGGGTGCTCTGCAAAGCACTTCCCGACACTCAAGGGTGTGTTGGTCAATTGGGAGAGAAATTCTCATTGTTCTGGAATCTCTACTTGGCCAATGCCTTCTAGAAGAGTGCATATGTGTCAAACTTTGAATCCATGTGTCCATTTGATACCTCTGATCTTGGGAACATGTATTTCCTATTATTAGAAATTCAATGATTGTAAGAATACCTTCAGCTCATCTATAATTTGAGCACAGATTCTGGTGCTTAGAGAAGGAATAATTTGAGTAGAGAAATGCTGGTGGAATTTCAATTGAGGAATTGATTTGAGTGATATGCTGTTGGAGAGATGTTCATTGTGATGAGGCTGGGATAATGCTGGAGATGGTGACATCAAATCAATTGCTGGTTGTAACCTCCTCTTTTATCCATTAATAAAGATTGTTTTTGACTTTCCCACATATGTATCGGTATAAGCTTCTATCTTTCATATTATGAATTCTTATCTCATGTATATGGTTCATGTTTCATTAATTTAACTAAATAACTTGAATAGGAATCTGTATATTGCTATCTCTTTGCTATTTAGTGTTCATTATTGCAGGAAATATTTTGGCGATCTAGCTTGGATTTGAAGCTACAACAAGAGCGACAGAAGGAGAATTGGAAGCGCTTGGACTCCAAGTAAGTTTCTTGATCTATTCTGTGTGTCTATTTACTGTTAGGAAAAGTATCTGCAAACTCTTTAACATGTTTTTCTAAATGCATAGCCAACATTTAGGGAAGAATGTTTTATCTGTAATTCATAATTCCGCATAATACTGTTTATGTGGTGTTTGAATAGTTCAACGAAAGTTTCTAAACCTTTTTTGGTATTTCATATTTTTTTTTAAATTATAATTTTTAAATACTTAGATAACATGGAGTCTACACTTGAGAAACCCAAACCCACCATCACCACATGAAGATAACCTAACCCTAAACCAAATCTAGGAAATGTAAACTTTGAAATTGATGTAGGTTTCAAGTCATTAAGAACATTTATTCAAGATTTAACTAATACCAGAGTCATTACGGCTTTCACTACTGACATCTCTAGATAGTATTGTTACTTTGATTGCAAATTCCAAAGCCAATTATCACATATCACTTATTATAGGTGTTAGTATGAAGTTTTCTAGCAAGCGTACCAAAATCCTTCACTTGAGCCACTTGTGACAAATATCCCTAACAACAAAAAATGGATACTAATACATTATTCAAACCTGCAAAAAAAAGATTAAAATCCATGTAAAAAATAACATACTAATAATAAGAGACATATAACATCAAATGAAATGAAAAAAAAAACCAATGGAAAGATAATGAATTTCATTTTATTAAATCAAAATGGAATGTTTACACCTGATGAGGAGAATGTGCAGACTTGGGTCTACAAATCCCCCTCCATGGGATGGGTCCTTTATACCTTATGCTTCAACTATAGATTCATATCTCTCTCAGAATGTATGCAATGGGAAAAATGAATTAGTGATGGCTTGAAATCACGATCGGAGCTCAAATCTCATAGGAAGATAATGAGGACGATGAGAATGGTCATGGTGAAGAATGAGGAGAAAACCCCTCTATTTATAGAAAAATATTAGCATAGATATAGATTTAGGATATTAATACAAAATATTAGACTAAATCAAGATCTAGCCTTTAGGAATATTTTATTATATTTTAAAGAGGGAAATATTATTTGTAATAATAAAATATCCTTATTTAGAAATTGGTTAAAATAATAAATAAATATTTATTAATTACTTTATGGGGATAAAGTCAAATATGAATTATAAATAATTATTAAATAATGATTTAGAGAAATAGGGGATAAATATGGAATAATAAATATATAATTGTCTATTTAATTATTCATGAGTGGTTAAGTAAAAAATGGTTATAAGTAATCATTAAATAATGATTTAATAATTATTTCAAGAAAATAATGAATAAATAATGATTTATTTAATTATTCTCATGGGGTTTTTATTTTAATGAGGATTAATTCAGGAAAATGGTTCACTAAATTATTTCCTAAGGTGAAATTGGGTTTCAATGTGTAAAAAATCATCCACATGGTGTATTTCAATCAACTAACTAGGAAATGGATGATTACAGATTCCCCCCCAACGCAAGAGTGTGAGGAGCACATCATATGGTCGAAATACGTTGTAGGTTCACTTTCACGAGACACTGAAGGGACTCAGAGAGAGAGAGAGAGAGAGAGAGAGAGAGAGAGAGAGAGTTGAAGCAATGAAGAGAAGGACTGAAATTGGAGGGGGCGAGACCCATTTTTCATATATAAATATCCTTTTATGATGAGTACAAGATATCAATGAGGTGTGGGAGGCACATACCTTAACTGTACTTGATATGGTAAGTAATGATTGTTGTAATGTGGGTTCGACAACATTATACATGATATGGCATCAATATGTGGAAAGTGATACAATGATATAATGAGTCCCATATACATAATTTCCTAGAATACAGAGGTCGTGACTGATACGATTAATAGTGAACTAAGTACGCATGAATGAATTCCCCCAAGTTGATATGATGGGGAGATCACAACCAAATAAGCCATGTTGAATAGGAAAAGGCGTTGAAGATATAAATGAACCATCTGAAAGAGGGGTGCATCTTGTGGGATCTACGATTGGTGGAAACCGAGCCAGTCAAATCTCTGGAACTGCATTTGAGGCTAGATCATGATCTGTTGATATCTGGGTATGTGGGGGGATAACTGAAGGGCCACCCCCTCATGAGGTTTGGAAAATATCACCCAAACCCAGGGAATGCAGGTACAATCTATCGGATCACTAGACCATCAAGTTTATGATTCTTGATCGTATGATAGTGAGTTGGAGTCGAGCACATGAGAAAGAAGCAAGTCAAAGGGAAATGTTATATGAAATCTATGACTTCTGACATAAGTATCTTCCCTAGACAGGGTGGCCTATCCTAGAACAATAGAAAGACAAAGAAGCTAATGTTTCCCTTAACGTAAATAGATAATGGGATGAAGCCTAGGTGTAATCTGTCTTATGCTTCACTCCTCTCTTGGCTTGTATGATCCAATCCTTGCTCTGATCGATATAAATAGAACCCACACAATCAAACAACGCAAGCCAACGATATATGACATATATGCAAAATTGTCTAATAACTTCATTCAATGGATCAACATGGCATCGAAATAAATGAAATCACAACATAACATATAGGAAAACAAAGAACTCTTTGCATTAATAGAAATTGAGTGATTTATAACCAAATATAGGAGTTGATTTTGTATAATATCTCCTCCAAGTTTACTTGTCCTTCTTTACCACAAAGTGTACCTCTATGTCACCCTAATGCATTGAATAATGACTCTTCATAGGAGTAGCATGAGGGTAGAATTTATCTCCAAAATCCAACCGCTAGCTTGTGGATGGCCACAAATATATAACAGAGGATGGTAAGTTGGGAGTTCTTATCCATTTACCAATCTAGGCTTGAGATCCACTCTTGATGGGAGGATGGGCTCAAGGGATAAGGGATGGAAACTCCAAGGTTGAATAGGATAGTTTTCTAGAATTTTATTTGAGGTAAATAGTTATAACAACTCTTGGAATATTCTGGAAGAGGAATCTTCTAGATTCTTTTTATTTTTCCCGAATTTCTAGAATCAACACACCCCAAAAATATGGAAACCTGTCGGTGATCAACCCACCCCAGTAAGGGACAACCTTGAGGTGAACGTAGGTCTCCAAGCTTACAGAGTGTGTTTGTCCTTAAAGAGATTGAAATTAAGCAGTTTCAAGAATAAAGTCAGGGAATAGAAAGATTCATGCTTAGGGCTTTGTGCAAGGATGATTTCAAGGGGTAAAAGGATGCTAATTGATCCAGTTTGTAGGCCTGTTAACCAGATGCCAAAAAATTACCTATTAAAGATTTCCCCCTAAAGCACAAAGTCAAAAATAGAAACTAATGACTGAAATGATTTAATTTGTGGAAATTTAGGATCAAGAACAACAAATGAGATCATCTTCTGTTACAATACATTTACATCATGACATATTTGTTGAGGGAGGCATACCCATACTCAAAACATAAGCTAACATTACATGTACAATGATAAAAATACACGTCCACTGATGACAAATGATCTACCCATGACTGGATGACTGTCTGAGTGATCTTAGTTATCATACATTGTGATCTTGTATTAATATTTAAATCACATCCCGGATGGATGAAACCAGATTTGGGAACTTCTATCTCATTCACACGACCATCCAATGTATGAGTCTAGCCATGTGAATCAATGATTTGGAGTAAAAAATGGTAGAAACCATTTTATTACCGAACAATGATGTAACATGTTAACAGACATGTGAGAAACCATTGATGATGTTGATGGCTCTTAAGGTAATACAGTACAATATGTATGGTGTGAATAAATGAATTGAATTCAAACACCACAAAGAGTCTTTCGGTCGAAGGAAAATTATGTAAAACTATCGCCGAGAGTGAGGAAACTTTCCATTGACGTATGAAAGCACCAAGGTATAAAAGGGTTGTTTCTAAGTCAACTTCTTGTATAATTAGTTGATGTCGATAGGAAGAGACCCGTCGTAGGAGGGCCTTGATGTATCCCTCGTCAATGACAAGAAATAGATATCATGATTTGAGACAAGATGATGATGATACAAAACTAGATCAGGAACAACCAACATGGAATGAAGGCTTAAGAGTATTGTAGAAGATACATAATGAATGAATTCTCTTGAACATAATGGTGACACTAAATGGAGTTGGAAACATTGACCCAAAACTGAAAATGGAGGCTTTGAAAACAGTATGATGAAACAAAAAAATCACATCTCCCAACCCAATGGCCATAGAGATGAATTGGAAGAGTGTCATGTTTAAGAGCGGCTCACTGCCATTAACACGTGGAGTACCCTATTTTCCTGATTTCCCCAACCATACTCTTCAATACCTCTTTATTTTTTTATAAGATTGAGGAGGATAACATATGCTTGATCCGTAAGTCCATCCTTCAGATGAATCCCTATGAGTATGTTTAAAAAACCCTGAGAAGGAGTGGTTCGGTATTGTCATGTTTGGAAAGTCCATGTTTGATGTTTTAACAAATCCATCAAAGGTAAAACTCGACATATTTTTCATGTTTAAAGAGTTTTAAAAAGAGGCGAAAAAGAAAACTCCAAATATTCCTTTTCATAGATAGTCCCTTGAGTTCGAAAAGGCAGAAAACAATACCCATGAGAGCCTCTTAGTCATGTTTGACTAAGGTATTCCTTTTTCGTAAATAGTCTATCTCAGTCAAGAAAATGGTTAAACTTACTCTATGTAGACGTATTTTCATTTACTTTAACGAGTTTGAAAAGACAAGTGCTCGACAATATTTTCATATTTTGGGAGTCTGAAAGAGCTGAAGGAGGACTCCTACTAGATGAACGAGTGGTATAAAAGGATAGCAACTGGTTTAGGTCATGATGGAACTTCTCAAAACACGTAGAGGTCAAGAGGCTAGATAATAATACCACTCATCACAACAGTTCCCAAGGAAAGGGTAAAAAACAAAGTGAAAGTGTATGATCGGCCAAGTAGATGGTGATAATGGAATGTAAAAAAAAATGGCTCATCTAGAAGAAATAGGCTGAAAAAATGCAATCAAGAGAGGTAAAGTAGGAATGGTCTCATTTTTTACACAATCTTGAAACATGGGAAACTATTATTGGAATTGGTTTCATTTTTAGACAATCTTGAAACAAAGGAAAAATATGCTTGAAACAAGTTTGCATGCCCCCAACGTAATGACTCAATTAGAGGTACATGCCCCCCAAGCTTCATTTCATTCACCTAAGTAGATTATTGGTTACTAACAGGTGGATGGAATGAAGGTTCATTTATGAGATCAAGTGAAAGACTCAACTGGGAATTTACGAGATCTAATCAAAGGCATTGGTAAGGGATTTGTTTCATTTTTTAATGACCTTGACATAGGAAAATAATTATGATCAAAGGACTTTGTTTCATTTTTTAACGATCTTGACACAAGAAAACGAACTCTGCTCCGACACCTTGTTTCATTTTCAAGGATATTTACACAAGAAAAGGAACTTTGCTATGAATCTGGATCACGACCTTTAGGAGTCCATGGCTTCCAAGAGGTTCTCATCAGATGGAAGAACAATGATCTGGAAGGGATGCATATCAAAGGATCCAATGGAGAGATCAAGATCCAATGCTCGTAGTAAATGAATCACCATATCACCTACTGGATCTAGGTGGAAAGAATTTGGGTAGATAGTGAAAGGCTCATCTTCATCAGTAGGTATGCTTTCCAATTTGTTATAGGGAATCTACGACCATGGAAAAAAAGTATCTTCTCTAAACTCGGTGGCCTATCCTAGAACAACATAAAGACAAAGAAGTTAATGTTTCCCTTAAATTAAATAGATAATGGGATGAAGCCTACCTTTAATCCTTCGTATGCTTCACTACTCTCTTGACTTGTATGCTTCAATCCTAGCTCTGATCGCTATAATAAGAACCTGCACAATAAAAAAACACAAGCCAACGATCTACAAAATGTATGTAGAATCATCTAATCACTTAATTCAATGGATCAACATGGCATCAAAATACATGAAATCACAACATCACATATAGGAAACAAAGAACTCTTTGAATTAATACAAATGGAGTGAGTTACCACCAAATATAGGAGTTGATCTTGGAGAAGATATCCTCCAAGTTTAATTGTCCTTCATTGCCACAAAGTGTACCTCTATGTCACCCTAATTAATGGAATAATAACTCTTCACAACATCAACATAAGGGTATAATCTATCTCCAAAATCCAACCCCTAGCTTGAGGATAGCCACAAATATATAGAAGAGTATGGTAGGTTGGGAGTTCTTATACATTTACCAATCTAGGGTTGAGATCCACTCTTGATGGGAGGATGAGCTCAAGGTATAAGGGATGGAAACTCCAAGGTAGGATAGGATAGGATTATATTTTTATCAAAGGTAAATAGTTATAACAACTCTTGGAAGCTTCTAGAAGAGGAAGCTTCAAGATTATTTTTATTTTCCTGAATTTCTAGAATCAATGCACCCCTAACAAAGGGAAACCTATAGGTGATCAACCCACCCCAGTAAGGGACAACCTATAGGTGAATGCAATTATCCAAGCCTAAAGAGTGTGTTGGTCCTTAAAGTGACTGAAATGAAGTAGTTTTAGGCATAAAATTAGGGAATAGAAAGAGTCATGCTTAGGTATTTATGCAAGGATGATTTTAAGGGGTAAAAGGATTTTGACGGATCCAATTTGTAGTCCTATTGACTAGATGCGAAAAAATTTCCTATAACAAGCAATGATGATTCTGTTGTGAAACCAGCTCCAAAAATAGAAGAAAAGAGATATCAACGCCTTAGAAATAAGCCACTTTGAGGGGGCAACCTCCAATACATTACACGAATGAACAATTCTTGGATGATACAAATTACAAAACCTCCTTTCTATACATAGGAGTCCATGGGGCCACAATGTAATCTTAGTGGGGCCACAATGTAATCCTAGATGACCTAACAATAATAACTTAAGGGCACATTAATAACAATATGGGGGTTACAGGGGTACAATAATAACAATAAGGGGGTTACACTAAAAACAATAAGGGACTATACTAGTAATATAGGGACCTAACATGCCCCTCTCCTTGAAAAAAGTGTTGTCCTCAACGCTTGAGTAGCTCTGGTTGCTTCTCTATAAAATTCTCATCCTTCCACGTAGAATCTTCAGTGGGTAAGTTCTTCCACTTGATGAGATACTTTGAAATTGATCGATTTAGTAGCTATCGAGTTCTTGTTTCCGTGACCGCTTCAAGCTCCTATTGGGTATGTGTTATATTCTTTCCACGACTAGCCCCACGCGTTGTACATTGCGTCAGGCGTAGCCGCCCCCCCTGTCGGGGTCCGGGGCAGCGCCCCGGTGAAATTTTTTTTGGTATGCGGTCCCACTCATATGCGGACCCACCCATGTTTTGTGCATGAGTTTGCACATGGTTTTGAGGTACGATGGTTTTCGGACCCTGGTATTTTGTAGATCCGGTCAAGGGAACTACGGTTATGTTCTAATCCAGGGTTAATGGATTGGGGTTTATGTATGCTTTGGCATGTATATATATGTGTTGTAACACTAAAAGGAATATAATGAAAAATCAAGTTGGTTGTCCCGATTTGGGATCCAGGGGAAAATCTCTGTGTTTATCTGTTTTATGTTTTATGCTCTCGCTATTGTTTATTTTCTGTTATAAGATTCGTGTGTAGATAATTTCTGTTCAGGGTTAAAACCTACATTTGGTTTCAGAGTTGTTTCGGCTTCAAGGGGACGCCTTTGTTGTTGAGGGTTTTTTGCTCGGGCCTGTGGTAGACCCTGTGCAGTGGGAGATCTGCGGGATCGATTCTTGCGGTGAAAGAATATGGCGAGCGGCGGAAAGATAGAGATCGAGAAATTTAATGGTCGGAGTTTTGAGTTGTGGAAGCTCAAGATGGAGGATCTGCTGGTGGATAAAGATCAGTGGATCGTGGTAGATCCAGGTACTAAACCAACGGCAATGTCAGATGAAGACTGGAAGAAACTGGATCGGAAGGCTAAGAGCACAATATGGTTGTGTGTCTCAGATTCAGTATTGTTGAATGTATCTGGGGAAGCTACGGCGAAGAATTTGTGGGAAAAACTTGGGACTTTGTACCAATCTAAGTCTCTGGTGAATAAGTTGTTCCTGTGGAAAAAGCTGTATAACCTGAGGATGAAGGATGGAGACTCGGTGACAGAGCATCTGAACGCCTTCAATACCGTGGTAAGTCAGCTGTCATCTGTTGATATTAAAATCTCAGATGAAGATAAGTGCATCAGTTTGTTGTGTTCTCTACCAGACTCGTGGGACAGTCTGGTTATTGCAATAGGTAGCAATATAACTACCTTGAATTTTGATGACATTGTCTCAGCCTTGCTGTCAGAGGAAATGAAACGAAGAAATATGGAGGGTCAAAATGGAGATGCCTTATCTGTACGAGGAAGGTCCCAAAACAGAAACAAGAATAAGGTTTCGAGTGGGAGATCTAAATCTAGAGGGAGATCTAAATCTCCTAGAAATTTTGTAAAGGTATGTTGGAAATGCGGAAAGGAAGGGCACTACAAAAAGGAGTGCAGATCTAAAGCTCCTGAGAAAGGAAAGGGATCTGATGATGCTCCTTCTGCAGAGGCAAAAACCACCTCGGATGAAGGTGGGGATATGTATTTGGCTTCTTCTTCAAATACACATGTAGATCATGAGTCATGGTTGATTGACTCAGGTGCATCCTTTCACTTCACTCCCCATAGGGAGTGGTTCTGCGCGTATGAGAAATATGATGGTGGTGATGTCTTCCTGGGGGATGATAGGAAGGCCGTAATCGTCTCTGGACGTGGAAAGTAGAGCTGAAGCTGCAAGGTGGAAGGATTAGAACACTTCCTAGTGTTCTGCATATTCCTGCATTGGCTAGAAATATGATTTCTGTAAGCAAGATGGATGATGCAGGTGTAAAAACAGTGTTCGAGAAAGATGCCTGCAAGATGGTTCGGGGAGCACTGGTATTAATGCGGGGAGTTCGGACTGGAACTCTGTACAAGCTACAAGGTAGCACTGTTATTGATGGGTGTAGCTATGTGATTCCTAAAATGGAGTGGAAAGCCTAGTCGTCTGGGAGAAAAGACCATGCTATGGCATCAAAGGCTTGGACATATTGGAGAGAAGGGCCTTCTGATACTACATAGAGATGGTATGGTAGAAGGTATGTCTAATTGTTCTCTGGATTTTGATTTCTGTGAACATTGTGTATATGGGAAGCAGAATCGGGTGAGTTTTCCTTCTGGTGCTAAGAGGGCAAACAAGATATTAGAACTTGTGCATAGTGATGTGTTTGGGCCTGTGTCAGTTCCATCACTGGGAAAGTATGTGTACTATGTTTCATTCATAGATGACTTCTCAAGGAATACATGGATATATTTCTTGAGGAAGAAATCTGAAGTCTTTGAAAAATTTAAAGAATTTAAGGCTCTGGTGGAAAACCAGACAGAGAAGAAGATAAAGGCGCCGAGGACAGATAATGGTGGGGAGTTCTGCAAGAAGGAATTTGAAGAGTTTTGTAAGAAGTGTGGTATAGCACGGCAGAAGACTACTCCATACACACCTCAGCAAAATGGAGTTGCAGAAAGAATGAATAGAACGCTGATGGAAAAGGCAAGAAGCATGCTCAGTGGTACCGGGTTAGGACAAGAATTCTGGGCAGAGGCAGTGGAGACTGCATGTTACTTAGTTAACAGATCACCTTCATCAGCGTTGGAGGATAAGACTCCACATGAGGTATGGACTGGTAAGAAACCCTCTCTTTCACATCTATGGGTATTTGGATGTGATGCATATGTACATGTTCCAAAGGAGAAAAGGACCAAGTTGGATAATAAATCTGAAAGGTGCATCTTTATTGGGTATAAGGATGGTTTAAAGGGTTACAAGCTTTGGAATCCATAAACAAGGAAGGTTGTGTACAGCCGAGATGTGGTGTTTAGAGAAGTGAAAGATGTTGTTAAACATGAAGTCCTACCAAAGGAACCTGAGAAGATAGAGTTTGAGATAAAGGAGGATGAATCAGACTCTACAATAGAAGAAGACTCAGAAGATGAAGAGCCACAAACTCCAGCTTTGAGAAGATCAGTTCGGGAAAGAAGGCAACCATAAAGGTATAGTCCATCTGCTTTCTGTTCAGGTTTTGCCTTAACTATAACTGATGATGAACCCAGAACTGTCAGGGAGGCAGTAGATTCAGAGGATGGAAAACTCTAGAAGGAGGCCATGGTTGATAAAATGGCATCCTTGCACAAAAATGAGGCATGGGATCTCGTGGAGTTGCCGGCTGGAAGGAAGCCCATCGGGAGAAAATGGGTGTTTAAAAAGAAGATGAATGTAGAAGGCAAGGTGGAGAAATACAAAGCTCGGTTGGTAGCAAAAGGTTATTCCCAGGTGCCGGGAATTGATTTTGGTGATATTTTTTCTCCTGTTGCCAAGGTTACTTTTATTAGATTACTTTTATCTGTTGCTGCTGCATTTGATTTTGAGATAGAACAGATGGATGTGAAGACAAAATTTCTTCACGGGGATCTAGAAGAGGAGATCTACATGAAGCAACCAAGGGCTTTATGGTGAAGGGTAAGAAAGAACTAGTATGTAGGTTGAAGAAGTCTCTGTATGGGTTAAAATAGTCACCAAGGATGTGGTATCAGAAATTTGATACCTATATACGGGGACTTGGCTTCACCAGAAGCAAGGAGGATCACTGTTTTTATTTTAAATTAATTGGTGACCGTGTTATTTATTTGGTCTTGTATGTGGATGATATGTTTTTGATTGGAAATGACAAAGAAATTATCCAAGATTTGAAGACCCAGCTGTTCTCCAAATTCGACATGAAGGATCTTGGTGCTGCAAACTATATTTTAGGCATGGAAATTAAGAGAGATCGGGAAAAGAGGAAGCTCTGGTTAAACCAGAGGAAGTATTTCGAGACTATATTACAGAGGTTCAATATGCAGGATAGTAAACCGGTGAAAGTTCCTATTCCTGTAGGTGTAAAGCTATCTGCTGAAAAGTGTCCCAAGACACAAGAAGAAGAGGAGGATATGTCCCATGTTCCATATGCAAGTGCAGTGGGTAGCCTGATGTATGCAATGGTCTGTACTAGACCAGACATTGCACATGCAGAGGGAGTATTGAGAAGGTTTATGTCAAACCCAGGGAAGGAGCATTGGACAGTAGTGAAGTGGGTTTTCAGATATTTACGTGGCACTAGTGATTATGGCTTGTGCTACTAGGGAAGACCAGGATTGGAAATTATGTTGGACATTCGTGGTTTTGTTGATTGAGACTGGGCTGGAGATCTGGACCAAAGAAGATCTACAAGTGGGTATGTGTTTAGCCTATTTGGAGGCACAGTCAGTTGGATGAGTAAAAGACAGTCTGTAGTGGCACTTTCAACTACAGAGGCAGAATACATAGCAGCCACTCATGCAAGCAAGGAAGCAGTTTGGTTGCAGAGATTGTGTTCAAGTATGGGGTTGGTATAGCAAGCTATAAGGATAGACTGTGATAGCCAAAGTGAAATTTTCTTGGCTAAGAACCCTGCTTATCATTCAAAGATGAAGCACATTGATGTTCAATATCACTTTGTTAGATATATGGTTGAAGCTAAAAGGGTATTGCTGGTAAAGGTGGACACTTTGAAGAATGTTGCAGATGCATTAACGAAGTCTGTGAGCACTCAGAAGTTCTCTTGGTGTAGAGAAACAATGGGTGTTGAAGAATTGGCCCAATGACTAAGCTCTCGTGTGGCCCCCAGTGGAAAGAAAACAACAAGTGGGAGAATGTTGGGTATGTGTTATATTCTTTACATGACTATCCCCACGCATTGTACGTTGTGCCGGGTGCAGCGCCCCGGTGAAATTTTTTTTGGTATGCGGTCCCACTCATATGCGGACCCACCCATGTTGTGTGCATGAGTTTGCACATGGTTTTGGGGTATGATGGTTTTCGACCCCTGGTATTTTGTAGATTCGGTCAAGGGAACTACGGTTATGTTCTAATCCAGGGTTAATGGATTGGGGTTTATGTATGCTTTGGCATGTATATATATGTGTTGTAACACTAAAAGGAATATAATGAAAAATCAAGCTAGTCGTCCCGATTTTGGATCCAGGGGAAAATCTCTGTGTTTATCTATTTTATGTTTTATGCTCTCGCTATTGCTTATTTTCTGTTATAAGATTTGTGTGTAGATAATTTATGTTCAGGGTTAAAACCTACAATCACAAATATGATTTTTCCTTCCTCGTCAAGTTCTGGAAATATTGTTTGAACTGGAAGATTTTCACCTATAACCTTCTTTAAGCATGAAACATGGAAAACTGGATGCACTCGTGAAGAAGCAGAAAGCTCCAATTTGTATGCCATAGTACCAATCTTTTGCAACACCTTGTAAGGACCATAGTACTTTGGCGATAATTTATTATCCTTCTTAGCTTTCTTGAGGGACATTTTTTTTGTATGGTTGTAGCCGTAAAAATACCTAGTATCCTACATCAAAACATCTCTTGATGCGATGTTGATCTGCCTATTGTTTCATTCGATTTTGTGCCAAATTCAGGCTATCCTTTAAGAGCTGGAGAACTTCTTGTTGTTGCTCGATGTGATCTTCCACTGCTTGAACCATCGAATTTTCTCTTAAAGATGATGTGATGGACGGTGGATGATATCCATAAAGTGCCATAAATGGGGTCATTTTTGCTGCAGTATGGAAGGAAGTGTTATACCACCATTCAGCGAGATACCCTTGTGTTTTTTTATCAGATACAAAACAACGAAGATACCCTTCCAAACATTTATTTATTATCTCAGTTTGACCATCGGATTGAGGATGATAAGATGAGCTATGAGCTAATGGAGTATCCAAAGAAGAAAATAACTCTGTCCAAAAATTTCGGGATCTCTGTCGCTCACAATAACCCTTGGGTTTCCATGTAGCTTTTGAATTGTTTCCATAAATGTAGTAGCAATTGTACTTGCTTTAAATGGATGAGATAATGCAAAAAAATGTGCATACTTGGTAATTCTATCAACTACCACCATGATGACACTCTTTCCTTTGGACTTAGGTAAACTTGTGATAAAATCCATTGAAATCTCCTCCCAACATTGACTTGGAATGGAAAAAGGTTGTAGAAGACCCGGGGTCTTAATTGTTTCAACTTTATTCTGCTGGCAAATCAAACATTCTGCCACAAAATTTCGAATATCAGATTTAAGGCCATCCCAAAAAAATTCTTTCTTCACCCTGTGGTAAGTTTTTAAAAATCATACGTGTCCTCCTAAAGGAGAAGTGTGCAATTCCAAAAGAATCTTTTGTTTTAGTTGGGAATTATTACAAAGATATAAGCGATCCTTGTACCATAAGGAATCATTTTTCCAACTAAATGTATCAGACGTACTAGGATCTTGCTGCAACTTTTGAATGAGTGTCCACAATTCTTCGTCCTTCTTCCATTCATCCCTTGCTTTGGTTATCCAATCTGGTTGAATAATAGAAATGGCACAAAGCAATGCTTCCACCTCTTCATTATTTCTTGAGAGTGCATCTGCAACAACATTTAGCTTCCCTTTTTTGTATATTATTTCAAAGTCATAACCCAACATCTTTGTGACCCAGTTTTGTTGCTCTTCTGAAGATATTCCTTGTCACAAAAAGTGTTTAAGACTATCATGATCAGTTTTTACCTTGAAGTGTCTTCCCATTAGGTAAGTTCGCCATTTCTTTAGTTCATGCAGTATTGATAACATTTATTTCTCATAAATAGCTTTCTGTAAATACTTTCCTTTGATTGGATGACTTTCAAAAGCAATGGATCTTCCTTCTTGCATTAAAACAACACCAATTCCATTTCCCGAGGCATCACATTCCACAATAAAGGTTTTTGTGAAGTCTGATGTATCTAAGACCGGTGCTAGGCACATTGACTCTTTAAGATGTTGAAAGGCCTTAGTTGCTTCAGGAGTCCATGAAAATGCATCTTTCTTCAATAATGTTGTTAGAGGTGCTGCTATTCTCCCATAATTCTTAAGAAACTTGCGATAATACCTTGTTAACCCAAGAAATCCTTGCAACTGCTTTATGGTTGTGGGAACTTTCCATTCTTTAATGGTTTTAATTTTGTTAGGGTCTACCTTAACACCCTCATGAGATACAATATGACCCAGATATTCCACCTCTTGTACTCCAAAGAAACATTTGGATGTTTTTTCATATAATTGTTTCTTCTGTAATAGTTTGAGAACCCTGTCAACATGTTGAACATGATCCTTCCAAGACCTACTGTAGATTAGTATATCATCAAAATATACTAGCACAAATTTTCTAAGGAAGGGTTTGAAAACGGAAGTCATCAAGCCTTGAAATGTAGAAGGTGCATTGGTAAGGCCAAAAGGCATGACCAAAAATTCATAATGACCCTCATGAGTTCGAAATACTGTTTTCGGAATATCTTCAGTCTTCATTCTAATTTGATGATATCCTGAACGAAGATCCAACTTGGTAAAATAAATTGCTCCATGTAATTCATCCAATAATTCATCAATCACAGGAATGATAAATTTATCTTTAATGGTGAGCTTATTGAGCTCCCTATAATTTGGACACATGCGCCATGATCCATCCTTCTTGTATACCAATACTACAGGAGTAGAGAAAGAAATTTGACTAGGTTGAATTATACCAGCCTCTAACATTTTTGCAATCATACGTTCAATTTCGCTCTTTTGGAAATAAGGATATCTATAAGGCCTGATGTTTGGAGGAACACTTCCTGGAATCAAATGAATAGCATGATCATGATCACGAATAGGTGGGAGTCCTTTGGGAGTTTCAAACAACTTGGAATGATTGTCCAAGACTTGTTGGAGATCTGCAGAAATAGATGATTTTGATGTCGGAACTTCTAGTGAGCATAATTGTGCAATTACGCCTCGTTGTTCTTTCTTTAGAAGCTTTTTCATGACATTAGAGATTATTATCCTTCCTGGCTTCCCTTCAATACCCCGTAATTCGACTTCCTTTCCTTCTGAAAAAAATTTCAAGAAAATTTCTTGAAAATTAAAAGCTACCGTCCCCAAAGATTGTAACCATTGTACTCCTAGTACAACATCAGCACCTCCCATAGGAATGGAAAGCATTGGACTATTCAATACATATCCCCCCATGGTTAGCTTGATATTATGGCATTTTCCAAAGAAATTTATAGTTCCTCCATTTGCAACCATCACTTGACATTTTGATGTTGCGTATAGGAAACAATTCAATTCCTTGGCTACCTTACAATGAATAAAATTATGGGTACTACCTGAATCAATCAACACTATTACCTTTTTCTTCTTGATATGTCCTTCTATCTTGAGAGTTTGAGGAGTGGTAATTCCTTCCAATGCATTACAAGATATGGTCGGACTCATTTCTTCCTGTTCTAGGGTTGGTTCCTGGTGTATATCCTCTTCTTGTTCATTTTCTTCTTCCTCTTCACAACCTATGTAAAATAATTTCTTCTCAGCACACTTATGACCTTTAGCGTATTTTCTATCACAATTGTAGCAAATCCCTTTTGCTCTTTTTTCTTCCAATTTTTGTGGTGTCAACCTTGTAGGTTGTGGAAATCTAGGAGTAGCAACACTTCCCTCTTTATAGAAGTGAGTGGTAGCCTTCCTTATCGCCATAATTTTACATTCAATTTTTCTTGCCAACCTGAATGCCTTCTCCAATGAATCAGGTTCCAAAACGTGAACTTCATGTTGGATGTTATCCTTTAAAGTACCTATGAAGTGATCAATCTTGTGTTCCTCTGGAATATAGATACCCTTAAATTCAATTTTTGGACGTATTCAATGTGCTCCCCCACTAAACCCTTTTGTTTGAGATTTATCAATTGGATAAAGAAGGTGTTGCTCTTTGTATCCTCATAATGTGCTATCATTTCCTCCGTAAAAATTGACCAAGTGACAATTTTTTTATGGGAGCAAAGCCATCGATACCATACAAATGTATTTTGTTCTAAATGTAAATTTGCAATGCATTCCTTTTGTGTGTTTTGCACATTATTGAGATCAAAATATTGCTCCAGCTGTAGTATCCATGTTACAGGATCCTTTCCATCAAACTTCCTCATATCCATTTTTCGAATATGGTGGTTCTTCCCGCCAACGTTAGAGTTTATGAAATCACGACTAACATTTATTTTGTTCTCATCATGAGTTTACTCTACTATCTTTTCACCATTAGGAAACATTTGTTGTATCAACTTTGTCAAACCTTCCATGTCTGCTTTTAGATCATTCTTCATGTTTTCCATTTTTTCATCGATCTTAGCTTCCATGTTATCCATCTTAGATTCCATGCCAGCTTCAATGTCATCTATCTTAGCTTCCATGCCATTCTTCAAACCATCCATCTTAGATTCCACGCCTTTCTTCAAACCATCCATCTTAGTTTCCACATCTTTCTTCAAAACTTCCATGTCATTTTTTGTTTCTCTTTGCGAGAGAGAAATTTGTTGCACTTTTGTAAATTTGATATGTCATGTTGCCATTCTTTGTCTTCATGGGTCATAGTAGAGCCTTATAAAGGCTTAATGGGTGTTGAATTATTTTTAGGGGCCATTTTAGAATCCAATACTGATATCTATTCTACAATATGCCCTTGGAATCATTTCAACTTGATTCTTCAACAAGACTTTTGCAATTCGGGAAAAAAAGTACACACCTTTTACTTGCTTTTGAGGAGCTCTATATTGAAATTGAATTATCTCTATAATTTTAGATCCTCAATATTTGAAATTCGGCCTTGTAGTAGCCCTCTGAAGTTTATTTCAAATGTCACAGGTCTAACCTGATTTGAATTCTTCAAGGAAAAGTTATATCCAATCTCCCACAATGACCCAATTATGGACTGGTTCAGTAGAGCGAACTTGTACGACTTTCCACGTGTCACTGTTTCCTCTTTTGGCTCTGTAATTGGTAGTTAGGAAACTACATTCCATGTACTTGTAGCCACTTTTTACAGTATTCCAATATTATGCTCAGAGAGAGAGTTATGAAGAGTTTCCCATGATAACCTCTTTGAGATGAAATTCGGGAGCCTGATAAAGACCTAACTTCCACAGATCATATCTCTGAAAATATTGCGAACCAAGCTCTGAAATTTTGTGGAGATGTTCCTCAGGATTTCAGCTTCTCTCTCTAAACATTTTAGCTTTTGAATCTTCGTAGAAAAAACGTTATAGTGTACATGCCGCGATGACCTGTTTAGGCTAAATTTAGGAGCCTGCAAAAAGCCCTAACTTCCACAGATCATATCTCCGAAAATATTGTGAACAAAGCTATGAAATGTTGCGACGATGTTTCTAACGATTTCAGCTTCACACTTTAAACATTTAAGCTTATGAACATTCGTAGAAAAAATTTTATAGCGAAAATTCCACGATGACATGTTTGGAGCAGCGAAACCCTAGAATCCAAAGCTCTGATACCAAATGTTGTGAAACCAACTCCAAAAATAGAAGAAAAGAGATATCAACGCCTTAGAAATAAGCCACTTCGAGGGGGCAACCTCCAATACATTACATGAATGAACAATTCTTGGATGATACAAATTACAAAACCTCCTTTCTATATATAAGAGTCCATGGGGCCACAATGTAATCTTAGTGGGGCCACAATGTAATCCTAGATGACCTAACAATAATAATTTAAGGGCACAATAATAACAATATGGTGGTTATAGGGGTACAATAATAAAAATAAGGAGGTTACACTAACAACAATAAGGGACTATACTAGTAATATAGGGACCTAACATATTCCCTTTGCTTGATATGAGGCACTGAACAATAATGAAGGCTAGAACCAATGTACACTACCCTCTAGACTACTCTCCTGGAATGGATGTGCTAATATCGACAGAAGAGGGCCCGCTAGAGTTGAGGTAATGAGAAGTCCCATCAAAGTCACGAGGATCATAGTATTGTAACTAATAGAGATTGGCACTAGGTATAATGATGGGGGAATAAGGGGACTGGTGGACGTACGAATTCCCTTTTCAGAACATAATGTGAAAGGTTGACTTGGAAAAATTCCATAGGGGGTGTTTGATTCCTCAGACGAAGGATTTTCAAAGACATGTCAGGATAGATAGAGGCTAAATGTGATTAAAATGGGATGAACGTGACACACAGAGGGATACTATATTATAATATGACTCAATGGGAATTTTAACAGACTCCATGGATGTAGGGGAAACTCATCTCTATTTCTCTGAATAAGGGTGACTCGCTGATGCTTCCACATGGGAAATACCTAAAGGAGACTATAAAAACATGAGTAAATAATGGTTGCTCACGATGAAAGTCAACACATATTTCAACAAGTGTAAACACAAAGTAGTTCTAGAATATGAGAAACTCATATGGAGAGATTTGATTTTAATAGGCGACAAAGTGAGACCTCATGGAAAAATTGGCTTCCTGGCGAAGTTTCAATTTATCGAAATCGAAAAAGAGACCCATTATAGAGTTCAAAGAGATTTACAATGGTGCATAAATTTTGTTAAATCGAGCTAGGAATTGTTCATAATGGTCAAGGGAAATATTATTTTTTTTCCTATAAAAGGGCTTATTGCCCCCAATTACAATTCATTTGTACATTGAGCCTTTGGTGAATTTGGAGAGGAGGAGGAGGCCCTAAATCTTGGCAAGCTCATAGTGGAAAAACCTTGAGGGAGACATCTGGATGGGTTTGTGGAGCGACATTGTGTTCCAAGTGCTTGAATAAGGGGTTCAAGCACTTAGATCTACTAGCACGAGACACTCTAGAGGATTATGAGTAGATGTAGGGGAATATGTGCCCCCCATTTTTGTATGTATGATTATAACATATTATGGAAATGCTAGAATTATTTACAATATGGGATTCCAAACAATTATATGGATGTACATAATATGGTTATGAAATTTGTGTGTCATCGCCATTTTTTGTTATAGTTCTCCTTTTATGGGAAGAATGAATGATGTATGTATTAGGAGAAAGGAAATGGTGGATTACCAATCTCATGTGGTACTACATATATGAGTTAAATGGAATAATATAATAGGTTCACATAAATGATGTCACCATACCAAAGAGTGGCTTCAGATATAATGAATTGATGCTCACCTAGATGACACTGTGGTTGGAAAACACCAATTTCTACTAGGTTGTTGAGGTAAGATGTAGGAATGATTAAGTGGATCATCCCAAGGGTGATCTGGGGTGATATGGTACTGTAGAATTTATTAGAAATAGGGAAGAGTAGTGGCACTAGATTCGACACTACCAGATGGACTAGTAGGGTTGGGGGGAATTAATTCTATTGAACTCTCAAGAATGGATGCCCCTTACCCAAAAATTGAGTGGTAATGTAATGGCCACAAGGTGGACATGGATCAAATTCGTCGGTTTGAAGTAAGGGGTAATTGAACCAATCATCATCATGGGAGACATGGTTCATATACACAATGTATTCAATGGGAGACTGATGACAAGTGGATTCAAATTCCACCGATGTCGATATCGAAATTCTGTAAGAGGATGGTTCTAAAGACACATATTTAGAAAATCCTAGGGAATTTGAAGCAGTTGATACCATATATGATAATAGGTGGAGAATTTTACATCATTTTAAAATCAGGAGGGGGAATCACTATGATGGGTTTAGGAGCCTCCTGCGCTAGCAAAGAATTGGCACCAAGTGTAATATCCCAAAATGGGAATGCAACAATACATGAACACAAAACTAGAATAGAAATGAGAAATAACTCATAAAATGTGTGTAGAACACATGGCCATCAATTTCATGTACATCAGCAAGAATTATGTTCCACTATTCCATCCCAAAGTGGGGAAATGCAGTAATATGTGTCCCAAAAATGTTATTTTCAAAGAATTGTGTTATAACATGAATAAATAACACTGGGATCCATTAGCTTATGTATTATGGGACTCACATCTAGAAGGGGATCAGAAACAAATCCCTTTTGATGTGTTAAACAGATCTCCCGGTTCCAATATGACTTAAAAACATTGAAATCCCATGACTTAAGCTATACAGAAATTTCTAAAGCATGAACAGCGTAATTTTATGAGGGTTTCAGATGAAATATGGTATAAACAACATATATGGAGTTTAATTACTCAAATCATGGAGAAAATGGGAGATCTAGCTCCTTTTACACATTATGAAGACAACTCGGCAAGGGTTTCATGAAAGCATAAGTAAAAATAGGTTAGATCTACAGATCTGGATTTGAAATGACGCAGTATAACTAAATATCTTCATATATACAGCTAACTAATACAAGAAGTGAAGGGAAAATCCTTCTTACAAGCTTTCTGGGAGAAGGGTTAGCCCTTTTCCTAAGAAACAAGCTCAAGATTGAGGGATTTGACCCTCACACTGCAACACTGCAAGAAATGATGCAGTTCTTGCAAGGGACTATGCTGTAGATGACGAGAGTGCTTTTTCCAAGTGCCAAGATATGGAAATCTACTCCAGAACCTTCCTTACTGATCTCCCAAAGGAATGGAAGCTCTCTCCTTTGAAAAATAAGTGCAGGAAGTGGTGTTGTGAACCCCCACTGCAACACCCTGCAACACAACGCTATATTGCTGCAGAAATAACACTGTAGCTGAAGGAGGATGCTTGGTCTCAAGCCTGGATGTGGATAAATTCAGTACAATCTCCTTCAAGAGGCCTCTCGAGAAAGGATAAGGATCCCTAAACAGGAAATCCTTGTGCTAAGCAGCACAAAAATCTCAACTAAACAATAGGAGAAAGCAGAATAGTCATGCAGACCAAATTCCAATCTTCAATTCATAAGATGTCCTGCTATGGTTGTCTTGCCCTACTTTTAAATACGTGTAAGCCTTCTTGCCTTGGCCCGACTCATTATGGTTTCCTTCACCAAGGAATCTTCCTCCCACTTGCATTGCGTTGTCTCTACGGAAGATCTCTTCCTCTCATTCCGGCGTTGTTGACTTGGTCGAACTTGACCTTGTCCACATGCATTTGTCCCTGTTCACACATGAGAGTGTAAAATCTACCTAACATTATGATCCCTTTTCACATTATGAGGGATTTTATTCTTCTTTCTGAAATGTATGGGCCTCTTTACCCATTTATTCATCTCCTAAGTGAAATTAGAAAAAATTAATATTCCAATTAGCTGCATGATAATTTTGGAATATTACAGTCCTCCCCTCCAAAATGTTGCTTGTCCTTAAGAAACTGCAAGGATATAACTGGAAAGTCTCCATTCCTCCTCATGTAGCATCCTCATATGATGAAATCCTCCAAGGAATATGATTCTGTCTCAACAATAAGTCTCCATAGTGCCCCTCCCAAGCATACAAGCTAGAATTTGGTGAGCATCCCAAATGGCCATCATCATGAAAAAGTGAAATACTCAAGGAGGCAACTAAGTGTTGTCTAGAGGTCCCCTCAAGGCATGGATTCTGAAATGTAGTGGGAATCATCATTCCCACGTGGATCCTCCGTCCCCAAGCTATCATTCATACAAAATGAGTTACCTCTCCATAAGGCTACTCCTGAAAATTCTCCTCCACCTTTGGCTCCTGCAAAGTAGGTGGGCTGAAAATCTGAACATGGTAGACAAAGTAGCCTACCCCATGCTCTCCTCCTATTAACTTATGATAAGTGTAGAGTATCTGTTGATCTTGGGTTGCAATAATATTTCCCTCAAGTGGAAATATGAAGACTAGATCTCCAAAGATCTCCTCTCCAACGTTGTGAATCAAGCTGGCCCAAACCATACCATATATGATGAATAGGATTTGATCATCATATGGTATCCAGTCAATCTTATGGCCCACATCATGGAAAAACAACTGTCTTATTGTAGTGGCCATATCATTTCTCATGCTACCCTTAGAACATGCAATGCAAAAAGTGTGGGAAATCTCTTTCCCCAAGGACACATCCAACCAATGTATCTCTCTCCCAATCATGCTTTCAATAAGAATAAGAACCATGTCAGCAAATGAAATCATGATCAAAATCTCAATGACGGAAATATTGAAGGTTTCATGTGGTGCTGGAAAGTACCAACATTTTCGCAAGTAGTCACATCGCATTTTTCCAAACTGCTTCTTCAGAAAATAACATGGGAAGTTGTTTCTTTATACATGGATAATTATGTATGTCATCATATCTACTAATGGATAGTAAATTGTTGGGTACATCAACTGCACATACATGAAATGATGAAACACTTGCCCAAGGCCATATAAAAGATGGCTGTCTCCATGATACAATTTGGCCCAATGTTGACCATGGAGCTCAATGAAAAGCTTGCCCTCTTGTGGAGCAATGCACTGAATAGAAATGGTAAGAGTATGCAAATACTGTGTTAGACAATCAATAAATGAAAAAACAAGATTATTACCATATATTGGAATTAATAATATGTATGGATCCATGAATAAGCCTCCCATAGTGGTATGACATACTCCCATGAAGAGGAATGAATCATATGTTGTAGGAAGATCACCCTTCTTATGCTTGGAAATCCAAGTTAAGAAGATCATATCTCTGTAATAGATGTTTCCATCCACTACTCCATCTCTCTCACCTCCTCCTTGTCCACCAAGTGCATCAAATGTGAAGTGATCATGGGGACACTCCATCAATAAAATCAAACTCCAAAGTGAGAACGATGTTGGCCTATGAAAATTTGCTCCTGCCCACTCATAGCTCGATTCTTTGACATGCCCATTGTCAAAGACATATCTCACAATGCTGCTACATAGAGGAAGTTCCTTCCAAGGTGGAAGTACCTCCTAATCATCTGAGGCCAAGGAGTAGCCCCTTTGCACCATGATATTGCCACCTCCTACTCCTGCAACATCATACAAAGTGCGACATCAAACATGCCCATGCTCTCCCAAGAACAACCCAGGCAACAATGGATTTTGCTGCCTCCTCATACCTTCATCATATAAATCATGTAGTGAAAACATAGTGATTGATATGAAGAATGTCATATCAACACAATGTGTCCATACTCCTTGCTGCCCTATGATGCAAGTATCCTGCCATACTTTCTCCTCCTACATACCCTTAGAAAGAGGATATGTCACATGATTTCCAAACTCTTTCAAGAGTAGCCAACGCAACCAGGCCTCCTACTGCCCAGTATCATAGATTTGCAAGTAGATTTCCAAATTCTTGCTCTCCATCCATATCCATTCATCCATCTGTGGATGTCTCCTACCATTCTCCATCTTGCTACTCCTCCAAAGAATACTACCATCCTCCCATATCATATTTTTCTTCTTGCATTTCATGGGATGTTGAAATGCAATTCCTCAGAGATATCCTAGAGAAGTCCTCTCATCAATGACCAGCTTGAACCCATAAGGATCCAAGTGTGATGAGGGCAAAACCTCCTCAAACTGTTGAAGAAATTTTCACTTCATGATGTGTTGAAGTGCACCTCCCATAAGATCTCTCCATGAGACCTTATTTTCATCAATGGCTTTCCAAAACCAATAAGGTTCTGGATCTACTGCAAGTAGAAGTTTCTATTTGAGTTGTGGAATGCTCATTGAGAAAGGATCATCTAGAAAGGAGAAAATATTTCTCACTTCAAGATGTCTACCATCTATCATTTCTTCCTCCATTGCTTCATGAATGAAGTTTCCATTTGAATGCTCCCATAAGGAATGGGTCCTCTTTTCTTCATTGCTGCTCTTGTACAGCGCAGTGCAATTTTGTTGCCCTAAATCAGCAATATGGAATGATGTATATCCCTCCATAATATTTTCTGAAATGATAAGATATGGAAACTCAGGCATACCTTGGTGAAATTTGGAAGCATCTTGTAGGGCTGCAAGAGTTCCTTCCTCAAATGTGTTGGCTTCCAAAACTGCTGAAGATGAAGGCTACTCCTCCATGGTTGTAACAGTGCTGGTACATGCCTCTTCCAATGGTGGTGAGGGCTTCTCCTTCCCTTTTCCAAATTTCCTGATCAACCTTTGAGAAAATTCAGCAAGAGTAATCACTCTTGCATGAATCAAATGGCTGAACCACCAAGTGTTTGCTTCACCTTCAAGGTGCATCGCTGCAATTTCTACAACCTCTCTCTCTACCACTAGATGTAGTAGGAAGAATGCCTCTAGCTTCATCACCCAAGCCTTTTCTGCACATGTGAGTGATCCATAAAAAGTGGACAATAGAAATCTATTGCCTCTCATCATCCCATTGTTGTAGGGCCTCCTTTCTTCTTCCAACTGAATAAACTGAGGAAGAACTAGAGTCTCCTTGAAAGCTCTAGGTTGGGATTTTTATTCTGCATGGTACCTTCCTAGAATTTTAGATTACAAGTGTTATTCATACTTCTTGTCTTCTCCTCTTTGAGAATAGGAATTGCATGGCCCTTCCTCTTCTTGAAACCTTCTAGGAATTTCATTGCATCTTTTCTCCTTCATCTGTTTAACCTCCTTGGAGAGGTTCTTCCTAGATCTGAAAAGTGATGAGATCAAGCCCATTTTCTCCATCATTTTGATCTGCTTCTTTTCTTTGTCTTCTTAGTCTTTTGATAGCATAATGGTTGGAACTCACAGGCTGAGCCAAGATTTTGCTTTGATACCACTGTAATATCCCAAAATGGGAATGCAGTAATACATGAACACAAAACTATAATAGAAATGAGAAATAACTCATAAAAAGTGTGTAGAAAACATGGCCATCAATTTCATGTACAACAGAAAGAATTATGTTCAACTATTCCATCCCAAAGTGGGGAAATGTAGCAATATGTACCCAAAAACGTTATTTTCAGAGAATTGTGTTATAACAGGAAGAAATAACACTGGGATCAATTAGCTTATGTATTTTAGGACTCTCACATCCAGAAGGGGATTAGAAACAAATCCCTTTTGGTGTGTTAAACAAATATCTCGGTTCCAATATGACTTAAAAACACTGAAATTCCAAGACTTAAGCTATACAGAAATTTATGAAGCATGCACAATGTAATTTTATGAGGGTTTCAGATGAAATATGGTATAAACAATAGATCTGGAGTTTAATTACTCAAAGCATGGAGAAAATTGGAGATCTATCTCCTTTTACACATTATGAAGATAACCCGACAAGGGTTTCATGAAAGCACAAGTACAAAAAGGTTAGATCTGCAGATTTGGATCTAAAATGACATAGTCTAACTGAATCTCTTCATATATACAGCTGAATAATACAATAAGTGAAGGGAAAATCCTTCTTACAAGCTTTCTAGGAGAAGGTTTGGCCCTTTTCCTAAGAAACAAGCTCAAGATTGAGGGATTTGACCCTCACACTGCAACATTGCAAGAAATGACGCAGTTCACGCAAGGGACTGCACTGTAGATGATGGGAGTGCTTTGGCCAAGTGCCAAGATATGTAAATCTACTCCAGAACCTTCCTTACTGATCTCCCAAACTAATGGAAGCTCCCTCCTTTGAAAAATAAGTGCAGGAAGTGGTGTTGTGAACCCCCACTGCAACACCCTGCAAAAAAACGTTATAATGCTGCAGAAATAACGCTATAGCTGAAGGAGGATGCTTGGAATCAAGCCTGGATGTGGATAAATTCAGTACAAGCTCCTTCAAGAGGCCTCTCAAGAAAGGAGAAGGAGCCCTAAACAAGAAATCCTTGTGCTAAGTAGCATAGAAATCTCAACTAAACAGTTGGAGAAAGAAGAATAGTCATGCAGACCAAATTCCAATCTTCAATTCATAAGATGTCCTGCTATGGCTGCCTTGCCCTCCTTTTAAACATGTGTGAGCCTTCTTACCTTGGGCCTCACTCATTAGGGTTTCCTTCACCGAGGAATCTTCCTCCCACTTGCATTGCGTTGTCTCTATGGATGATCTCTTCCTCTCATTCTAACGTTGTTGACTTGGTCGAACTTGACCTTGTCCACATGCATTTGTCCCTGTTCACACATGAGAGTGTAAAATCCAGCTAGCATTATGATCCCTTTTCACATTATGAGGGATTTTATTCTTATTTCTAAAATGTATGGGCCTCTTTACCCATTTATTCATCTCCTAAGTGAAATCAACAAAATTTAATATTCCAATTAGCTGCATGCTAATTTTGAAATATTACACCAAGACTCATAGGCAGTGAAGAAGGAAGGTCATTATGAGTGGTATCTAGTTCACAAAGAACATGAAGTGTATCATGCAAGATGTCGAGGAGAGGACAATGATGAGAATAATATCTGTAATTATCGTACAAAGAACATGGCTGGTTCATGCATATCAATTTATTCTTCTTAGCAAACTCTAGTAAGGTGACTTGCACATCTAGGATATTAGGGTTGGGTTGAATACAAGATTTTGAAACCATGCTATTAACATAGGAAAGATCAAGGAAATTATTAGTGGCATGACCATGAATATCGCACAATGCACATGGAGGAGTAGGCTTCAATGGTTTAGTTGGAGTGTTTTCCGCTTGAGTTGAATTCTATTTCCCCCCCTTTTCTAGGCTTTCCCCCCATTACTAGTTGCTTTCGTAATAGGATTAGATCATTGTTGAGGTTGAGGTTTTTATGGAACTTAAGCAAAGGAAGGGGTGGTGGGAACAGGTTGTACCTGAGTCAAATCCATGTAAGGTTTAAGTTGGCTAGGGGGACTATTTTCAAGAGAATCAATGTACCAAAATGGGACCCCCAAAGTCATGTTAGGTAGACTCAAGATAGTCATTACAAGAGTAGAAAATATTTCTGGTGGTGGGAATAAGAAAGTTATCTGACCAAAGGGATAATGACCTAGAGGAGCTCTTCCAGAGAGAGGATGGCCCAGAGGAATAACACATGAAGGGGAAAAGCTGTGTTTCAGGATATGATACCCTAAAGGTTTTTGGGTTGGAAACCTTCACAGATCAGGGGAATACAATTCAAGAAGGACTCACCTAACCTATCTTTTATACTAAAAACTAGATATAACAAGTTTGAGAACTTACCCGAAAGTACAATGTTTGATGTAGATCCCGCGGGGTGCAAACCCCCAACAACCCTTCGTGCTTCGTAACCTGAAAATCAATAAATAACGAACACGAAACTCTAGCTGTACAACATATATAGTTCCTAAATGTCAGTGTAACTCTTGCATAATATCATAAGAATGATATTAAACATTCAGTTAATGATCATTACACATATATAAAGAGATATAAACACGTGAATATTGGGAACAATATGGTTCTTCTTATTACAAATGGCACGTACAACAATAGAAATGTGGAGAGATCATCTGAATCCTTCCACGTCCTTTGAGCATACCATCCTCTAGATCCATCCAGCCCTCGCCTCACAAGAATTCTTCCAAGATGTGTGCACACTAGATGTCATATAGGATGATGAGCATCTCAAGGAAACAAGGGTTTCCTGAATATACCTGGGAAGTGCAGGAGGCACGAGAATATCAGACTTGAAATAGGGCTCCAACAGAGTATAATATCTATATTTTTCTCCCTCCCCTTAGGCCATGTACATGAGGGGCTTTTATACTCACCCAAATTAGTTTCAATAGTTGAAAATAGTTAGGCCACGGGCTGGGGTGGTTGAATTACGGGAATAACCATCAACCCTGCCTAGAAAATAGGGAATATTATATATATTTTTAATGATTAAAAAGGTATATGAAGATATATATGAATGGACTCGTGTATATACGTGGAAAATTCTAGGCAAAGTCGTGTATGGATTTTAAGATACTGTTTTTTGTGAAGATGTTCAAGTTTGAGGGGAAAGGGTGCCCAAGGCCAAAGTATCAATCATCAAGCATATGAAGGTGGAAAATGATGCTATAACAGATTCCCCCTAATTTATGAGGTTAGAAGGGGTACATGATGGCCGAAATATATTATGTGCATAGAAAGAACCTTGTAAAGACGAGAGAGGACTGCACCAGATTTCAGCCTGCCAAAAAAACAATGAAAGAGATCAGAGAAATAGCTCATGTCTGAGGTGGGTATACCCATGCTCAGTGAAAGAAAATAATGTCCGCATATGAAGTATAGAGTAGATCCAACATGTATACAAGTATAACGGAGCTGTAAAGTACATAGTGAATCATCTGATCACTGCCCGGAAGTACAAGTCAAAATCAAGTCCAAGTATCACATATAGAAGACTAATCAATGATGCTGCAATAGATATCTGATCACACGAGTAAGAACTGAATCTCCAGGTACCAAATCATAAGGGGTGAGACACATGGTACAATTACACAACTTGGGAGCCAACATATAAGATGCTGCTGTACCCAAACTGCAACATATAAGGGTGGACGACATCACTGGCAGAAAACTGGATGAACTATCAAAGTGAACTGAATCATGCTGATGCAAACCCGAGGTCTTCACCGATCACTATGGCACAGTTCTACACAATGGGAATAAATGGGTTGAAGTCGACCATGTGAGAAATTGTTTGATTACCGATCATTAATGGATACTGTTAACAAACGCAAGACAACCCACCGATAATGATAATGGGTGTCAAGGTGCCCCAGTACAATCTAACAAGTGCGAATGAATGAGTTGAAGTCAAACACTGGTAAGAATCCATCAGTCAAGAGGCAATGATGTATCCTCATTGTCGACATCGAAGAGTCTTCCACTGATGACTAAAAACCCTAAGGTACTGAAAAAAGACTCTAGACCTTATTCCCAAAGCAATGAGTCAGAGTTGATGGGAAAATATCTGCTGGAAGGAAGGAATTAAGGCATCCCACATCAATCCAGCGAGAGTGTAACCCACAGGCCAATATTTGTAAGGAATAAGACGAAGTAGAATGAAGGAACCAACTTGAAGTATGTTTCCGACATGCACAAGATAAAGCTAGTGCATGGTAGAAACCCTATGAATCAACCAATAATGAGAGCTGACAAAGAGGTGAGATATCCACTGATAGGGTCAAATGGAAATCAAGGTACTGCACGAATCCCAAGTGTGATAATGTATGCTGACGTCGAACACAAGAGAAACCACTCAGTCAAAGACCCATAATGATGATCAAATGCTAAGCACAAGGTCACCTATCAATAATGTAAATAGGGCTAGGGTGTGACTCTAGGTTTTCTCTTATAGCAATATGTCATAGTTGATAAGAGAAAAACCCACCGGCAAGAAGTCAATGGGGACCTTCTCAAACCAGCATGAGCAAAGGACCAAACATATGATGTGATAGAACAAGATACTGACAAGACTGGGAAGGCCAACTGAAAAATAAGTCAAGAGACACCGCAGAATGGCCGACTCAGGTTAAAATTCCCTTGAACAAAAACACGACTCATGTTTGACTATGGCAGCAAATGATAACTCTGTATAAGTTTGTTATGCAGGAGGCAAAAACAAACTCTCCATATGATTGGAAGAGATAACCAACCGGGGGAGAACTAACTTATGAAACAAGGTTATGGCTTGTCCTATGTCAGAACTAAAACCATCCCAAATGAAGGAAAGACATAGCTCTATGTTCTTTTTTCAAGAGCGACAAACTGACACTATAACTGCCATCAAAATATGAAGTAATATCCCGTTCCGCTCTTTTTGATATATTTGATTTTTATTTTATTTTTCATATAGTAAGCCTGAAAAATAATAAAAGAATGCTATAGTATAATGGATAGAATGAGTATCAAGAAACAGATGCACTAGTTCCTAGGATAGGAACAATCCTATGCTCAATGCAAGGTGGTGGAAACTGGTAAGTGATACGCAAAGGAACGTTCCATCCATGTGTAAAAGGGTGTCAAGTTGCGATAGCTAAGTGCTTGCATGGTTAAATTGTACAGAAATTCATGGTCAAAATATGGCTTAAACATCGATTCCAAATGAAGCCGGCTAAAGGCCAAGATAAACAAGTAGCCAATATGCAATGCAGTGATACAACTCAACAACACCAGGGAGCCTCTAAGGTAATAGCCAAAAAAATCATAGTGAAGAAGAAGAAGAATGAAGCTTCAACGGATAAGTCATGGAGGAACTAAAGAGGACTCCTGAGCCTACATAAAGTGCAGCATGGGAGACAAGTGCTAGCGAGGAACTAACTAGGAAGCCCATGTAAAGGAAGGCTCTACCACCAAGTCATGATTTATAAATCAGTGAGTGAAATGGATTAAGTACTCATGACATGATGGGATCAACCCTATGGTAAGTGATTAGAATGGAGGCTAGCATACAGAATGAAATGGAACGTGGATTCCATAACCTATATGCCAGTTAAGATCATATACCTGCCATGACAGGTCAGCAGTCATGGATTTGAAAAACCGGAAAAATCTCAATTTCAGTAATATGTACCTGAAAACATTCTTTCCCCAACAATTACAAGCAAAACGGTTATGCAGCTTAAGACAGATTTGAAAAATAAGCATAATGAAATTTTACAAAAAAAATTCAATTTCTGGGCATAAATACTCATTTTACCTCATATTTGGTTCATTGTTACTTTGCTGAAGTGGAGAAAGGAGCTATGGAGAAAAAACCCCTTTCCTCAAAACAGGAGAAATCAACCGTCAAATTTTGTTGAATCAGCTAGGTAAGCTCTAAATCCATCATTACCATCAATTTCATTCATTTATAGAATAAAATTTTTGATTTTTCACCTTAGGAAAGATTGTTTTTTATTGACCTTTCTGCACATACGCGGGTTCGTGTGAATGAACCCGCGTATAATACGTGACTGTACTCAAAGGAATATGTGTATGCGTAGTTCGTGAATGTAAAAAATGAACCTAATAACACATATTTCATTAAAATTGGAAATATTTTATTACAATGACATTAATATAATTGGGGTTTTTGGTTATTTTCAAATTCTAGATCCTCTATTTAATTCCAAATTTAATTAAATATGTGTTTAATGAAGAATTTAATGGATTATTTCAGGATTTCAATCTCTGGGAGGGAACGTGAGCATAGTGCCATCGACAATGAAGTGATGGAAGATCAAAATTCGCTCAATATCCTTCGAAATTGCGGTTTGCTCAAATTTTTCAAAGTGCCAAATATGAAAAGTAATGTCTGGTTGCTCCAAATGCTGGTGGATCACTGGGAACCAAAGGAAGATTGCTTCATGATTGATCAAATGCCCATACGCATATAATTGGAAGACATTTACTTCATTACTAGACTCTCTCGATGAGGAGATCCAGTAGATTTACATGGAAAGCCTGTGGGAGGGCTTATAGTGGATGATTATGTCCATGTCTATTGCGTAGAGGGGTCTCAGAAAGTAGGGACTCAGATTTCAATCAAAGATTTGTCAGAACTGCATATGAAAATTCTCCTCTTCACCATTGGCAGGGTAGCATGATCTTCTTCCTTACACCAGGCTTAGAGGACACAGATGAGTATTGCGGTCGAATGCTTGATTCACCTCTTTGACTAGTGTACTGCACTACTGAATAACATGAAGAAACAATTAACCTCTATTCGGAAAGCAAAAACAAAGCATTTCGGGTATGAGACCATCTTACTGACATTATTCTTTGAGAGGATTCCAGGGCTTTGACCCAAAATGATCTCATCCATTAACAACCCCAGAGATCCAAGAATAGCTCGGTGGGCTGATTTGATGAAGAGGTTGGGGGGAAGTGAAGTTCCCTGAACCACTTGGGATGAAAAGTTCTTCCAATGGTGGGAGGAACAATTTATCTCTGTGGAGGATTATCCCTATGCTGGGATGGATTTTCGTGGTTATCCAGACTTAGTCCTTCCACCTGGTGCAGCATGGGGTGCAATCGGTGAGACTGAAATTTTTGATTATATGATTTTTTTAATTGATTTTTTCAATATATGCAAAAATGAAAAGAAAAATGTTTTTGATTAGCCTCAAATGACTTACAAAATGATGTGATGACCATGATACAGATATGGGACCAGTCTGTCCTGAGGGATACCCAAGGCACAAATGTCGCAGAGGCGAAGCAGATGTTGAAGACCCTTGTAGAACCCTACATGCCATTCAGAGAAAATTGGAGAGTTTAACTCGCCAAGTGCCTATGTCTGCAGTAGAGGACCTACCAGAGGCTATCCAGAGACGGGTAGTCAGAGTACCATGAGACTGGGTGTAGTTATTCCGCTGTTTGGCTATTGCTATCATGTTCTATATGAACACGAATGTTGGGCAGGGACCATAGATTTTACCGGATAACTGTACTATATTTTTGATACTGAACATGATCGGGCATAAGTCCTAATTTTGTAGGACATAAGGGTCCAAATTTTTGTATAATTTTGTGAACACTTGGATGGTGTATATATATACAATGATTTATATGATGTGATGAAACAAATGTATGAAAATGTATGATGAATTTGATGATTTTATTAAAGTATTGAATGATGAATATGTCAATCAATTGCTTGATTAGCCAATGAGTCTTCCATTAAATTTTCGGCTCAAGGAATATGAATAAATGTTATAAATTGGAATGATATTTGTAACAAACGTACCCTAAAAAACAATCAGAGCAAAAATTGATCTCGAACCCGATATGTATTGCTCAACTATGACACCACCAGCTGGGAGTCCAAGAAAACTACCAATGAATCAACACTAAAATATATTGCCTCCGAGAGTAGATAAATCACTATAGTGTATTTTTCTACGTTGTTTGAAGCAAGACCAATGCAGACCCCTCTTGAAACTAACAGCTGACCGGATGGATAATGAAGTACCCAAGCCGCGGAAGCCAAGTTCTAGGTGTGTCTACTAGCACCATCGGTGAAACCAAAATGACTCATGACATCCAACACAATGTGCCAAAGCAGATCAAAAACATCACCATCACATCAAAGACCAAAAATTGAAAAATTAAATACAAAAATATATACAAAAAGAAAGATGCCAGGCCGAGGCCTAGGCATAATACGTTTTTAGATAGAGCCCATTTTTGGGCTCTGCCAACTCATTTCCCTCAAAATCAACCAAGGCATAAGCTCCTTTTTTGAGGACTTTCTTAACAATGAAGGGGCCATACAACATATAATTAAATTTACCTGCCCCCAGGGCATCCTTCTCCTGGGCATAAACCAAGACAAGGTCTCCTTCGGAGAAAAACCTAGGTTTGACTGCTTTATCGTACTAAATTTTTACCCGCTTCTTATGTGCCTCGTTCATCATGGTGGCATCTCAACGCTGCTCATCGAGATGTTCCAGATGAAGGAGACATTCTTTGAGACTAGAAGTGTCAGGAAGAAGCTCTACAACTAACTTAAGAGAAGGAATTTCACACTCAATGGGAAAAATGGATTCCAACCCATAAGTTAGTTGAAACGGAGTAAAACCAGTTGTAGTTTTCACTGACATCCGGTATGCCCAAAGTGCAGGATACAACATGATGTGCCAATTGGATCGAGCTTTATCAATCTTCCGTTGAAGAATTGCCTTCAAATATTTTTTCACAGCTTCCACTTGCCCATTGGCTTGAGGATAATATGGAGACGAATGCTCCTGCCGGAAACCTAATTTTAGAGCCAATTCATCCATCATACTATTCTGAAAGTGACTGCCATGATCAGTGACAATCTCTTTGGGAATACCAAAACGAGAAATGACCTGTTTGAAGAGAAAATGAGTTGCTGTCTCACCGTCATTCCCAAAAGTGGGCATAGCCTTGACCCACTTCATGAAGTAGTCTACTGCTACAATAATGTACTTGTGACCTTTAGCCAAAGGTGGGTTACAAGTATTATAATCAATACCCCACTTTTTAAAGGGACCGACAGTGACAACAGGGAAGAGCGGAGCTGGATGAGCGCGCATCTTTCGAGTATACACTTGACACGGATGACACCATTTGACTGACTCCATGCAATATTTGAAAATTGAAGGCCAAAAGTATCCAGCACACAAGATTTTTTGGGTTGTTGCAAGCCCAGATAAATGAACACCACAAGCTCCACTGTGGCAATCATTCAATACAACCTCAACTTCTTCGAGAGTTAAGCATTGTCTAAGGATCGAAACGACCCCACGACGGTATAAAGTGTCACCAATGATTAAGTAATTTTTAGCTAGGTGACGTAACTTATGGCGCTCATCTTTCGAAAAATTCGAGGGAAACTTCGCAGTCTGAAGATATACTATGAGATCCCCATACCAAGGATCCTGTGAAGAAATGAGAAAAAGATGTTCATCCAGAAAGGATTCATCATAAACTATTTCCTCTCCACAGGGAAACTTAGAAATTGATTCCGCAAAAAATAATGATTTCTTGGACTTGGCAGACATAAACTCAAGATCAAAATCCTGCAAAATCACAATCCATCTATTGTATTTGCCCCCAATCACTCACCTGCTGAGAGAAAACTGAAATGGATTGACTGCTGCCAAAACATAAGTTTTTCAAAGGAGAATATAATGTCTGAGCCACTGTACATCATGAAAAACTGCTAAAGCAAGCTTCTCTATCGAAGAATACTGAAGTTCAGGTCCTACCAAGCCTTGACTAAGGTAGTATATAACATGCTCTGAAAGAGCATCATCCTCTTGAACCAAAACCATACCAATGGTAGGTTCTGCTACCGTGAGATACAAGAGGAAATCCCTGCTATAATCAGGTGGACTCAGTATAGGAGCAGAGGTAAATGCTTTTTTCAAAGCATCGAATGAGCGTTGAGAAAAGTCATTGCACAAAAATGGGACTCCCTTCTTTAATAATCTCATAAATCCTTTTGTAATCTCGGCATAATTTACGATAAATATCCGCAGAAAATTAGCTTTTCCTTGTAGACTTTGAAGTTGATGAATAGATGATGGGGGAGGCCACAGAAGTATAGCCTCAACCTTGAAGGGATCTACTTGAATCCCTTCCGCAGACACAATAAATCCCAACAACTGATCGGATGTGACCGTGAAAACACACTTGTTCGGATTCAACTGGATCTTGTAAAATTGACATCTTTCAAATACTTGATGGAGGTGAGAAGGATGATCGATTCTCTTGTGAGAACGAGCAGGTAAATCATCCAAGTATGCCTCGATAATATGTTTGATGTCGTGGAATGCATATGACATGGCTCGCTGAAAAGCAGCTCCAGCATTTTTAAGGCCAAAAGTCATTTTCTTGTAAGCAAAGGTACCCCAGGGACAAATAAATGCAGTCTTATGCTGATCTTCAGGATCGATAGTAATTTGATTATATCCAAAAAAACCGTCCATGAAGGAGAAAATCTCATTGCCAGCACACTTATCAATAATCTGATCTATGAAAGGTGTGGGGTAATTATCTTTAGGAAATTCTTTATTTAGGTCTCTGAAAATCAATGCAAACTCGAATTGTTCCTTGTTTCTTGTCCACCAGGACTGGATTTGAAACCCATTCTATCAAAGGAATAGGGAAAATGAATCCCACCTTGAGCAGCTTCTCTACCTCGGCTTTGATAGCTGCTGCCTTCCTAGGGTTGACCGGACGAAGCTTTTGCCTTACAGGCTTAGCGTTTTCATATAACTTGATCTCATGCTAGATAATAGATGGATCTATACTATGCATTTCCTCATAAGACCAAGCAAACACATCCCTAAACTCTCAAAAGAGATCAGTGTAAATTTGAACCTCTTCAGGGGAACATTCAGCTCTGATGAAAACACTCTCGATAATGTTGGGATTTCTTGAAATGTTCACCGGGATAGTCGGAAAAATTGTTACACCATTTTTTGGTCATCTAACTCTTCATCATTAGATGGACCCAAGTACACCATGTAAGACCAGTTTTACCCCAAGTAAAACTGCTTTCACTATGTTAATTAGGAAACCCCAAAAGGAATAATTAATTAAACTATAATTTAATCATTATTCCCAGTCATGTTTAACCCAAAAACAAAGAAATTAATGAGATAAACCCATAGTTATCTTATTATTTTCTAGGAATAATTATTTAAATAATATTCCTTGTTAAATATGACCAAATCAACCACCATTAATCAACTAAATCATTATTTATTTGATTATATCCCAACCACTTCCTTAAAAAGATAAATAAATCATTTATTTATTTATTCTTCACTAATCAAGGGATTTGACCCAAGTCAAACACCCTTTCCCTCCAAATAATAATAAAATATTCCGTAGAGGTGGATCTAGATTTGATTAACATTATTTTAATCATGCACCAAGATCTAGAATGACCCAATATTTTGTTATAAATAGGAGGGTTTTCCTCATCATTCTTCACCTTTTGTTGCCTATTAGATCACTCTGGATCTATACACTTGGTCTCATTTTCTACCATTTTGCTCCCATTGAGCTCTACCTTCTACATTGGGTTTTCTACATCTACAAGAGAGAGAAAGCTTAGATCTGAAGTGCTGAGGACTACAAAGAACCCATCCCATTGAGGAGATCCGGATACACCTTCTTGTTTCCTCCCAGGTGCCCTGTAATATAAAAATTCATTCAAAAATTGTGTTCTTGTCTTGTCTGTTGGATGCATGGAGCAAACTCTTTACTTTACTGCTTAATATCTTTCCATTTATAGATCTGTTTGTTGCAGCACTTTAACTACTAATTGCAGATCTGAAGATGTTTTGCAGCCATTATTGTTGTTAGGGCTATTAGTTATGCGTAGCTAAAGTGGTTCTTTTTCGTACGCTTCGACAAAGAATTCATACTAACAAAAATCATAGCCATGTTCCCTTCAACAAATACCTCTGTTGGTGCTAAAGGGTTCAGGACCGAGTGAACAGGACTAGAAAACTGAGGACTAGGAAAACTTGATTCATCTTCGCTCAAATCTGGTAAAAAGTAAGACCGATGATGCAAATAATCCCACGGTCTGTCTATACCAGTCATAGCTTCCAGGATAGCCTCTTCAGAGGTAAGAGTGGTATCAAGGAAATCATGGGCAGAAGAAGAACTAAGAATCCAAGTCGGGGCCACATCCCCATCCAATTCCTCTGATGAAAGAGAAACTGGAGTGGATTCTATAGAGTCAACAATAGAGCTGTTGAGCCTCAAGAATGTTCTTTCTTCCACCACATTCCACTCCATTTCTTTTGTCCATTGTTAATCTAAGGCTCAAATGATCAATAGAATTAGTTAAAATTTATTTGAGAATGAATATCATGACTAGCTATGTTTCTATGATTTTGCCATTGTAGTACTTTTTGAACTAAATCTAGCTACAGAATGCAGACATTCTGTAGCTAGTTGCCAATTCTGCAGCCATCTTCATGTCTACACAGGTTCCAGGTGTCATCTTAGAGAAAAGCACATATGGTCATATTCCACATCATCTCCTTATCATTTTTTTCTCTCCACGAAGTTTGAACGGAATCCTGTAGGTGGTTATGTTCGTGGGAACTCAAATTAGGAGGTAGACTCCTAACAGGATAAGGACAGTCCAGATGTCCTTAATCATATTACGAGACCACCTTCAGAGTTCTATTTCGATTCTAATTAGGAAAGACAATTATTCCTATTTTATCTCAGATATGGTTATGTAATTTTGTTATAAATATGCTCGGGAAACCAAGGGACAAGGTTAGATTTTGATGGTTGATTGATAGATTTCAGAAGTCTGAAAACACTCTGTTTTGAAGTAATTTCTCTTTAATGAAAGAAGCATCATTTCCTTGAAAGCGTTGAAGTCAATCTTGAAGTAGATTTCGTGCTACTCTGGTGGTAGATGGCCCCTGCTACCTGAGCAGCCTTGTTTATATGGTTTAGATAAGTAGTTTAGTCTCGTTTTCATTTCTAGTTTAGGAAAGTTTCTGAAGTTTATGTTCATACTTGTTTACATTAATTATCACAGCTAGACTTACTCTAATAAACTCTTCCAAAATATCATTACGATGAATAAGGCATAGCTGTGGTATTGTAGGTTTTATTTTCATTTCCTTTCGTCAATTATCACAGTTAGACTTACTCTAATAAACTCTTCCAAAATATCATCACGATGAATAAGGCATAGCTGTGGTATTGTAGGTTTTAGTTTCTTGTTTACACTAAGTGTCACAGCCGGTCTTACTCTTACAAACTCTTCCAAAACATCATTAACAACGAATAAGAAACAGCTGTGGTGTCTTAGATTCTAGTTGTATTTTCTTTCAGTTTTATGTTTATGTTCAATTGCATTGAATAATACAACCATACTTGTTTTCACAAACTCTTCCAAAATATCATTCATATTGAACGAGATGGGCTGTAGAATTCCTTCGGTTAGTTGCATGTTAATTTAGTTACAGCACTCCAGAGGTAGAATGCATTTAGTTCAGCTCTGTCACTACATTTCAATTTGATAATGGCATTTTTAGTTTAACATTGTTCACTGTACTCCAAGTAGAGTAGTAGCACTCTATTTTAGTCTTAGCTCACTGTATTAACATTCCAGTTTAGTTGTTATCCATTGCATTTTAAATTGTATTAGTTGTTAAATTTAAATACCATGGTCTTCATTATTTACAAAACTTATTTTGTTCCAAACTCATATTAATACATAATCAGCTGGACAGAAGCTAGTATCAGTCTAAGGCCTGGAATATTTTGCAACCTTTTTACCATTTCACAAACAAGCCTTTTCTCAAAGACTATTCTAAAAAGGAAATCTATAACTTTTGAGTGAGGCCTAGTGGTGTTAAATTGAGTTGCAGAACAGAATTAGAAGCTAGTTTAGAGTAGAAATATTATTGTGCTACAAATGTTCTTTTCCAAATATATTCTAATAAACCTTTAATCATGGATGAGATGTTGTAACATTGTAAGTTGATTGTTTGATTGTTTAATTAGGAGAACTTCATTTATACTTAACTTGTCCATTTCTCAAGCTTTTCCAACACATCTTTAATGAATGAATTGGATAAGTTTAAGTTCATGTTGTGATTTATTTTCTTGCACTGAAGTCATTATCAAACTTTGCATTTGTTGTTTGCCATCCATAGTTTAGGCTTTGTTCTGTTTTAACACAACCAATAGCTTCTTTTCACCAACACTTAGTTCTTTCCTTTTTCAACATAAAACCATAAAACCAAAAACATCATAAAACACTAAACACAACATAGTGAGAAACAAATACCTAGGCACATATAGTGCACCACACTTCAGCAGTTTACTAGCCCTGGTTGACAATTAATGAACTCAATTTAGGAACACTAGGTTGAGCACAAACATTTTGGCGCCGTTGTCGGGGAAGTGTAACTAGGTAGCCTTGTTTCTTAACTTCCAAAAACAATGATATGCGTAGAGAGAGAGACTCAAGGGGTAGATTCATAAGAAGCAGAAGCAGAATCTTGATTCCTAGAACACCACTTGTTTCACCTAGACCAAGAGCCAACACACCTCCAACTTAGACCCACATTCCATCCCTTACTGATCCTAGACTCCCAGAGGACTTAAGATAAGATATTCCATTAGAAAGACCTTCCACTTCATCCACTGAACCTGTCTTAGAAGAAGATTCAAGGACTCCTGCTAGAGATACAAACTTTTCCACTTCCACAGAAGAATCAACTATGACAGAAGAAGGGGGAGGAGGAGTCTTTAATGGAGAACAAACATTATTTTGAGGGGGCAGAGGTAGAGGTAGAGGAGAAGGAGGTAGAGGTGCGGAAGGTGAAGCAGGTAGAGGAAGAGGTAGAAGAGAGATGGGAAGCTCTTTTGTGTTTCCTATAGTTGATGAAGAAACCAATACAACTATGAAAAATATTTCACCCTCTGTCCTTCCAAACTTCTATGGACTTAAAACTGAAGATCCTGAAACCTTCCTATTTTAATTTGAAGTCCTGTGTAGAACTTATGACTACTTACAAGATGCTCAAAAACTTAAACTATTCCCTTCAACATTGAAAGGAACAGCATTGAAGTGGTTTATGAGTTTGATCAACAGTTCTATTAGGACATGGGAAGACATGAAACAAGCATTTCTAGAGAGGTATTTGGATTATTGTATGCCAATCAATCATAAGGAGGAAGTGTTTAATATGTTACAAAAAGAAGATGAAAACCTGGAAGATTTGTTGGAGAGATTTCATTACAACATCAAAAGAGCAAAAATGGAGAACTTAGATCAAGACACTTTAAAAGCTCTCTTGTTGAAGACAATTAGGGATGAATGGTTGGATATCCTTAACATGATGGGAAAAGGGGATATATCTCAACTCACATTACCTGAAATATATGAGTTATGTATTAACCTTTCAAGAGGGAAATCCAAAACTGTAAAAGGCCCAAGAGACCCTGCTCTTGCAAGGGCAAGTAAGTCTGCTTCTGGGACAGTAAGTAGGGCAGAAATAGGACATATGCTTGATGATTTCAAATCTGACATCTTAGGGAGTCTTAGTGAACAAATAGACACCCTTAAGTTACAAAACAAGCAAAAAGTTGAATCTGATGCCTTAGCAATCTTTTGTCCCAGATGTAGAAAGAAGCATGCCTTGAGAGAGTGTCCTTTGGATGCAAAATTTGTAGAGACCTGTGTCATTTGTTCAGAAAAACATGAGACCAAGAGTTGTCCTTCACTTCCTGGTCTTAAAGCTATCTTTCAAGAAGAAATTCCTACAAGTGCCACAGAATCTCTCAATTTTGTCTCTAGAAGGCCTTGGCAAGGACCCCAAACACAAGGATTTCATGATCAAATGTATAATCAACCTCCACCAAATTGGAATTCTTGGCAGCAACCTTGGTCCCAATTTCAAAATCAATCTCAAGCTTTGGCACAAGGGGCACAATATCCCTATGGAAGATACTCTTAGTACTATCAATATCCACCATCTTATCCACTATATCCACATTTTCCTCAACAACAAAATCCTCAACAAAATCCTCAAAATCCACAACATCAAAATCAACCACTTCCATTACCATTTCCTCAAAAATAAAATCAGTTGCCTGCTCAACCCATACCAAACCCCAACAATAGAAATCCTCAAAATACATATATGATAGAAGGCCAACAGTTTCCAACTTATTTAATTACTCCTCTAGACCTTAGTGATGTTCAACTTAGGTCTGGAAGAATACTTGAAAAGAGGAAACCTTCTGTGATTATACAAGAACAAGATAACTCTGAGGAAGACTCTCTACGGGTGAATAAAAGTCTTGAGGAAGACACATCCTTTCAAGACCCAAACACTGAAAAATTAAAGCAAAAAGATCCAATAAATTCAACTCCTATATTAGAGCAACCATCCACATCTACTTCTATACCTCCCTTTCCGGAAAGATTACAAATTGATAGAGGTGTAGAAAAACAAATTATGGTGCCTAATTATGATTTCCTAGATGAACTGAGAAATGTTTGCATTAAAATTCCATTATTACAAGCCATCAAGGAAATTCCAATTTTAGCCAAAACAATAAAGGAGTTGAGTATGAAGAAAACAAGAAAAAGAATAAGAGAAACAAAGAAAATTCAACTGGCAGGAAAAATAGCAAACATTATGATGGGCAAGATTTCTATTCCAAAGTATCTTGACCTAGGAAATCCAGTTGTTAAAATTCACATCAATGGAATTGAAATCCAAAACACACTCATTGATTTAGGAGCAACAATCAATATCATGAGTAGACAAATCATGGATAAAATGAAACTTCCTAATCTTCTCTTTACACCCACATTATTACAATTAGCAGACAGATCTGTGATCAAACCTGATGGGGTAATAGAAGACATTCCAGTGTCCCTAGATTCTTGGGAGTACCCTGTGGATTTCATGATCCTAACTCCTAAGAACAATCTAGGAGGACACCCTATTATATTAGGAAGACCTTGGTTAGCTACAGCTGATGCTTTCATTAGTTGTAGATCTGGTGATATGTACATCTCTGATGGTAGTTCAACTAAGAAATTCACTTTGTATCCTCCAACAAGGACAATTACAGATTTAGATGATACTCAATGGATAGAGGATGAAGAAGACTTACAACCTCTCTTCACAATTTCAGAAATTAGTGAAGATAGTCAAATTCTAAATACTTTAGAAAACTTTGAATCCTCTTTGGAATACAAACATGAAAAATTTCAAGAAGAATCCAACATTGAGTTTTTGTCATCAAGACAGATTTTTCTTTATTCTATGGATAAATTTGGCAGCTCTATAATTGAGATATTTCCAGGAAAAACTTTAAACATAAACAAGAACCTAGAAAAATCTCAACAAGAAGAGCTAGTCAAGATCTTACAGAGACATTCTTCTGCATATGCATGGGAGTACAATGATATGAAAGGGATAAGCCCCAAGACTTGCACTCATCACATCTACATAGAGGAAAATTGTAAACCAATAAGACAACCTCAAAGACGGATGAATCCAAATCTTAGGGAGATTGTTAAAGAAGAATTGCAGAAATTGTTGAATGTCAACTTTATCTATCCTATTTCAGATAGTCAGTGGGTTTCTACTTTGGTAATTGTGCCAAAGAAAAATGGTAAATGGAGAGTATGTATTGACTACCGAGAATTAAACAAAGCTACTCTTAAAGACCATTTTCCATTACCTTTCATAGATCAAGTGTTAGATACATTAGCTGGCAAAAATTACTTCTCATTTCTAGATGGGTTTAGTGGTTACAATCAAATTCAAGTAGCACTTGAAGATCAAGACAAAAATACATTTACCTATCCTTGGGGTACCTATGCTTACCGAGTATTTCCATTTGGATTATGCAATGCACCTGCAACATTTCAAAGGGCGGTACTAGGAATTTTTTCAGATCTAATACATGATTGTGTAGAGGTATATATGGATGATTTCACAGTTTATGGAAACACATTTGAAGAAGCCTTAGAAAACTTGGAAAAAGTCTTAAAGAGATGTAAAGAAGCAAATCTTTCACTTAGTCATGAAAAGTGTTTTATGATGTTTACTGAAGGAATTGTTTTAGGACATCACATTTCAGGAGATGGGATTAGAGTTGATGAGTCAAAAGTTGAAGTCATCTCTAACTTATCTATTCCAAGTTTTCAAAAAGATGTTAGGAGTTTTCTAGGATTTACAGGATATTATCGAAGATTTATAGAAAACTTCACCAAGATAGCATCTCCACTCTTCAAATTACTTACCAAAGACTGTGAATTCAAATGGAATTCTGATTGCCAGTTAGCCTTTGAGACCCCGAAAACAAAAATTTCTGAAGCACCTATTTTAAGGGGACCTAACTGGAAGTTACCTTTTCATATTTCAACAGATGCCTCAGATACAGCTCTAGGAGCAGTATTGGGACAAAAAGACTTGATTCCTTATGCCATCTATTATACAAGTAAAAATTTGACTCCTTCAGAGTTAAATTATAATGTAACTGAAAAAGAGTTTTTAGCTGTTGTTCATGCCATAAACAAATTCAGACACTATATAACAGGCTATGAAACTTTTGTTCACACAGATCATTCTGCAATTAGATATCTAATGAATAAATCAATCACTAATGGCAGAGTCATAAGATGGTTATTTATTTTACAAGAATTCAACATTACCATTCTAGATAGGTCTGGAAAACAAAACACAGTAGTTGATTTCCTATCTAGACTCCAAAACATCCAAGACAATACCCCAGTTGAAGATCAATTTCCTGATGAATATATTTTTGAAATTTCTACTCAGACTCCTTGGTTTGCTGACATTGCTAATTATTTAGTTTCAGGAAAATTTCCTTCAATAATGAATGCAAGAGATAAAAGAAAAATCATTTATGACAGTGCAAAATATTCATGGGTTGCTAATGAGTTGTACAAGACAGGTCCAGATTTGATCATTAGGAGATGTGTTCTGGAAGATGAGATGCCTGAGATTCTCAAAGCATGTCATGATGAACCTTGTGGCAGACACTTTGCTGATAAGAGGACAGCCTATAAGATCCTTCATTTAGGATATTATTGGCCATCCTTGTTTAAAGATGCTAAAGAGTATGTCAAAAGGTGTGATAGTTGCCAAAGGGTAGGGAAACCTTCTCCTTCAGGTGAGATGCCATTACAACCTCAGGTACACATTGAACCTTTTGAAAAATGGGCTTTGAATTTTGTAGGACCTATTAGTCCTCCATCAAGACAAAAGAAATATATATTAGTTTGCACTGATTATGTTACTAAATGGGTAGAAGCTAAACCATTACTTGTTGCTAATGAATCATCTGTAGTTAATTTTCTTTTTGAGGATATTTTTACTCGTTTTGGTGTCCCAGGGGAAATTGTTACAGATCAAGGAGCTCAATTTACATCAAGGCTAGTGGAGCAAATGATGGAGAGGTACAAAATCAGGCATAGAAAATCTACTCCTTATCATCCACAAGCAAATGGTCAAGTGGAATCTACTAATAAGGTCATTGAAGGAATCCTAACAAAGACTGTTCATTTACATAGAAGAGATCGGGTAGATAGGCTTCCTGAAGCCTTGTGGGCCTATAGAACTACATGGAGAAACACAACAGGCCATACTCCTTATGAACTTGTTTATGGAAAGCAAGTTTTGTTTCCCATAGAATTCCAGATTCAAACTTTCAAAATGGCAGTTCAGCTAGGACTTGATCTAACAGAGGCACAAAAGCACAGATTGGAGCAGATTAATGAATTGGATGAGATCAGACAAGATGCAGTTTAGAAAACAAGTATAGTCCAACAGCAAAGGACTAGATGGCATGACAAGTACATCAAGGAGAAGAAGTTCAAAGAAGGTGACTAGGCTCTCTTGTTTGATTCAAAGTTCAAGGATTTTCAAGGTAAATTTCAAACACATTGGCTTGGGCCATATGAAATTGTGAGAATTTTTGACAATGGAGCAATAAAAATCAGGACAATAGATGAAGAAAAGGTTACTTTTCTTGTGAATGGTCATAGATTGAAGCTGTATCACAAACCACTCTCAAGAGAAGAATTTGTCAAGAAGTTCCAGGAAAACAGTGATGTGAAGTTAATGAAGAAGAATCTTTCTTCTTCATCAACTTAATTGAATTTTCTGAAGTCAGATATTATTGAAAAAAAAAAGGTATAAACATGAAAACCAATCACTGATTGGCATGTTTATACAGAAAAGATAGAGTGAAAATCAGAATTTTTCTGACACTCTAACTTTTCCATTTTGTTTGTTTTTTTTTTTTTTTTTCTGCAAGCAGCTGTTACAAAATCATAAGTGCAGATCCATTTCACTTATGGTCCATCTCATTTCATCCATTCATATTCCATTTCATTCATTCATCCATACTCCATTTCACTTCATTCATTCATACTTCACTTCATTCCATATTTCATTCATTTCATTCCATACTTCATCCACCTCATTTCAATTCCAGATTTTTTTTAAAGTTTGATGTTTTTCTGCAATTAAATAATACATATCATGAATTGCAGCCCACTTCTCATGCTTCACTCCATTTCATAAGTTTTGATCCATTCCACTCCATTATTCACTTCATTCATACTCCATCTTACCATATTTCATTATTCATTTCATACAACCTTTCATCATTCCAAGCTTCAAACCATATTTCAAGTTCTCTACAGGTACATTCTGCAATCAATCAGACATTCTGCAGCCAGTCAGACATTCGGCAGCCAGACAGACATTCTGCAGCCAGAGATCCTGAAAGCACTGTCTAGTAATCATTTGATATGCAACAAAATGATCCTGCATATCCAAGAACAAGCAAAATCAAGAAGGTTATGAAGACTCAAAAATTAATGATTTTCAGGGGAGAACAAAGCATATGAAGATCACAATAAAATCAAAGCAAAGGCAAAGGTATGAAATTATTATGGTGACATATCATGAAAAATTTTAGCATAGTTCAGTTATATATTATTCAAAAAGTTGTTTTAATTAATTCTGTTGATCATGCCTAACAAACCTCCCGCAAAAACTTTGGATAAAACTCCTTCTATTCCGCCATTTCAAAACCCATATCCGATCATCATTTAAAAATCTAAACGGTTAAAGTGCTGAAGTGATTGGATTAGTCACATCACTGAGCATTTAATGATGATTTTTGAATTCGTTACAAAATATCTCCGCGGTCATCCTCTCATATAAATCATCCTCAACTCATTATATTCATTCCGTAACCACTCCATATCACTCTTTCCCGTAGCCAACTTTTAACCATTTCAGTCTGTGAGACAGAGACATCTCTGTAACAACCATTGTCACCGTGAACAGAGGGAACATTTGTGGAGAAAAAACAACTTGTTAATGGCCATTATCACCATGAGTAGAAGACTAGTGAATTGAAGATTGAAGAAGTTATGGGCCTCATCGTGAGAACTAAACCAGTTGGCACTAAGTACTTGGAAGGCTATCCCCAAATCAGAGAAATCTTACAACAAGTAGGATGGTTGCAATTCCTTGAAAAATTCAGTGGCTTCCACAAAGAGGTTACTAAAACTTTCGCAAGATCCTTTAATGGAGCCGAGGTTGAAGTTGGAGATATTAAATTCACTGTCACAGAGGCTTTTATTACAGAAGCAACAGGATTTCCTAGACAAGGAGAAAGGTGGTTTAAGAATAGAGAATTTCATAACGAAGCATGGAAGCAGATACTTAAGTCACCAGGTATGGATGTCACCGTTTTTAAAAAGGGTATCCCTAGCTTTGCATTAAAGAACAAATGGAGGAACATGTTGCTTATCCTGCAAAAATTCATCACTTGTGAAGGTAGATATGGTACTTTCTATGTTTACCATATTAGGTTGATAATGCATTTTCTAGAAGAAGAACTCAACTTGCCCTTTTTCTTGCTTCATAGTTTAAAGAAAATGGCTTCAAGTGTTCAAAAGAGAATTCAATTTCTGGAGACAACCTTATACCATCATGGTTTAGTCAAGATTTTAATTGAATACCATTTAGAAAAAATGGGAGATACTTGGGATGAATTCTTGGTGAGAAATCACTTTGAGGAACCAAAGGAACCTCCACCTGAAGACAAACCTACAAAAAGAAGCAGAAAATGGAAATCCTCCAAAAATGAAACTGGTAAAACAATACAAGAAAGCAGTGAAGAAATGATTTCTGGAAAATTAGTTCATATTAATAAGCAGCTTAAGAAAAAGAGGATCATAAGAAAATTTCCCAGAGAAAAAGGAGAAGGGCCATCTCAACTGAGAAGGAGCCACAGACTTAGGGGGATACTAAAGAAAAAAAAAGTTAAACAAATTGGAGTCATAAACATAGAAGACAAAGAAACACCTACTGAGCAGGATTTTGATGAATAAACTCCTGAAATAGACCCTGCACAACAAGAAATTTACAACTATGTTGAGTCATTGGAGAGAAGAGCTTCAAAAAGTAAAGACAGAACCCCTAGTCCACCAGAGTCCGAAATAGATTTGCTAAGAAGAGATAAGTACGTGCTAGAAGTACTTAATAGGCATATCAGGATTGAAAATGATATTTTGAAGGAGCAAGTTAAACTAAAAACCAATATGAATTCAACCCTGTCTCTACAAATGGACAAAGTGGAAAAGGCCAAGGAAAAATTGAAAAAGAGAAACAAAAAGTTAATCAGGGCACTTACTAATTTAAGGTTCAAGTTAGTCATCAGGAAGCCCAGAAGGCCTTTAACTACCATGCAAAGCAAAAGAAGAGGGTTGGATGTTCTTGCAGAGGTCTCAGAGTTCATGGAATAGTTGCATGAGGACATGCAAGAATCTAGCAGTGGGGGTATGTTGAGCCTCAAGATTGTTCTTTCTTCCACCACATTCCACTCCATTTCTTTTGTCCATTGTTAATCTCAGGCTCAAATGATAAATATAATTAGTTAAAATTTCTTTGAGAATGAATATCATGACTAACTTGCTATGTTTTTATGATTTTTCCATTGTAGTACTTTTTGAACTAAATCTAGCTACAGAATGCAGACATTCTGTAGCTAGTTGCCAATTCTGCAGCCGTCTTCACGTCTACACAGGTTCCAGGTGTCATCTCAGAGGAAAGAACATATGGTCCTATTCCACATCATCTCCTTATCATTTTTTTCTCTCCACGGAGTTTGAACGGAATCCTGTAGGTGGTTATGTACGTGGGAACTCAAATTAGGAGGTAGACTCCTAACAGGATAAGGACAGTCCAGATGTTCGTAATCATATTATGAGACCACCTTCAGAGTTCTAGTTCGCTTCTAATTAGGAAAGACGATTATTCCTATGTTATCTCAGATACGGTTATGTAATTTTGTTATAAATATGCTCGGGAAACCGAGGGACAAGGTTAGATTTTGATGGTTGATTGCTAGATTTCAGAAGTCCGAAAACACTCTGTTTTGAAGAAATTTCTCTTTTAATGCAAGAAGCATCATTTCCTTGAAAGCGTTGAATCAATCTTGAAGCAGATTTCATGCTACTCTGGTGGTAGAGGGCCCCTGCCTCCTGAGCAGCCTTGTTTATACGGTTTAGATAAGTATTTTAGTCTCATTTTCATTTCTAGTTTAGGCAAGTTTCTGAAGTTTATGTTCATACTTGTTTACATTAATTATCACAGCTAGAATTACTCTAATAAACTCTTCCAAAATATCATTACGATGAATGAGGCATAGCTGTGGTATTGTAGGTTTTAGCTGCATTTCCTTTTGTTAATTATCACAATTAGACTTACTCTAATAAACTCTTCCAAAATATCATCATGATGAATAAGGCATAACTGTGGTATTGTAGGTTTTAGTTGTTTGTTTACACTAAGTGTCACAGCCGGTCTTACTCTTACAAACTCTTCCAAAACATCTTGAACAACGAATAAGAAACAACTGTGGTGTCTTAGATTCTAGTTGTATTTGCTTTCAGTTTTATGTTTATGTTCAATTGCATTGAATAATACAGCCACACTTGTTTTCAAAAACTCTTCCAAAATATCATTCATATTAAACGAGATGGGCTGTAGAATTCCATAGACTAGTTGCATGTTAATTTAGTTACAACACTCCGGAGGTAGAATGCATTCAGTTCAGCTCTGTCACTACATTTCAGTTTGATAATGGCATTTTAGTTTAACACTGTTCACTGTACTCCAAGTAGATTAGTAGCACTCTAGTTTAGTCTTAGCTCACTGTATTAACATTCCAGTTTAGTCGCTATCCATTGCATTTTAAAATTGTATTAGTTGTTAAATTTAAATACCACGGTCTTCATTATTTACAAAAATTCTTTTGTTCCAAACTCATATTAATACATAATCATCTGGACAGAAGCTAGTATCAGTCTAAGGCCTGGAGTATTTTGCAACCTTTTTACCATTTCACAAACAAGCCTTTTCTCAAAGACTATTCTAAAAAGGAAATCTATAACTTTTGAGTGAGGCCTAGTGGTGTTAAATTGAGTTGCATAACAGAATTAGAAGCTAGTTTAGAGTAGAAATCTTATTGTGCTACAAATGTTCTTTTCCAAATATATTCCAATAAACCTTTAATCATGGATGAGATGTTGTAACATTGTAAGTTGATTATTTGATTGTTTAATTAGGAGAACTTCATTTATACTTAACTTGTCCATTTCTCAAGCTCTTCCAACACATCTTTAATGAATGAATTGGATAAGTTTAAGTTCATGTTGTGATTTATCTTCTTGCACTGAAGTCATTATCAAAATTTGCATTTGTTTTTTGCCATCCATAGTTTAGGCTTTGTTCTGTTTTAACATAACCAATAGCTTCTTTTCACCAGCACTTAGTTCTTTCCTTTTTCAACATAAATCCATAAAACCAAAAACATCATAAAATACTAAACACAACGTAGTGAGAAACAAATACCTAGGCACATATAGTGCACCACACTTCAGCAGTTTACTAGCCCTGGTTGACAATTAATGAACTCAATTTAGGAACACTAGGTTGAGTACAAACAAGAGCTATAAACAATCTCAGTTGCAGACATAGGAAATGCCATTCCACCCACTTGACCTTCCGCTAATGTGGAGGTAGGGGAAGGTAAGGTCCAAGGGTCCGAAAAATAATGAGTTCTAAAGAATTCTCTTCGAATAGGAGCCTAGGAGGATGAAATTGCATTTATATGAATGGAAGGAGGTGGAAGATCAAAAGTACCCATCAAAGAAGAATACATTTCAACCCCTAAAATATCAACAGGCGGTTTGATATTATCCACTAAAGGAATAGTTGAGTCAGTAGAAGCATTCGGGTATATACGAGAACAATCCAGTTGGTCAACTGTGACAATCCTCCCTTCGTGAGGGAAATAAATAACGCGAAATAATGACGACGCAATGGCATCCATCTCATAAATTCAGTTCCGCCCCAATAGAAGGTTATAGTCCAAGCTTGCATCAACTATCTCAACGTCGATGTTAACATTTTTTCCCCCAACATAGATGGGCAAAGCCGGGACAATACCATGCGGCCTGTGAGAAAGACCATCAAACGCAGTCAGAAGAGTGGTTGAAGGAATAGCTGCGGGAGATCCTATTCCCTTCCAGCATGCGAGAGACATCACATACGTGGAAGCACCCTCATCGACGATCGTTCAAAATATATTGAATTTTAGATACAACGATCTAATATGGAAAGCCATATGATGAGGGAGTTTCTTTTTGAAATTAGACATATAAAATGTAATCATAAGAGAATTATTTGGATCAAAAACCCCAATAGCAGCGAGGAGAGAACTTCGCTGAGCTGGAAAAGACTGGAGCACCTCGAGAACTGACATGGCACAAGGACTTTGCGCCAGATCATCTACAATAGAGTAGTTCTGGGCAGCCTTGGCATTTGTATTAATCTTCGTATTCTTTGTAGATGCCTTTGGCATCTGAGGTATAGGCTCAATAGTGGGCCTCGTAATATGAAGTGGTTCAGCACTATCAGGAGCACCCTTGGCTTTTGAAGATTCAACTTCGCCATAATCACGAGATCTCGTAGCAATATCTGCGTGAGCACTCACATATATATGTTTGATGTATTTCCCCTTCCTAGGTGCTCCCAGAGGGAGCTCCAGTATTTTGATTCGCGCCAACAACTAATTGTTGCCCTTGGGGAAAAGGGTTTGTTAACACAGCCTGGGAGCTAGAAGAGCCCTATTGAGCTAACAAGCGCTGCGCATCCTTAATTTTAGGGCAAAGGTGAGTAAGATGGTCTCCAGTACTTAACTTGCATGGAAACTTGACTTTCTTTTTATACTTTTGACCCTCAGCAACATGTTTGTTAGATTTATTTGCATTCCCCTTTCCATCTTTGCCCTTATTTTTTTTATTCCATCCTTTCTTCTTCCCTTCGGATTGTTGATTTCCTTTGGGGTTAGAAGTCTGGACAACATTTATTGACAAAGATTGGGAAGGGGTTGAAACCGAAGGCACAGCCTAACTAGATGAAGCAAACTGTATGGACAACTGCTGCAATTGAATAAGCAAGTTAGCTACATCGCTACCAACCGAACCAATAAATCCATCACCGTGAGGACCAGGTTTAGTTTTTGACAAGTCCAATTTTGAATGAGGAGCATCAGGAAATTTTTTATTGAGGACTCCAGACTGAGAATAAATCAGTTCTAATTGTTGAGCCCTAAAAATAGCCTACTCCTCAGAAAATACCCCTGAAATGGATACGTCCTTAGAAATATCTAGCTGCAAATATTTCAAAAACCATTCCAGAAGGAATTCATTAGGAATATAGGCTTTAATGAGCCTCTTCCTTCTTCGCCATTCCTGAATATGATCAGAAATGTGAGTTGCCTTGTCCTGCTTAAAATTAGCCAGGAGTTCAGTCCCGGCGTCGTAACGGACAGGCAACTGAAAATGATTTAGAAAAATGGTAGCCAGATCTCCAAAAGTGGTGAAACTACCCCCAGTTAACTCAATATATGACTTGGCTGCATTTCCAGTTAAGGTGCGTTTAAATAACCTCAACCTAATCGAATTGTAAATCAGGGAGTTTGATGAACACCATAAATGGAAAGTGGTGATGTGATCCGCCAGATCCTCTCCATTATTCCCTTCAAACTTTGGGATGTCTGAGGGTAGTTTGGTGGCGACCGGAGGCCACCCTGGACTATATCAAATAGGATTGTTAGTCAATTTCGACAAATCTGGCAAGTTTAACATTGCAAGAAATGGTAATCGAGGAGGAGCCTAGGAATTCCATCCCCCATAGGATGGATTCCCCATATTCTGAAAAGAATAACCTGGATTTGATGAGGCACCAGGTTGCCAGGTAGAGTTCGTAGAAAATGTTGGGCCATAGGAAAATCCTTGTGACCCAGCATTCGGAGAAGGACCCCCTCCCAACATGGAGTTACTATAAACCAGACCATTTCCCCCTACTGAGGTAGTGAATGAAGAAGAAACCCCCTGATAGGGGTTCCATGCATTTGAAAAAGGAGAAAAAGTATGATAAGCACTCGATGAAGGGAAAGGAACATTCCCTTGATGACTAGTGAGAAATTAATTCCCTGTTCTTGATGCTGTGAAAATAGGGTTCCAACCTGTAAAGGTAGTAGAAATTTGACCTCCAGACCATGGATTGAAACTTTGAGTCTGGGAAGTGAAAGGAAAAGATCCTAAGGAAGGGGTCGGATTAGGGATATGTCCACTTCCAAAGGGTAACCCTTGAAAAGAAGCTGATCCACTAGCCATAGAGGATATGGGTGCAGATGCAGTTGCAGCAGCAGAGAAGGAAAAAGAAGGAATCCCACTAGTGGGAATTTTGAAACAAAAAGGACCAGATTGAGAAGCATGTGCTTGGGTGTAACCAAAGCCAAACATAGCAGTAATAGAAGAAATTGAAGATAGAGCAATAGTGCCTCCTCCTTCAAGTGAAGAAGGAGTCTGAATACTTGCAGCACTCATAGCCAAAGATATGTTCCCAGTCGTGGCCATCGAAAGGTGAGAATCTGATGGATAAGGACTCTCTGGTCTCTGAGACTCAGGTCCGATGTACTCGATGATAAATGGATAACTAGCAGGAAGAGGAGATGAAAGAGACTCAGTAGGCTAAGGGAATTCCTCTACTTCTACTTCTTCTGTGGGAAATAAAACTCTCGAGATGAGTGAAGCACTCCTCTTGGCACTGACACCAACACCAGAACCAGCTACAAAAATAACTAGCCCTAACGGAGGATCTCTCTCTGTTGCATCTGAAAACACTGGGTGAAAATCACCCTCTGAATTACTCCTATGCCTTCTTGAAGAAGGCTCGGCACTCGCGGGAGACAACCCACGAAGCCTCCTCGATCGACGATGCGATCGGTCAGCCATTTTTTAAGAGATTTATTAAACTAAAAAAATATATGAAGCTAAGAAATATAGGAGCAAAGAGCACACTTTACAAAGTCCCTAAGATACAGCCAAACAAGTAACTCTCAGATATTTCCACTCCGGGTGATGAGGACCGAACACCAAAATACAAGAAAGCGAAGAATAGGACCTTCTGAAAGTAGTCTTGGGTAATTATGACCCAGGCCTACTAGCGAAGGTAATAGAAAGAATTACGCTGACCTCCTAACGACAGTCATTACCAGTGCAAGTACCCAAGCTTCGCAAGGGCACCCTCTAGAAGCATTGATGGAAATGATGCAACGTCTGCCTCAGGTACCATGGGTATCCCCCCCCCGCAGTCACCTATGTGGTCCCTAGGATAGGCAACTATGGGCACCAATCCGTATAGGCAGCCGGGTGGAACGGTCTTAGGTCAAGATTCAGAAAATAGGAGAGGGGGTATCTCTCTTCTCTACCTGCACTTTCCCTCGCGCTTGACTCTCTAGAAGAGATCTTTCCTGGTCCACTTAACGGCGTTGGATTTCGCTCATTAATAAACTTCTATGTTTCAAAATTTGAGTGGACTTGGAGAGTTAACTCTCCACTCACCTAATCCAAGGCCCTACAGCCTAGCTAGTTGGTGTATGACAACAATACAAAAAAATGCTAGTTGTTTTTTAATTATATCGCTTATTTTAGTTGGTTGTTAATTTATGTCAAGGGCATGTGGAAATGAAACTGATGGTGTTTGTATGACATAGAAAGAAACCAATGAAAACCAAACTACATGCAAATGCACTGAATTCCTTTCGATGAAGAGTGATTTCTACACAGGTTCTACGAGACTACACTTTATTTTCTTTTCAGATGTTCACACTTCACACAACTCAAAAGTTACGAAAAAATACTAAAAATGCTTATGTGCACCTAATGCAAACTACCAATGACATGCAAATCCTAAGATGCTAAATCTGAACAAGCAAAGAGAAGTCTCTAAAAACACAAAGGTTCAATCACTTTTTGGAAGTCAACAGAGCTAGTTCCAAATCAGAACTCCTATGTATAAAAATGCCAGAACATACTTGATATGAGAGAAATAAATCCAAAGAAGACTCCCTTCCTAATCAAGTCAAGAAATGAAGATTAGACACTCAACAAAGCTTCAAAAGTTGAAAATAAACCGTAAAAAAAAATGAAAACAAAAGCAACGGAAAACAAAATGTTTTTGGGCTTTTGAGTTTATAGGAAAAAGAGATTTCAAAAAATACCAATGGAACTATCCATTAACTGAGTCAAGCAAACTTGAATTTCAAGTAAAAAGTCTCAACAAAATGCCCAAAGCCAACCATGTCACTCTCGCAACAGGACTTGTATGAGCAAAAGGAAGACACGAAACTCAATAAAACAACTCAACACAATAGTATAAACTTGCAATGCACAAGAACTCCAAAGAATCAATCAGAGGCCCTTCGAAAATTGCAACAAAATCAGTCTATGAAATCAAGAAAACCACACACACCAAAGGTGAAAAACCAAATGTGAAGCAACTCACAAGGTTAGGAAAGAGTAAATGAGAATAAGCTCTCTATCCTGAATACTTAGAACAACCAATAATCTTCAGGAAAAGACCTTGGTTCTCAAGCTAGAATTGAAAACACAATAAACAAATATTTCACCAAATAAGTGGGTCTTCACACAAATAAGAGAGAAATAGACATAAAACCACTTTAGACGCAGTTTAGAGACTTCAAAGACAGTGCAGGAACAGGTCACCACAGGCAGACAAGACCATAAAGGCTTAAAACCAAAAATTTCAAATTTTACCCAGGCATATGTGCTTTTGCAATTTAGAAAATAGCGTGTATACAAAGCTGTGTCAAAGGAAACTCGTGTATACGTGGGTCCCTTTGGAAAAAACAGCGTGTATACGCGACTGTGTAGAAGAAAAATCGCGTATGGAAAGGTAAATAAAGAAAAAAAAAGGGTCAAGCCTAATCAGGAGACCAGGTCTTCAGTTTGACTAGAAAAAGATTTAATGAATTGGAAAAAGTGATAGAAACTGTTGGAAACCTACAAGATAGACAGAACAACCCAAATGGGAAATCACAAAAATGTGATCCCCAGTAGAGTCGCCATTTCTGATTTGGGATATGATACCCTAAAGGTTTTTGGGTTGGCAACCTTCACAGATCAGGGGCATACCATTCAAGAAGGACTCACCTAACCTATCTTTTATACTAAAAAATAGATATAACAAGTTTCGGGACTTACCCGAAAGTCCAACGTTTTATGTAGATCACGCAGGGTGCAAACCCCCAACAACCCTTCGTGCTTCGTAACCTGAAAATCAATAAAGAACAAACACGAAACTCTAATTGTACAACATATATAGTTCCTAAATGTCAGTGTAACTCATGCATAATATCATAAGAACAATATTAAACATTCAGTTAGTGATCATTACACATATATAAAGAGATATAAAAACGTGAATATCGGGAACAAGATGGTTCTTCTTATTACAAATGGCATGTACAACAACAGAAATGTGGAGAGATCACCTGAACCCTTCCAGCCCTCGCCTCACACAAGAATTCTTCCAAGATGTGTGCACACTAGATGTCATATAGGATGATGAGCATCTCAAGGAAACAAGGGTTTCCTGAATATACCTAGGAAGTGAAAGAGGCATGGGAATATTAGACTTGAAATAGGGCTCCAACAAAGTATAATATCTATATTTTTCTCCCTCCCCTTAGGCCATGTACATGAGGGGCTTTTATACTCCCCCAAATTAGTTTCAGTAGTTGGAAACAGTTAGGCCACGAGCTGGGGTGGTTGAATTACGGGAATAACCACCAACCCTACCTCGAAAATAGGGAATATTATATATTTTTTAATGATTAAAAAGGTATACGCGGATATCTATGAATGGACTGGCGTATATATGCGGAAAAGTCTGGGAAAAGTCACGTATGGATTTTAAGATACTATTTTTTGTGAAGATTTTCAAGTCTGAGGGGAAAGGGTGCCCAAGGCAAAAGTATCAATCATCATGCATATGAAGGTGGAAAATGATGCTATAACAGCCTGGAAGAATTTTTCCTGAAGGACTAGCTGAGTCTTGAGCAGTGGATTATTGGGAAGATGATTGTTAGGAAGACGTATTAGACGGCTTGTTGGAGGCTCATGATTATTGAAGCATGGAAATAATCAGAATAGTTAGGCTCATATGAAATAGGTAGTGGACCATAATAAGCCCCAAGCAACATGGAATCTTTATAGATGTAAGAGGAAACATCGGTGAAGGTAGGGGTGGACTTGTTTCCCGTCATTGATGAAATGATATTTTTGGGATAGTTTTGAGACTAAGGGTCATAGTAAGTGATATGATCGATAGTGACAATATTTACATTATGGGGAAAGCACATCTTACGAAATATATAAGAGGTGACAAATGACATGACACACATGAAGCTACAACCAAGAAAGAGGTTATAATTGAGAGGGGTGTTAATGAATTTGATATTGATCATGACCTGATTGACAATAATGAAAATAGGGAAATTTCAATATAAACCAAGAGGTTACTAGGCCCGTGACCATCCCATGCATGAAGAGTGATGGTTGATGGTTACAGTTTGGGGGAAATATGTTGCTTCTAGACACTAGAACCGAAAACACAAGTGGAGGCACCTTTGTCAACTATACACTATTGAGAAATGACTTTTTTTATAGAGATTGGTATTTGAAAAACAACAAAGGAGGGAAGGGGGGTTGATCCACTTTATAAATTTCAAATATGGTCATACAATCATAGGAAAAATACACAACTCCCAAAGAAAATAGTAGAGCTTTATTTTGGGATGGGCATGTCTGGAGGACTTCCAATGTTGACATGGCGGTAGGATACTGCGCCAAGTCATATATTATACTATAAGTGTCAGAAACTCTATAACTAGTAGCATTTCAACGTAATGGGCCTTTGGGGATCTTAGGGTGAACCTATAACTTAGTTGAAGGAATCTATAAGGTACCATTTGGTGATAAAAGGGGCTTAATGGAACCTTTGGGGATGAGAATAAGTTATTGACTTATCAAGAGGATTTTAATGTTGACACGAATGAGTTTGGATGTTGATATCTTCTAAATTCGTCATGAGAATCTGATAAGGTACAACCTCAGCTTATGAAGGTGGGGGTGATGGTGGATTCTGGCTAGCTTGGGCAGCCCCATAACCTTGGTGAGTGAATGGGTTGGTAAGCACTACCAGATACATGGAAGGAGGAGGGGGTTGCGAAATGGCTCACTTTCCTTAAGAGACAACCACTTGAGCTTCCCATTGTAACAAACATGAGGTAAAAATTCATGTATTAAAAGTTAATAAATGCAAAAATAAGACCATGGTTACGGGATACTTATTCCAAGATGAATGTTGGGCAAGGATATCCTAGTGGACATCACTAGATGTGTTTATGGCTAAGGGAAAATTGGAAAAGGAAATGGATAATACATTAAAAAGGAAAAAAGGTATTTTTGACACATTTATTTATGAAAATAAAGGAAATTAGGAGAAAAGAAAGGTAAAAGGTCACAAGTGGCATGTGAGGAGGAAATTGAAGGAAAATAATGGAAAATTGAAGAAATTAGAGGCATGAATGATAAGAATACCTTGGAGAATCTGTTGGTAGCTTTTTTTCAGTTCATCTTTAGAATTACACTCAGAGAGGAGAATAACACCAAGAGGAGAAGGAGATCAGGCAAGAAAAGGAAAGGAAAAAAAAACAAAGGAGGTACAAGAAAATGAAAGGAAAGAAAATATCAAGAAAGGAAGAGTAGGATCAAGCCGCTTCAATAGGAATACTTGCAGGTAACATATTGCATGTATGAGTTCCTAGATTATTTTGACATGCATCGCATGTGCATGTTGATATTTAGTTCTTTTGCTTTCGGTGGCATGGTTTTGTTGGGTTTTGACAATGGTTTTTTGCCTTTCCTTACCTTTTTTCCGAATAGCCATGGTGTGATGGGATTGTTCTCGGTTTTGAGCTTTGGAATTTATGGATGATTTCAAAATCCAGGGCAAAGGAGGTTTCAAGAACATTCCCAAAGACCTAGGAATCCCTTGACTGGTTTTGGCGGGATATACAATAATGCTTAAGGGGGGTGTCTTGGTAAGGGCCTAGTGATCTAGTGTGGATTGCGATAAATCCTAGAGACAAGGAGAAAAAATTTATGTCAAGGATAGTGATGAGATCTACATGCATTCAAATCTAGGTTCGATTTAGTTATCTCGGTGCCGGTTTAGGTGAGATCACGGTATGGTGAGGGCGTAGGTGGTTTAAACTCTAGATTCCATTGGTTGTTTTTGGATTGGTTTATCCATGAGATCCCAAATTCATTCCTGGAATATGGCATGGGGGTGACTGGCTAAAATAAATATTTGGCTCAGCCATGTCTATGGTTGGGTGGTACATGGAAGTCCCGAACCTGGTTGGCTCTTGCCTATGTTTAATGAAAGATTTGTTCTATTTCTTTTGTAATTGTTATTATGTGGCTTTAATGATTATTATATTATGGTTATTTATATGTTTATATTCTAGTTAGAAGCATGGTTATGTGAATGGTTCTAGTCATGGTTCATTTCATGTTTTTACTTGTAACTGAAAGAATAATGGATGCAATACCTAATTGATGTTAAGAAAACTAAAGAGAGAGGGTGGCGATCCTTCTTGTTACGTTTCATATGAATTTATAGTCCCTTATGCTTAGTCTTGTACATATGACTTGTAGGTTGCATTTCTGCCAAGTGTTTGACAAATTGGGTCCCATTTGGGGATGGTCAGGTCTAGTCCTAGTTTTATTTTTTGGTTTATAATCATTTTTGTCATGTATTTCATGAGTTATGGAAGTTATATGGATTTATGGAAAGAGGCTCAGTCCCAACCCTGAAAAACATCCTTAAATTCCACAGTTGCTGGAACAATACTGAGAAAAAAAGGCCACAGTCACACTGATGCAGGCCTATGGGAGTGACTAGGAGTTTCCAGTCACGTGGAGTGCTTGGAAATGGAGAAACCGGGGCTCAAGCTCAGGGAAATGTCAAGTTTTCTCAGGGGATGGACACCTGGAGGGGTTGGGTTACTCCTAGAGGGTTCTGTGGCACCTGAGGGAAGTCAGTAAGGATTTTTTGTCGACTCCATTTCCTTAAGGTCACCAAGGAAGTTTATTCTTGTCATAACTTCCCCTCATCTCACGTTTACCCCAGGTAAGTCGGTGAAAGTGGGTAGATATGAAGGGAGGTGTGTTACACCCATGCTTGATGCATCTTAGGGAGAAGTGGACATTCATGAGTGTATTGGCCATAAGTTCCACAATAAGCACAAGTTATGGTTCTAAGATACTTGTTCTGCTTGGGTTTTCTACCCTATTGTTGGGTTATAGGATTGGACAGATCACCCTTATTGGCATTAGGTTGTTTACCTTGGTTTCCTTGATTACCTTGAGACAAATCATTCTGTTTACCCTTCCACTTGTTCCTTCTCTTAGGTTTGGGGGGATTGGTAGCACTCTATTGAGTATATACTTGACTCTGTGGAGGTAATTTTTCTTAAAGAAAAGATGGTTGAGGCATGGGAGGTTGAGGTGTTGGTGTTGTTGGAGCTAGAGAAATAGGCAGTGAATATGAATAATAAGGGTCCATAGTAAGATTTGGTGACCAGTTTGAGAAAAAAATAGCCCTGGAATTATCTGATATGAATGAATAAATGTGTATGACGTGCTTGTATATTGGTAAGAATTGACTAACGAAGGATCAAGAGGAGGATAGGTGTAGGTGGAACTAGTCTCCCTTGTGGTTGATCATAACTCATAGGAGGTTGAGAATATGGTGAGAGGTGAGGGTAAGAGAGGGATCCAATGATACTTTCGGTGGCATGATATGCCCCTAGTGTAGAAGTAACACCTGACCTAGGAATATTGGGAAGGACGATATAAACATAACCTGACTGGGTGTATATCAGGTCATATCTTAGAGCTATCTGGAGAGATTATTCCTTAGTTTTAGGAATGTATGAGGTGACATCTCTACCTATGGGGCCCATTATATTTTTCAAAAACCAATCCATGTAGACATGGTCCTTGAATTCAAGATCTTTATAAAGACACCTCCTTTGGTGCCATTCTTGTACATGGATAGAAAGGCGAGTGGAAAAACTTTGAAGGAAGGAAGTCAAAAATTCGGTATCAGTGTCATATCGAAGAGGTAATTGAAAATATGATAGGACGGTGTTGGCAGGAGTCTCAAAGGTGGAACGAGAGGCATGTGGTTGGTCGACATACCACTTAGCAACAACTCTAGTTAGAGCACATTGGAAGAGGCGAAGACGAATGGAGTCCTTAGTAATGGATTTGGAAGAGCACCACATATGGAAAGAGAAAATGTGGTTGTTAAGGTATTCTATAGGATTCCATTCATACTTGGGGATGTCCGAGGGAGGTTTTTTTTCCATGGGAGGTCAATTATGGTCATGGAGAAGGGGATCCTTAATGAGTTGGTTTAAATCGGGGAAAATCAAACTAGCCATGTATGGAAGTGAAGGTTGATTAGCGGCCATACATGAATAGGTTTCAATATTTCCTCCTTGAGGGTTTCCCTGGTTAGGGCTAGTGTTATGACTTGGGTTTCCACCACCTGCATTAGTGTATGACATGGTAGTGGTGTGGGGTTGGGAGGATGAAAAATCTGAGGAGGAGTTACAAAAATCATCAGAGCTAGATTTCGTATGTGAATTAGGTGGAGGGACCCTGAATTTTCGAGAAGGGGTGAGAGAATGTCCTAAAGGAGACTGGGGGTGAAGGCCACACAGTCTCCACGACAAACACATAGGGGGCACAATGGCGTCAGGAAAATATGGAACTTGGTGTTATAGGTCAATTTGGGCATCATTCCCAATGACCCATGCCCTAAGACAAAGAACAAGGAAAAATAATCCATGAATTCCATTGCAAGGTTTCCAAGATTTGAAGTACATGTTATATCACCTATGAGCTCACCAATGCAGTCTCTCAAGGGACTAACTACTTTTCATATGCAGTTACCTCCATTCAAGGGTACTCTGCAAAGCACTTCCCAGCATTCAAGGGTGCGTTGGTCAATTGGGAGTGAAATTCTCATTGTTCCAGAATCTCCACATGGCCACTGCCTTCTAGAAGAGTCCATATGTATCAAACTTCGAATCCATGTGTCCATATAACACCTCTGATCTTGGTAACATGTATTGCCTATTATTAGAAAGTCATTGATTGAGAAACTACCTTCAGCTGTTCTATAAATTGAGCATAAATAATAGTGCTTGAGAAGGAAGAAAATGGGTAAAGAAATGTTGTTAAATTATCAATTGAGTATTTGATTTGAGTGATATGCTACTGGAGAGATTTTCATTGTAATGAGGCTGGGATGATGCTGGAGTTGGTGAAATCAAATCAATCGCTGGTTGTAACCTCCCCCTTCTATCCATTAATAAAGATTACTGCTCATTTTCAAACATATGTGTCTGTAAATGTTTCTATCTTTCATATTATGGATTCTTAGCTGGTGTATATGTTTCATATTTCATTGATTTAATTGATTGAGATAAATAGTCATCTGAATATTGCAATATCTTTGTTGTTTAGTGTTCATACTTTCAGGAACTAGTCTGGTGATCAAAGTTGGATTGGAAGCTACAACAAGAGCGATAGAAGGAGAATAGGAAGTGCTTGGACTCCAAATAGGTTTATTAATCTTTTTGTGTCTATTTAATCTTAGGAAAAGTGTCTGCAAGTCTTTGATATGTTGTTCTAAATGCACAACACCAAATTTAGGGAATGTGTTTTATCCGTAATTCATAATTCCGCATAAAAAATTGGCGACTCTGCTGGGGAGTTTCCCTTCATACTTGGTGTGCTTTGCCTATGATTATCCACCCAATAGCATCTACTCTCAATTATTAGGCTTTTGAAACAAAGAATTGCATTAGAAGTGTGTCAGTAGCTTGATTTTTTTGAATCTCTGTTGTGCCCAACGCACAGTTGGTCAAGACACAGTGCTTTGCATAACACTGTCTCCCACTTAGGGGTGCTTTGGAATGCACTGTCTCCCCTCAGAGACTGCGTTGCCCCCTAATCCAACCAAATTCCCTTTGAATTTTTCATTTCCATCACTTTCAACGTTTTGTTTGCTGTGTTTTCAATTGTCTAATGCCTCATAGAGACCAGTGAATTTGCCTGAATTTTCCTCCTTTGAAAAGTAAGTTTGTTCAAAGTCTCTTTAATTTTTTTTCTTTATCATTGACAAATCAAATTAAAAGTATTGTATTTATGCATTAGATCCATTTGTTTTTGTAAAGGAAATTGTCGTTAAATTCTTCATTTCCTATAGGAGAAATTGTAGTTCTATTCTTCGTTTTTCCTAAAAGAGAAATTGTTGTTATATTCATCGTTTCTCAAAGAAGAAAGCATTTGTTTTTGTTGATTTGATGCATATAGTTTCCTTTTTGCATTCACATTAAGGGAACTGAAAAGAAAAGCCTGCATTTGCATGTAGTGGGCTCTGTGTTTTTCATAGAAACAAATTAGGAAAGCTGCATATTAGCTTGTGCTCTTTGTTGTTTGCTCTTTCCCTTTAGTAGCTAGGATTTTCATTGAAGAAACTAAAATTTAAAAGTTTTCTTATCATTTTAGTTTGCATTTTAGGAATTTCCATCACATCATTTTGGTGAACCTTGAAAGGAAAATTGATAAACAAGATCACCTTAAAATTTACATCAATTTACCTAAAAAAGAATTGGAACAATAACGATAACATTTAGAAGGTCTAGGCTAGAGACGTGTTCCAGTGTCATAAAACATAGCAGCTGTCGTTAATTGTCTGCGATACATTTTGAGTGTGATACCTCACTCCACGTACATAAGTATATCGTATCTCGTACACATACCTTCGGGTATATCGGGCGGTGTTATAGTACAGAAAGTATAAAGGGGTGCTCTCACTATGCGACTTTTAATTAGACAATGCTAATACAGACTTGGGCCTCCACATACCTTCAGGTATATTTGAGAGGAAAAATTTAGGTTGCTATCCATCATAGTGAGCCGAGTCAACCACCTTGTAAATTGTGATATACCAAACACAACATTCGAGGAGATTTCCTTCCCGTACTTCTTGGTTCGCCAGGAGGTATTCTGCAGTTCACAGTTTCTTGGTAAACCTTTTGCCTAGCATTGCCATTTTATTTTTTTTATTTCTTTTTGGTCATAAAATAAATCATTCATCGCAGAAGAAGAAAATCTCTTTCCCCATCGTTCGCATGTAACTTCATTGAAACCACCTTTAGCACCAGAAGTCACTTCTGGTCGACGAAGGCAACATCACTCTACTAAAACCAGTACCATTAGTACCTCTGGTGAAGCATCATCTTCACATATACCAGAGTCGGAACAAGTTGCTTCTACAAATCCTGGTTCATCTACTGTTTTCGAGACAAAGTCCTCACAGCTACCCATGGTCATGATCCATCCAATCAATGGGACTATACCTCCTGAACCCGATGTTGTTCAACTGGAAGTTGATCCAGATCCTGTCTCTTCTTTGTCAGAACATCTGAATCCAAAAGTCGAACGACTGGAAGTTGTTCCTGTATCGATCGCCCCACAATATATTGTAGCCATTAAGACTCCCATATCGCGTAGTCAACTTCTTGAAATATACTTTGGGCCTAACGACGAAATCCTTCCACCTGGTTTAATTTTGATTGAAGAAATACCACAAGATGAAACACCATTAACTCCAACCCATTTTGGGGAGGACCTTTACCTATACGAGTCTTTTCCTCAATCACGTGCCTCTACTTTTGTTGATCCTGTGCCTATTCAAATTCCCGTCGATTCAAAATGGTATACATTTGGTCAAGTAATCATGCCTGAACCAACATCTTCGGTTGGACCATCTATTCCAATTGCTTCAGCACCTGCTCTCACTACTCCGTCGATGTTCACAAATTCACCAGAGTCATATTTACATGGTGGCCCTATGGTCCCATCAGGTTATAAATCTTTATCTGGAATTTTCTTTAGTGCATCTTCAAATCCATGGACTTCACCAATGTCATCATCTGGTATTATAACTAGTAAACCTATAGTGAGTACGAAACAACTTGATCCTTTATATCCATTATCAGGGAAATATCAAGATGGTCCATCTGGGTCTATTCCATCCAGTACCATCTCAACTAGACTCCTAACATTTGGAGAATAATATTTTCTGTCTTATTACACTTCTCATGCTGAGGGGAAACCTATGGTTTTCCACTTTGACAGTACTCCGTCATTTTTTTGTCATCCTAATGTCGAAATGAATGTTTTTCAATGGCAGCCCACTCTGCATATCCAACCACAAATGGTTTTACACTCATAATAACCGGTTCAACCTATTGCACCCACATCAACTCCAGTTGTTAATATATATTTACCCCTGTTACAGGCTCAAACTGTTGTTCCTCCACCGTTTCAGGTGGGTCCTTCAACTCAATACCCTCAAGTATTGGGCCCTCAGACTCCAACTCCTTCGGCTAATTTACAACAACCACCTGTACCCGGAATTTTTTATTCGCAAGATGGATTACAATATTATGGGATGTCACAACCACAACTAGGTTATACCTATCCTCAACTGAATCCAAGTTATTCTAATTTGGGTTATAACATTGGTGGACAGGCCCCTTGGCAACCTCAGGCACAAATGCCACAATCTTCATTTCAACAAGTATCGTACCCAGGTTTTGGTCAACAAAATCCTCAAGCATTGGCCTATCAAAACAACCCCTATCTGGGTTACCAGCAACGAATTCCTTATGCTGGTGATCAATGGCCTATTTCCCAAGAAATTCCATCATACCCTAGCTATGCTCAACCTGACCTCAATCGATAGTTGCCCTTTGTTGCAACTCTAGAGTTACCAGATTTAAACTGGCTCACCAACGACCTAAACAACTATGCTCCTTCGTGGCCGGTGATACCACATAAATTACTCTAGGATATTCCTAAGTTTAATGGAAACCCTGGGGAAGACCCATCGACTCATGTTATGACTTATCATTTGTGGTGTTCATCTAACTCCCTGAATGATGACTCTGTTCGACTACGTCTTTTCCAACGAACGCTCACTGGTCCAGCTGCAAAATGGTATCTTGAGTTACCTAGAGCTTCTTTGATAATTTCACTTCCTTAGATACTATGTTTTTGACTCACTTCCAATTACCCATACAATATGAAACTGGAACAGAACTCTTGACTAATTTTAAACATACTAATGCTACTCACATTTCTGATCATATTCATGAGCGGCATCGTCGTCGTAGAATGGTTAAGACATTTGTTCCTGATCAACTCCTTGATGAGTGGTTCATTAAGTCCCTGTTACCATATATAAGTAAGGATGTGGCTAAGGGTGGCATCGTTACTCAAGAGAAGGTTATTTCTCATGCCCAATATTTAGAGTTGATTTATACTCAGTCTAGCACACGTCGCGATATAATTTTACTAACGTGCCACGATATAATTTTACTGTTCCTCCTTCATCAAAGGACTCTCATGCCAGAGACGGTATGATTGGTATTGCAAACAAAAATCGCACTATTGCATCTGATCCTGCGCCTTCTTCTGAAATCAATGTCGTGTCATTTGACAAGGGAAAAAGTGACAAGCAACACAAAAGTAAGAAAAAATGGAAATCTAAGAAAAAGAAAAATTCTACCCCGCAGGAAAGATCATCTGATCAATCGTCTAGAAATTAGATACCTCGTTATCCATGCATAATCTGTAATGAGGAACATTTTTTTTGGGATTTTCCTCACCGTGCTGAAGTCTCAAAAATGGTTAAGACCTCACATGCATCAGCAATGTTGACAGATCTATTTCCAAATCTAGACACAAATATAGCTGCTATGGATCCAGCTTCTAGTTCCCAAGTGCTTATGTTGTCTATCACAAAGTCATCAAATCATTTTTTGATATCAACACATAATAAATATTACGGTAGTCAGGCTACTGATCAACCTAATACCTCGACCACGAATCCGTCTACAGAATCGGTATCGCCTCCTGCTATTCCTGAATTGACAATGAAGCCACCAAAGGGAGTCGTTCATAAATCGACATATAACCCTCGAGCTCGAGATGCTCAAAATTATAATATAGTTGAATATTTGGCTCAATACCCTTCATCTATGTCAGCTCTTGAGGTATTACAAAATTGTCCCTCCTAGAAACAAGCTTTATTGTCGGCAATTGGTGGAATTGATCCGACAGATTCGAATCTCATAGTCTTTAATCATACGAGCTATCTGCCACAATTACCAGCAGAATTGACATTCTCTATTCAAGTAAATGTTCTCAATCACCTTGTTCATTGTAATATTATTGATGAGGGAGCATCTACCTACATTATGTCTCTAAATTGTTGGAAATCTCTTGGCTCGCCATGTTTTTCTCAATCATCAACGTCATTGAAAGATTTCAATGGAAGAACATATAACCCTTGCAGTATTATTAATAACCTGCATGTTGAGCTAGGGGGTAAAATAGTAAATGTTGACATTGAGGTTGTTGACGGATCCCTTGACTACAATATTCTACTTGGAAGGCCATGGGTATATGCTATGAGTGCACTTGTTTCTACATATTTTAGAATGATCGCCTTTCCAAATAAAGGTGTTATCACAATCATCAATCAACTATCATTCTTTGCCTCCACCTCCCAGGTAACTGGAAGCATTTTGTTTGTTCGCGCACCCCAACTTGCACTTCAGAACATTGGTGTAGGACTCTTAAAGGATTCCACTCTCATGGGAACCTTTACATTACCTCCGCCTACGACGTCGGAAAAAATTGCAAGTATAGAGACCTGCTACATGATCTCTTCCACTCCATCTGGCTTAAGGAAGAGTACGTGTGATTCTAAAGTTGTCACGTTGGATGAGTTTCTACCGCCCAGCCATGTTGAGCTGGCATAACAGTCGATCTATCTGGCTTGGCCGGCGAATCCGAATCATCGTCACCGGTTGTTTGGGTTGATCGTTCATTAGATTTTGGTACTCCATTTGATCCTTTTTCCTCAACTTTCTTGACATATGAGAATATTTTGGAAGCCATGATGTCAGAAGGAGAACCATGGGAAGATTATCATCATCGTTCCCATATTCCTGATTATGAAGAAGATAATCTTAGTGAACTATATCACCCATGGATCAAAAATTTCTTTTCTAATTATTTTCCTATTAATGAAATCGATTCCGAGCAAAATTTGTCAAATATTGAAGAAACCATTTTTATCAATATTTCGACCAAAGCTGGCATGGTAGAAAATATTCATGTCAGCGTATCTTTTTCTCCATCAGAACTCGAAACATATCACACTCTCTTTCGTGAATTCTGAGATATATTTGCCCGGTCTTACGAGGAAATGACAGGTATTGACACTAGTATCGTTGAACACACTATTAATATGTACCCTGATGTCAAGCCGGTACCTCAACGCCTTCGTCATGTTCATCCAAAGAAGGTTGCTGCCATTAAAGAAGAAGTTGAATTTTTTTTGCGTGTTGGTTTCATTTTCCCTGTTCCACTAACTGAGTGGTTTTCCAACATCGTTCCTATTATGAAAAAACAAGGAACCATTAGAGTGTGCGTCGATTGTCGGGATGTCAATCTTGCTTGTCCAAAAGACAACTATCCTACTCTCTTTATCGACCAGATTATTTACGATTGTTGTGGATGCGAAATATTTTCATTCATGGATGGATTTATAGCTATAATCAAATCAATATCCACCCAGAGGATCAATATAAAACATCATTCATTTGTTCCTAGAGCACATTTTCTTATAGGAAACTACCATTTGGTTTAAAGAACGTTGGGGAAAATTTTCAGAGAGCAATGGATTATGCTTTTAATGACATCAAGCACATTGTTCAACCCTATCTAGATGATTTACCCGCACATTCATAAAATCAGACTGATCACCCGATGCATTTGAGAGCCATATTTTTACGCTACCGACACTGCAAAATACACATCAATCCATATAAATGTGTGTTTTGTTTTGGTTCTGGTCATTTTCTTGGATTCGTTGTCTAAAAAGAGGGGATTCGAATAGACCCATTGAAGGTTCAGGCCATTCTTGATTTTCCTGCGCCATCAAATTTACTTCAGATACAAAAACTTCAAGGAAAGGCTAACTTACTAAGGAGGTTCATACCCAAATATGTCGAAATGGTTAAAGGATTTACTCGGCTCTTGAAAAAGGGGATTCCCTTTCATTGGCACCAAGATGCACAATCTTCTTTTGATGTTATCAAGGATACTCTTGTCTGGGTGTCATTAATGTATCCCCCCAATTATCAGAGTGATTATTTCTTATATATTGTCACAGCTGATACGACCATTGCTATGGTATTGGTCCAAGTAAAAAATGGGATAGAAAATCCGATCTATTATTTGAGTCATAATATAAATGATACAGAAGTGAAGTATTCATATGTAGAAAAGCTTGCCTTGGCGGCTGTTCAAGCTGTCCAAATATTTCGCCACTATATCCTGTTCCGGAAGACCATTGTCATTTCAGATTGCAACCCCATGAACTATATCTGATCACGTCAATTTATGGGGGTCAAATATTCAAAATGGATTGTCATTTTGTAGTAATTTGATTTGGAATTCATCAAATCCAAGTCAAAGAATTTTTTAGTTTTGGCTCAGATTCTCTGTGACCTTCCCTCTAATAGTACTTCTGCTACGTCAAAATCATCTATTCCTGACAAGTCTCTATTTCTCATTGGATCATTTAATCCTTGGTATGGGGATTTTATCATTTATCTCCAGACCCAGAATTTTTGGCCTGATACCTCTCGCTCTGACCAGCGACGTATTCGATAACAAGCCAAATATTATCTGATCTTCGACGATACACTTTATCGTTGTGGTGTTGATACAATTTTAAGAAGGTGCCTCACTCATGAGGAGGTCGAAAAGGTTTTAAATGATTGTCGTGCTGGGGCTTGTGGTGGATACTTGTCTGGATATGCTACTACACAAAATATACTCCATACCGGTTAATTTTGGCCTACCATATTTCGTAACTGCATCCTCGCGGTCAGAAGTTGTCATGCGTGCCAGATATTTGATCGTAAATCCACAAACCACCAGTGCCAATGCATCCCGTTGTCTCTATGGGATAATTTTTGAAATGGGGTATTGACTTCATGACCTGTAACCCTCGTTCGTTCGGGGTTTATGGTTATATTATTGTCGTAGTAGACTACTTTACCAAGTGGGCTGAAGCGATGCCTACATTCAACAACACAGGACAAAAAACTGCATTGTTTTTCTTTAATCATGTCATTGCACGGTTTGGTGTCCCACAAGCTATTGTAATAGATAATGGGAAGTATTTTTGTAACCATATGAGGACTGAATTGACTGCCAAGTTACGATTGTCACATGATAATTCTACTCCTTATTATCCATAATCAAATGGACAAGTTGAAGCTATCAACAAGATTCTTAAATGTATGCTTCAACGAATGATAGGAGTTCGTAAAAGAAACTGGAATTTGATCCTGTACTTGGCCTTGTGGGCATACCAAACCTCAGTAAGAAATGCAACAAGATTTACTCCCTTTCAATTGGTGTATGGTCTAGAAGCTATCTTGCCAATCCAATGTGAAATACTGTCGTTGAAACTTGCAATCGAATTATTACCTAACACCTCAGATGAAGAAGCACTTCTTTTTAACCTCATCCATCTTGATGAAATGTGTCGTGAAGCCTGATTGGCAAAAAAAGCGCATAAGAGACGTATAAAGTCACAATACGACAAAAATCTCCAGCCTCGCATTTTCTCAGAGGGATACTTGGTCCTTCTTTATGATCAAGAAGCTGATGTAATATGTATAGGGAAATTTGATTCGTTATGGCACGACCCCTATATTGTCAAAATATTTCTTGCTAAGGGTGCCTATGGGTTGGTAGATTATGATGGGATTCCATTGGCACAACCTAGAAATGGGTTGTATCTGAAATGTTACTACGCTTAATAACGGGCGTAGTAATTTTTTATTATTATATTGTATATATATGTCGTTGATTTGCATTCACTATCTTAATTTGTTTTTTAGAGTTTTCTTGACGTTAGTAATCCGCTTTACATTTCATCACAGATGTATGAATCTTTGGAACCATTTTTTGGGTATGATGATGGTGCTAGTCATAGTATGCAAAATCTATCCTCTACAACATGGGCCATTTTCTCTCCGAACGGCGAGTTAGTGATTTTTCAAGGGATTTGTATCGGAAGATCGACAAACAATATCGCTGAGTATAGCGCATTGATCGAACTTCTCTCTGATGCCATTTCATTTGGTATTAACCACATCATTATAAGGTTAGACTCACAACTTGTGGTATTAAAACTTACTAATGTTTATACTATTATAAATCCAACACTAAATCGTTTTTTCCTAAGAGTTCGACTTTTTGAAAGACACTTTGATTTTGTTCAATATCAACACATTTCTAGAAATTTGAACACATTGACTGATTCTTTAGCTAATCATGTTATAGACAGACTTTTGCAACAAATGTAAATATACATTCACATAATTGAATAGGATTGCGCAATAAACATAGGAAAACACTGCACCCCACTGACCGCCTTTTCGTAAAGCTGAGTCTAGATCTCCTTGGAAATCGACGCCTTCATATGCATACTCATCAATGGTGATAACATGTCGCCTAAACCAGGTGAAGAATGCAGTCGAGAGCACAATGGACGATTATCCTGCATGCCTAGCTATAGTTCTACCCATCTCTGCATCCTCAGATCTCTAGGGTTAGACACACCCAGTGTCACATAAGGAGTTTGCATTAGTGGAATCTGCTCTAAGGTGAATGAAGTGAGGATCGAACCATAACTAATTTTTTTCTTCCTTCCTCCCTTTTCCTTCTTCAGTTGTTATTTTATCTGAGAAATTACAGCTTCAGACTAGTTGAATAATGTTGGCTCCATGTACTCTAGCGGATACTTCATATATGATATATTCGCTACATGTAGTGCAATGGTGCCAGCAAACTTTGCGGTTGTGAAAAGAATGGTTCTCAAAGGAAAATCACGAATTTCACGGATGTTTATTTTCCCATCCTTGCTTGGAACCGCCCCTGGATAGAAATACTGCAAAAAATAGTCTCTCATTGTCTCTCCTCTAAGAGAAGATCCTGAGAGGGAAATAGGCAAGACTCTCCTCGACAAGCCTGTGAGAAAGTATACATCCTCCACTATAATGGGAACCACTTTGTTCCTAATGTGAAATGCCTCAATAGCGGGATCCCATGCATGGACTAAGAACTCCAAGATTTCTATTTGTTGCCTCATCCCTGACAAGCGGAAGTACTTTAATAACACACAATCTCTTAGGGCTCTTACAATACCCGGATCATTAAGGGAAATCATATTTTGTTCTTCATGCTCTCTTTATCTCCAAGTAATCATCATTTTAGTCCGATGAATCCCTGAAATATAACCACAAGACTCATTAGACTCCCTTTCATGCAAAACATTAGGCAAATTTTGGGTACAATACAAGAATCAAGAATGTGAATTTCTCCCAACGCAACCTTGAAAAAGAGATAGTGCATTGCATATGCACCTAGGCCTCAATTTAGGTGCTCCATAATGCAGTTTTCGATGCTCAAGGGTGCGTTTACCTCTTTGTAAAAATAATTTACCCTAAGGGGCCCAAATCCCTAAAATTTGCAGTGAAATGAAATGAATTGACTACTAAAATAAAGAGAGGGTTTATGGCACCAAACTGGATCAAACGGAGATGAAAACCATTCACAAAAATGATCGTAATCAATGGCTAAAGTTCGGGGGCAAAAACAGGTTCAGAGCTCCAAGATGCAAATGGTAACTTTCAAATGGTAAAAATGAATAGTAAAACTATTTTAATTAGTCATTTTATTATTTGCAAATAATATTTGTTGTTACTATGGTTTTATTCAATTTTTATCATGAAACATGTATTTAGTCCATTTGATGTTGTTCTAAATAGGTTTTGCAACTGATGAGCAGATTAGTCGTACAAATTTATTTCAAGAATGATTTGACCACAAAGCATATTTTTATCCTGATTTTTCGAGCTTTGATAAAAACGAAAAAGGACTTGAAGTGCACTTTTATCTCTTTTTAGAGCTTCGATAACAACGAAAAAGGAATCCTTGGAGTATTCTTTTAGCTCTTTTCAGACTCTGATAATGTGAAAATATTTTCGAGCACTTGTCTTTTCAAGCTCATAAAAGTAAATGAATTGATATCTACTCAGTATAAGTTTAACCCTTTTCCGAACTGAGATAGATTATTTACGAAAAATGATTACCTTAGTCTAACATGGCTAGGAGGTTCTCTCAGATATTATTTTACACTTTTTCAGATCTGAGCGAAAACTTTACGAAAAATTACTTATGGAGTTTTATTTCATCCTCTTTTTCAAACTCTCTAAATATGAAAAAGGACCAGGATGTCACTATCGTTAGGCTCGTTAAAACATAAAATAGCGATGGGCCTGTCGATCATGGCAAGAATCGAGTTTCATTCATCGCTAGACTCGTTAAATTATTAAATAGCAATACATTGTTCGCCTGAAGGGTTAAATTATAGATCAAACATATGTTAGCCTCCTCAAGCTTGTTAAAAAATAAAGAGGTATTGGTCAAAAAATGACCGAGGAAAATTTGGGAAAGTGAACAGAATTTTTTACGGTAGTAGGTCGCTCTTGAACATGACACTTCACTACATCACTGTGATTGTTTGGGTTGGGTAATCTTCTTGACAGCTCATTCATACCTATGGTTCGTCATACCTTCACTTCGGTTTTGGGTCAATGCTGCCAACTCATCTCAGTGTTGCTGATATGCTCAAGAGAAGTCCTTCAGTTAATACTCATCCTTATGCAATACTCAAACCTTCATTCTCATGACAGTCATCCCTGAACATTGCTATATAAAGTCACATTTTGTCTCCGAAATCAGTAACTCCCATTTCAAAATAAATTAACTTCCTATCGACGTGAAATAATCATCCAGGAAGTTTACTTAGAAACATCATATTCTAGTACCATGAGGCTTGTTATAGCATCAACAAGATCCTCGCTTCTAGATTTTTGACCGAAAGATTTTTTTTAGCATTCGACATCAAATCATCTATTCACGCCTTACGATATGTACTACAGTACCTTGAGGGCCATTAACATCAATGGTGGTTCTCTCACATTTGTCAATAGCTCACGTCACTGGCTGGTAATCAAACGATGTCTTACCATGTTCAACTACAAATCATATATTCACATGGCTAGTCTTGTACCCGAACGATTGAGTGAACGAGATAAGAAGATCCTGGATCTAGTTTCAACCATCCGGGCTAGGATTTCAGGATTGTTGTACACATCATCTGTACGGTGACCTTACATACATATAGTCATTCGAACATGGGCCTATATCTGTAGGCATGTCTGTATTGGGTAACATTATAATGTAGACAACTTTTTGCACTATGTACATGTTATTAGATAGTTTATGTGCTGAGCATGAGAATGCCTTCCCTTAGAGATTCGTGATCAAGAGGATATATCATGATGTAATGTATTGTAAGATTGATGTAGGTCTCTACTTCACTTCAGGTCCAGCCCATCATAGTGTAAAGCATCTCATTCAAAAATTATTGTTATTATTATTCTAACTGCATGCTTTAGGGGGTAGATGTTATAGGTCAATTTGGGCATCATTCCCAATGACCTAGTTAAATTGGACATCATCCATAGAACCAATGAAATAGGGTATATCATCCCCTATCATTTCAGTTGCTACATGCCCTAAGACAAAGAACAAGAACAAATCATCCATGACTTCCATTGCAAGGTTTCCAAGATTTGAAGTACATTTTATATCACCTATGAGCTCACCAACGCAGTCTCTCAAGGGACTAACTGCTTTACATATGCAATTACCTCCATTCAAGGGTGATCTACAAAGAACTTCCCGGCATTCAGCAGTGCATTGGTCAATTGGGAGCGAAATTATCATTGTTCTAAAATCTCCACATGGCCAGTGCCTTCTAGAAGAGTCCGTATGTGTCAAAATTTGAATCCATGTGTCCATCTAACACCTCTAATTTTGGGAACATGTCTTGCCTATTATTAGAAAGTCACTGATTGAGAAATTACCTTCAGATGTTATATAAATTTAGCACAGATCCTAGTGCTTGAGAAGGAAGAAATTGGGTAAAGAAATGATGTTGAATTATCAATTGAGTATTTGATTTGAGTGATATGCTGCTGGAGAGATGTTCATTGTGATGAGGCTGGGATGATGCTGGAGTTGGTGACATCAAATCAATCGCTGGTTGTAACCTCCCCCTTCTATCCATTAATAAATATTGTTGCTCATTTTCCCACATATGTATCTGTATATGTTTCTATATTTCATATTATGGATTCTTAGATGGTGTATATGTTTCATGTTTCATTGATTTAACTAATTAAGATAAATAACCATCTGTATATTGCAATCTCTATGCTTTTTAGTGTTCATACTTGCAGGAACTAGTCTGGCGATTAAAGTTGGATTGGAAGCTACATCAAGAGAGATAGAAGGAGAATAGGAAGCACTTGGACTCCAAGTAGGTTTCTCCATCTTTCTGTGTGTCTATTTACTCTTAGGAAACGTGTCTGCAAGTATTTGATCTGTTGTTATAAATGCATAGCAACACATTTAGGGAATGTGTTTTATCCTTAATTAATAATTCCGCATAACACTTGGAAGGATAAAAGGTAAGGATAAATAAAAGGAGTAACAAGCAGCAAGAAAAAACCTAGTGAAATGGTGCAAGGTGAAAACTAACTATAATGATATAATACTTTAATTAAATAAAACATGTACTATCAAAGAAAAATGACCTCTAGCATAAAGGTTGTCTAATCCTCAAACAAGTCCTAATTATACTTTTTTATAGAACCTTCCAAAAAACTTCTTACTTGATGAGGCTTTGTGTCCACAAGTAGAGTTTTTTTGGGGAATGTAAGGTAGAGGAGTGGTTGTTGCCCACAACGACCATTATAAGGAATTTTCCTAAGATTGGCCACTAAGGTTACCTTTGTCCCAAGGGGGAAATCAAACCTTGGGCTTCTTGGTAGTAAGTCAACGATGTGGAGCCCTATACCAACGAGTTTGGTAGCCTTGTGGAGAACCACACGTACTAGCACCTAAGCCTAACTCCCTCTGAATCAGGTTTCTGGTGCACTCTAATTTTAATTGTGGGATTGTGAAGCATTTCAAGCTCCCTACAAAGATAAATTTCTATGTCCCAGTGTAAGTGATCGATGGGGGTTTTTGGAATCTTATCCCACAAATCCTAAACCTAACTACAAGGTTGTTTTTCATTATTTCCGAAGTGGGATTAATCTATGTGATTTAGGTTATAATTAATGTGGAGTGTTTCAAGTCTTGTCCTCGCGGTGTTAACTAAGCTATCATTCACTTAGGGTGTGACTCGTGAGTGTGTGTATAATGTGTATGTGGATGGGTTGAGTAAAGCATGTTTTATGATGCCATTTGTACTAAGAAATAAAGTGCAAAAATTGTAAATAATACTAAAAAATGAATAGTAAAGTAACGACAATCTCAAGCACATAATTCCCCACCCAAAAAGGCTTATGAAGCAACAAGAAAAGTGATGGAAAAAACAAGTGACCCGAAGAAAAAAAAGGACCAAAATATATAATGTTTATAGGAACTCGGATCTAAGTCCATATATGTTGAAATGATGTAGAAAAAACCAACAAAAAAATAAGGCAAAGTGTTGGAAAATAACAAAAAAGAAGTCGAAAAAAGAAGGATACTCAAGGGGATCCTAAATAAGAAAAGAAACACAAGTCTCAAAGGGAAACAAATTGTTGTAAAACTAGCCTAAAAAGGACTGAAAAATGATGGAAACAATGCTAGAAAATAGTGGTTGAAAGTTCTGCAAACTAGACTCCTCAACTCAACAAATTTTCTCTTAAATGATAAAGATTTACTCTAAACCCTAAGGGGACTTTTCCTTCCTCAAAATGAGATAAAATACTAAGAGAATTTAGGCCTAGGGTTGAACAAGAATAGTGAATAAAACCCATCCTCACACAGGAAAAAATCTTAGAAAATTTTTGAAAATTTAGAAAAAAATATGAAAAACTTTGGGAGCGCAACAATTCTAACCTTTTTTTGCATCCTAATGTAGATACTGGCTCAAAAAGTGCATTGGGGAGTGCAATTACTGCTCCAAAAAGTGCATTTCCGCTCTGAATGTCCCACTTTGTAGATATATCTCGGAATTTTCCATCTCCTAGCTGGCTGGTACTTGTGACCTGCAAAAAGACACGAAAACCCAACAAAATGAAAATTGAGAGAAAGAAAAAAAAATCCTGAAAATTGTTGAAATATGTTGAAACAACAGTCACTAGGGTTTTGATTTTTTAGAAAAATGGAGTCACCATTTTTTAGTATGAAGTTTCTAGCAAGTGTACGAAAACCTTTCACATAAGCCACTGATCACAAATAGCCTTAACAACAAAAAATGACTGCTAATACGCTCGTCAAATTTTCAAAACAAAGATTAAATCCCTGCTAAAAATAACATACATATAAAAAGAGACATATAACAATAGATGAAAAGACAAAAACCCAATGAAAATATAATGAATTTTATTTTATTAATTTAGAATGGAAAGTTTACACCTGATGAGGAGAATGTGCAGACTTGGGTTTTCATGCCTTTTTGTAGGTCACAAGTACAAAGAAACACTGTCCTTTCTACCCTCTGACCCACTTCAGCTATAGATTCAACTCTCACTCTCTCTCTCTCTCTCAGATTTTATGAAATGGGTAAAAGGAAGTAGTGATGGCTTGAACTCAAGAAGTGAGCTCAAATCTCACAAGATGATAATGAGGACAATGAGAATGGTCATGATGAAGAATGAGAAAAACCCCTCTATTTATAAAAAAAATATTAAGATAGATAGAGATCTACAATAACGAGTAGTATTTAAGTGTGATTTTTTGGAAAGTTTTACAGTTTATCTTCTGATTTAATTTATCTTGAATCCGGTAGGGATTCATTGAAATCACAAGTTTTACAAGCGAAATATTCACAATCTAAGTTCCCCAGGGGTTTTGAGGGTGTTGAATCCACATATGTTGTCAAAAAACTAGTTTAAATAACACAAATAAAGATTTGGTCATAATTATTTCCACCAGATTCTGGCAAAAAATACACCTGAAATTCCAAAACGTCACACTTAAAGATTACTACTTTACGATAATAATACAAAATGTTAGGCTAAATCAATATCTAAATGTTAGAAATATTTTATTATAGTTTAGAGAGAAAGATTTTTTGAAATTATTTAGAAAGTGGTTAAAGTTATTAATAAATAAAAAACGATTTATGATTACTTTATGGGGATAAAGTCAAATATGAATTAGAATAATTATTTAATAATTATCTCATGAGATAAATAGGGGATAAATATGTAATATTGAATAAATAATGATTAATTTAATTATTCTAATGGGTTTTTAGAATTTAATGAGGAATAATTTAAAAAAATGTTTCACTAAATTATTTCCTAAGGTGAAAGTCGGTTTTAGTGTGTAAAAACCCATCCTACATTGTGTATTTTAATCAACCTAGTAGGAAATGGATTTGTGATCATTTTTTGGGTAATAATAATAGGAAAAAAATGTTTAACTATTATATGATGAGTCTAGATGGGAGCTAGGCCATAGACCTCAATATTTCAAAACAAGATGTGATGAAACCATTCATTAACCCTATAACTAGAACATACCCTTGATTCACACATAAACAAATTGGCATGGATTGGTGCAACTACCAACCTTTTCTAGATAATTGGATTGATTGGTGGTTCATGGTTTTTGATAAACCAAATTATAATAATAGGGAGGTCCATTCATATTTCCTTAGAAAATTATGGAATGAGTTTATTTTAGGTCACGATGTCAACTACTTTGATATTCGTGAATTCCATCGAGTGCATCATGCACCCACATAGGATAAAAAATGCCAAGTGTGACATATTTCTATGTATTCTTCATCCTATTCAGACGCCTAACCCACTACCCAAAACCCTCCCATATCAAAAAATATTAATCATACCGGGTCATCCATTTCCACGTTGATCCATATCTTAGTGCAACATAGCACATTCATAGCATTATCCCATCAGCACGAGACCTTCAAGTGATGTTGAGAGAGGGATTGGGCTTTTAAGCCTTGTATAATTGTTTGGCCAAAATAGGCCACATGGCGATTGACCCTGCTGGATATTGGTGGCCACCATCCTATTCCACTTGGATCCCCAACATTGTTTCTTTCAATTTCATTAATTGTAGCACAATCTACTATTTTTGGCATTTTTTCAAGTCCTGAACTTCTAGAGCCATTTTGAGGCCCTAAATGATTTTTTTTTGGAAAACAGGAAAACCAATAATTTTTATGAGGGATTTGTAATTGAAAGTTGTAGTCCTCGGATAGATCTTTCTAATGAGGCATTGTACACACCAAATGTATATCGTATTCCAAAGTTACAACCTTGGGAAGTTGATGTACCAAATTACCCCAACAAGGCCCACAAACTTATGGTGCTTCATCTCCTAGGGTAATATTTTTGGATGTTTATGGTTTTACATTATTTCTCAATAATAAATAGGCCTCCGAGCCTCATTTTAACACATTTTAGAAGCCATGTAGCTGCCATATCTCTTCTCAAAGATAAGACACCATTGCCCAAACTAGTTTATTTCCATTTTGCATGTAACAATTTCGAGTGCTTTGTTATTAAAGAAATAAAGTTTTGCTTTTCATTATAGGTTTGTGCTTTTTTTTTAATGTCTATATTTCATTTTTTTCTTGCATAAATCTAGATTAGTGGTATCAGAGTGATCTTATCTTTCTTTCTTTTTTTTGCATGTCCTCAATGAGGTCGAGGTATAAGGAGTTAGGACTTGAATTGGTTGAAACCTTGCAAGATCGCCCCCACCAACGCTAATGACTGTCTATGGGGGGAGAAAATAAATATGAGGGAGGAGGAGATCCTGTCAAACTTCTGCTCGAAGAATATCTTGAGCAGAAAAGGAACGAGATGATGGAAGACTTGTAGATCCTTCAGTGGATGCCAATAGGCAGCACACCTTCATATAGTAGTCACTTTGGAGGTGTCGCACCCTTCATCGTCCTGAAGATGGATCCCTGTTGGGATTCAAAACATCGACCGTTGTTTTATGATACTATGGATAATATGGATTCTGCAATTAACGACAACCACAGAAGTTTAAAAACCATAATTTGACATCCATATATTTGAAGGTCAAATAGACACTGATTTCATAGATAAATGGCTAAATATGATGGAAAAATATTTTTTGGTTCATGTATTTTTTTGATAGGGAAAATATTACTTTTGTGCTCCTCAAAGCTACCCCCCATGTCAAGAACTGGTGGGAAGCCTACCGTGAGGATAAGGATGAGAGGGAACCCTCACTATTTTTAGATTCTCCCACTTGGAATTCCTTCCGAGACGTCATCAAGGAAAATTATTACCCTTTTGGGAGCTATGGAGATAAGTAAATAAAATGGACCACACTATGGTAGGGAAGGGACACAGACGTTTTGGATTTCACAAATCTTTTCCTTACCCTTCACACAAAGTTTGGTATCAAGGATTTTGAGCAGAATTTGGTACTCAAGTACCGTGACTATCTACATAAATACATCTAGGATGAGATGGAGTTACTTGACATATCCTATCTTAGCCTTTCATATCGATATGTTGTCAAGATCGAGCATAAATTTAAATAGAAGAAGTGATAATTTGGATCTACGAATCTGAAACAAGGAAGAGGCACCCCAAAATTATGGAACAAAGGAAAAATTTAAGGCGGGGTGAACCAAGACAACCCATCAAATCCATAGGAAAATAATAGCACCATGAAGATGAAGGATATAAGGAAGTGGTGTGATTTCCATAAGAGCCCCACTCACAACACAAGTGAGTGTCGTGCTAAGCAGTAACTAGTGGTCGAGATAAAGGTTGCAGAGTCAGATGCATGTTATGACTCTCAGTCGGACCCCGACAATGGGAATGAAAAAACGCATAAAATTATTGATGCAAAGCCCATTGTCACAGTTGCCACCAGCAAGGTCCAAAATATCGATCCTAAAGACCCATAGGAAGGGGAGTGTCTCTTCCACTCACATATGTGGGTGAAGGGATCGCCGTTGTAGGTCATTGTTGATGATGAGAGAAAAAATAACCTTATATTAGTAGAAGTCATTAAGTGGTTGGGCTTGCTGAACACACCACACCTACAACCATACACCATTGGGTGGCTCCACAAAGGATGAGATATTCATGTCAACCAATAGTGTGCCTTCCCTACAACATCAATCACTTTGCGAATGAGGAACTGTGTGACGTTTATCCTCTTGAAGTTTGTGATGTATTATTAGGCCAACCATACTTATGGAAGTGTCATGTTGTGTATGAGTCTAGGCCTCACACTATTATTATTACTTTGGGAAATAATTTGTACTTGATACTGGAGGTAGCCATGCCTACCAGTATCGCTTTGATATTTGCTAAGAAAAGTGGTAAAATAATATCCCACACTGAAAAGTGTTACTGGTTTCTAATTCACTCTCAAATTAAGGGGAATATTGTGGCCACATCTATGGCCCCTAGGAAGGATTCCTCCATGGAGAAAAAGTAGGTGGATAAGGTCGTGGAAGAATATAGGGACATCTTCTCATCACCCATAGGGATACCCTCACACTGTCAGGTCAAACATTCAATTGATCTGACTCTTGGAACACCTCTACCTAATGGGATGATATAACGTTGTTACATTATATAAAATGAAGAGATCAAGCAGAAAATCTAGGAGTTGCTGAAAAAAGGGCACATCTTATCAAGTTCCTCACCTTGGGGAAGCCCGGTTGTACTTGAACAGAAGAAGTATGGGACCTAGAGGCTCTGCACTGATTATTAGGAACTAAACAAAATCACTACCAAGAATAGGTAAATCCCACGAATTGATGATCTGTTGGACCAACACAATGAGGCCAAGTATTTTAGCAAGATCAATTTGAAGTCTAGCTATCACCAAGTTCTAATAGAGCCCACAGATTTATGGAAGACCACCTTCAAATCCAAGGAGGGCATTTTTGAATGGTTGATAATGCCTTTAAGGTTGAAAAATTCCCTTGTATCTTTTTTGAGACTAATAGATAACATCCTGTGGTGCTTCACCAAATCATTTGTTGTTGTTTATCTGGGTGACAAGTATTGTGGGATGGGTGACATCCTCATCTCCATTAAGAGCTATAAAGAGCACTTACAACATGTTTGACAGGTCCTTCAAACCCTACATCAACACAAACTATGTGCTAACTTGGAAAAATGCACCTTTAGCATGATCCAGGTCCAATATATGGGTTACATCATAGAAGAGAAAGGCATGCATGTGGATTCAGCTAAGATCAAAGTCATTTGATATTGGCCAACCCCGACCACTTTAACAGAGCTTCGTATATTTTTGGGCCTTGCCAACTTTTATTGGAGGTTCAAGTCAGGATTATCCCATATCACTTGGCCTTTGAGTCAGGTTACCAAGGGAGGAGTGAAATAAAAGTTTCCCTAGTCCAAGTCTCAACAGAAGGCGTTCATTGAGCTAAAGCATCGCTTGTAATCTGCACCTATACTCACATTGTCAGACCTACAAAAACCATTTGAAATTGAGACAGATGCATCCGACTATACTATTGATGTAGTTCTCACCCAGCAATGGCATCCAATGGCCTATCATAGTGAGAAATCTTTTGATATAATTCGTAATTACCCCACCTATGATAAAGAGATGTATTTTATTATGCAGGCTTGTTGGCAATGGAAATATTACATTCTACAGAAGGAGACGATCATCCACATAGATAACTGACCGCTTTAGTTTATACAGACACAAGGGAAGTTGTAAAATGATCACCATCTGAAGTGGTCTACATATTTGAAAAATTTCCACTTGAACATTAAATACAAAAAGGGTAGCACCAATCATGTTGTAGATTGCCTCAGTTTTCCCTCAGTTGTGGAAATGACTACTGTTCTCAACTCTTGTGGCCATGAGACCTCTAGATGTCCGCAACTATACAAAAATGATCAAAATTTTTCCACCACATACTCGATTCTAGTGGATGGAAAGCAATTTCCATATTTCCACCTCCAAGACTTATTATTATGCTAGCAGGGCCACCTTTGTTTTCCTTCAAGTGACATGCCAAGCTTATCTGGGAGGCACACTATAGTCGGGTTGTAGAAAAATTTGGTGAGAAGAAATTTTTTTGTGTACCACTGAAGTAATTTTATTGGCCAAATATCTGATAGGATGTTGGAAAATATATCAGATCTTGCATTGTTATGCCATATACAAGTCAACCATCAAGAAGCAAGGCCTTTACACTCCTCTGCCTACTCCCATCCAACCCTGGGAATCCATCTCCATGGAATATCTCTTTTGCCTCCCTTCTACCAAGCATGGTAATGACTGTGTATTTTTGGTCATTGAAATTTTTTCTAATATTTCTATATTGGCGGCTTGTAAGAAGAGTATCACAACAGAGGAAACTACCAAACTTTTCTTTCAACAAGTGTGGGTACATTTTGGGATCTCACATACAAATATATCAGATCGGGATAGTAGGTACCTGAGCACATTCTGGTCAAGCCTCTGGACATTATTGGACACCAAGCTTACCAAGTCAACTACATTCCATCCCCAGATTGATGGCCAAAAAAAGATCGTCAAAAGAATGATAATGCACATACTTTTCATGTACAACTCCAAGCATCCATGAACCTAGGATGAGATCCTTCCCTATGTGAAACAAAATTATAACAGAGCTCTCCAAAACTTGATTTTCCGCAATACCTTTCAAGTGGGTCTGGGATTTCAACCATTGTGTCTGATTGATGTTTCCATGCCTCATTCAACTACACAAGAAAAATCCACACATGTAGAATTTGAGGTTAATAAAGCAACCAATTTTATTGAAAACATCCAACACATCCGCCAATAGGTACATGACATCTTGGATAGTTTTAATTCCAAGTACAAGCAATGACATGATCAACATTTGGTGCCACATAAGTTTCAGGTGGGCAACAATGTTTGGTTGCATTTTCAGAAAGAAAACCTTGTCAGAGCCCATCGGAAGCTTTGACCACTCCAATACAATAATTACACCATCACCAAGGTTTTGGGAGACATTTATTTTGATCTCATCATTCCCCCATTCGTTGTCCTACAACCAGTGTTAAATGTGGATTGTCTTCGGCCATACTTTCCACCATTGTTAGACACTTCAAAAAATTTCAAACAACTAACACAAATAGAGCTCAACCCTGACTGCATGCATTAGGATACAATTGATCAGATAATGGACACACAGATCAAGACCAATCGCCAATATAAGATTGAACTCTATAGAGTTGTGAAATCTGGCCAACTCCTATACCAATGCAAGTGGCTCACCAAGGACCAAGTTCAACAAAAGTTTCTCCATCTCATGGAGGCACTCAACGCAATGGGGACCATAGATCCCTAAGGGGGGAGGATTTCTCTAGGTGGATATTGGCGGCTACTCGCCTATTCCACTTGGAACCCCAACATTATTTCTTTAATTTTCCTTAATTATAGCACAATTAACTATTTTTGTAACTTTTTCGGTCGTGAAATTTTGGAGTCTTTTTGAGGCCCCAAACGATGTTTTTTTTTTGGAAAGTGGAAAAATCATAGTTTGTGGTAGGGTATTGCAATCAAAATTTGTAGTCCTTAGATATATATTTCTAATGAGGTATCATATTGTTGTGAAGGAAAATCCCCTCTACGGATAAAGGCGATCCCTCTAGCCCTAGGGTGGGTCTAGAAACAAGGGAACATGTTGGTTTCTAAATTCCTAGTTTATAAACGAAATGTGGATTAGGATAGGTGTCCTACCTATATCTAACACTCTTGATGTATTATGTTGTAGTGATCCCTCAATATTTTTCCTTCAAGCCTTGCGCTCCTTTGGTAGCGACGTTTACACACCTAAACAAAGGTCAAACAAACACTAACATCATACAAGCATACATGTTCATTTATAAATATCCAACTAGTCAAGGAGATTCATAAACTTCAATCATAAACATAAACAAAGATGGAACTAGAAATCAGTTATGTCATATTGATATATAAATAAGGGATTTTAAAACCAATGCCTTGATGTTGTAGACCTCCTTCGACGGGTTCAGTCGGGCATGTCTCAAAGCATTCGCTCGTCAATTAAGCTCGAAGAGGTGCAAGGTTCAAACTCTCTCTCACAACTATGGACTATTCTCTGCTATCAGCTCCTGGTCTATTCTAGTTATGTCTGGCTAGCTGATTCAATGGAATGAAGAGGGATTTATAGGAGTGGAGGATGAGCTTTGGGATCCACATATGGTGGGAAAAATATCTATCCCTTTGGGAAGTTGCATTTTTGTAGGAACTAGATGGCTAAAGGGAGAAAATCGACCTCATCCAGTCAAACAAACATCCATGACTCCACCCATGAAGCTGTTACATCCTAGAATCTTCATTTCCATATTAAAAACCTTCCAAAAGTAGCTCGACATGGGGGCCCTTCAGAGACAGAGCGACCACGGCGCGGGGCCTAGTCTATATCTGGCCATCGGCGCGAGGTCGTAACTACACGACCACGCTGACCCAAAAGCATATGTTTTAAAGGGTCAACTTCTGGAATGGTCAATAGAGATTGTGTTCCTGAAATTTTAAGGGTGCAATGACATTAATTATGATGTGTGAGTACACAGGGGCCACTCAGTTAGTCCTCCATTATTCAGGATGGGGAATGCAGGGACAGTGACAAGATGTTGTGTAATAGATGCCCCCTAAAGCATGAAGTCCGAGAGAGAGGAAGGGGTGAAATTCTTTATGAGAACATGCCCAAACCAAAAATTCCATTGTCATAGGACCTGCAAGATCAAGTACGACTGGTATTTCTGATACATGAACACAAGGTATGGGCGCAACCATCTATAATAGAGAGCATGTAATAAGATCCAAGGTATGGACAAAACCATCCAATGAGAAGGGTCATCAACTAGACTCAGGTATGGTTGTGTCCATCCAATCAGAATAATTATGCTTATAGTCGTGATAGACCAAATCGTCTCGTGCCCTAGATTTCATTAGACAAAATCCAGGGTCTTTCGCCCATCTCGACCCTAACAAGTACAAATTCAGGCATTTGAATGAATGAGTTGAAGTCGAACATGTGAGAAAGTCACTTTCTTACTAGGCAATGATGAAATTTGTTAACAAACGTGAGAGAGAGCACCAATAATGACAATAGTTCTCAAGGTATTGCTAGTACAATCCACGAAATGTGAACAATGAGTTGGAGTCGAACATCCATCACCTGATCGAATTCCAATGATGAGAACCTATCATAGAATGCGAAGAACTCACCATTGAGGCATGCAAGCTCTAAGGTACTAGAAGGGAGTCTCTGGATTAGCTTCCTAGATAATGAGATGAAGTCGACGGGAAGTGATCGGTCGAAGGAGGGCCATAATGTTTCCCACATCATCGACATGAGATATAGGAATAAGATGATAGTAAATGAAGACTAAATAGAGGATCAAGGGTTGAAAGTTGCAGAAGGGACTTCTCTTGAACATATTGATGACACGACTCTAGAATTTGGTAGTATTTGAAATCAAGGGATCTGAGGTCATGGTGATGAGGCAAAGAGTAGATGAGAGGTCAAAATGGATAACCTAAACCCATGGAGGCCAAACTTACGAATGTGGGATGTTCCCAACCCGAAACGAACTACAGAAAAGTGTCATGTTCAAGAGCTACATACTAATGAAACAACTAAGAACTAGTTCCATTTCCCCCCACCATTTCTAGCGAGTACCCCAATTATTTTTGGAAATAAGCTTGAAGGGGATAGCATATGCTTGTCATGTAATTTTTTCCTTCGGAAAAATCCATCGTAGTACATTTTAGGAGCCCTAGGAAGGAGTAACTCGATAACGTCATGGTGACAGTTTCCAATGTCATTTTAATTTTAACGAGTGTGACAAAGGGAAAAATCAGTGTCTTTTCATGTTTAGAGAATTTGAAAAGAAGCGGAAAATAAAACTTCAGTAGGTCCCTTTTCGTTTGTATTCTCTCAGATCCGAAAAGGTAGAAAACAATATCAGAGAGAACCTCTTATCCATGTTTGACTAAGGTATTCCTTTTTCGTAAATAATCTGTCCCAACCCAAAAGATGGGTAAACGTATATTGGCAAATGGTGTTTTGCAGCCTTCAGTGAGTTCAAAACGACAAGAGTCTCGGATATCTTTTCGAATTTTGAGAGTCAGAAAAGAGTTGAAAGATGACTCTAAGGGATGACTTTTTTGTGTTTTTACTGAGTCCGAAAAAGTAATAAAATGAAACTCATATCCTTAATGTCACCAGCTTTAGGACCTGTTGTTGCACAAGAAACAAAGGTAAAACCCATTTTCAAGAAAAATAAATAAAAAATAATCGAAAAAGGTGTCCAAAAACCTAATTAGGGTTAGAAAAGTTTATAAAACAATGCAAATAGTTAAAACAATTCACTTTTACCTTTTCACCTTCCTATGAGCATTTTTACCGGTTTCCACTATGAATTTGTGGAGTTGACTGCAGCCAATCCAGGAAGTCATTAACGAATCCATTTTTTCCAGGTAGGAGATTTGAAATTCTCCTGCAATTTCATCCATTTTTTATTTATTTTCATGTTTTGATGCATTTTGTGGAGGATTTTGAAAAAGTATTGGCTGCGGCAGTCGGCACGGAGTCATGTCCAACTCCAAAATTTTAGAACAGGAAGGCACTGTTAGACACTATTGTTTGAAAAACAGCAGTTGCGAACGTCGCACCCAATATTTTCAAGTTTTACTTCAAAAATTGCTAGAAAAAACGATTCAAATGTTAACCTTATGGATAATGAAAGCTCGTATGTTGGTTTTGCAAGAGGAATCAACAGCTAAAATGGTGATAGAGTGGAAAGAGCGAGAGCATGGGGAAGAGGATGAACAAGCCATGGAGAATGATGCATGCATGGATTCCCTGAGAAACTGTGGGCTCTTTAAATTCTTCATGACCCCATGTTTGAGAGCTCAGCTAGAGATGCTACAGTACTTGATTATTGTATGGGACACTCATCAAGAAAGATTCATCATTCATGACCAAGAACTTGAGAAATAATTCTCCAACATCTACTTCATAATTGGATTGTCATGGAGGGGAGAGAGACCACTGCTGACAGGTACTCGGGCCCTTAGAGAGAGCATGGGCATGTTGATAGATAGATTTTGTCATGGAGAAAAGAAAGCATCTAAGAGTGGCAAGATAGACATTCAGACAGTGCCCGACATACCATTGAGAGTAGTGCTACATACCATTAATCGAGCTACCAGATCTTAGGCTCCCCATGAAGCTACAAAAACACAGCTCCAATTGGTCGTATATTGCATGGCTTCGAAAATTTTAATTGGGTGGAAGTGATAATAATCAACATAAAACCCCAGCTAACCAAATGAAAAAATGGTAAGTTGAAGCAGTTTGGATATGGGTACATCTCGATACTGATAATCCTGGAACGGTTATCGATATTCTAGTGTCAGGAGGTGGATGTTCCTATGCTACCAACATGAGAGCCATGTATGGTTCGTTGGGCGGAGTTCATGCCTCGATCAGCGGGTGGAAAACACATGTCGTGGAAACTAGAGTTCTTTGACTGGTTGCACCGACAACTCATTGTGGTGGAGGACTGGTCGTATACTAGCACCAACTTCAGAGAGGATCCAGATCTTCCACTTTCGAAAGGGGACTACTAGGACGAGGACCGAGGTAAAAACTCATTTTTTAGATTTTTATGAGTATTATAATTTTTTTTGGTTTTTATATACATGTGTTCTGATATTTTCTCATCTGTTGCAGATGTTGGAGCAGAGAGACCCGCGGGGATGTCTCCCATAGCTCGGAGGGTTCCAAGAGATTTCTAAGTGGCCCCTCATGGCGAGGGAAGTGATGAGGAAGAAATCACACGTACCCTGGAGGGACTCACAAGTGGGATCGTAGACTACGTGAGATTCGAGGACATTCCTCATGCTTACCAGCGGCACACCACAGGAGTGTCTAATCGCATCCATCGACTACTGAGGTGTGTCATACGGGAAGTGACATGCTATCTTGAGCACCATGCGGATTAGACTCCAAGGTTTCATTTCTGAATATTTTTTGAGAGACATGGCGTCTCAGGATGTAACCGAAACACATATATGTTTTGAACTATGATGTAGAAGCTGATGCAAGCAACTTATATATATATATATATATAGACTTATTTTCCTCTCTACATGTTACTATGTGATGATGATTGCTTTTAAAAATTTCACAAATGTCTATATAATGCAATATTAGCTACTGCATCAGTTAACATATTCATGCTTCTGGGAATGTGCTGATATGTGATATAATCAAATTCATTTCTAAAAAATGAACACGTAAATACATCCTTAAAATCTGAGGGTTTCTGACAGAATAACACCCATTAAGTTGGAGAACAACAAGCTGAGAGTCTAGGTTTACAATTAATTCATGAATGTCAAGGGCAATAGCTTCAGTTAGAAGTTCTAAAATTGCACTGTATTCAGTGACATTGATAGTTTCATGTCCTAAACAAATGCCTTGAAGGTCTACTAACTCACCGTTAGGATCATAGATTACCCAAGCCGCGGAGGATATGTTCTGGGTACTGCGGAAAGCACCATTACCAAAACTGACATAAGGAGTGACTGACATATGCACAGTAAGAAAAGACATAATAAGCAGGAAAGACTGCTCGCAAAGCACACCAAGCCAAAATGTACAAAAATTATAAACACACTAATGTACAAAATAAATGCATGAAAAACTCATGCATAATATTTTTTGAGATACAACCCATTTCAGGGCTGATCCAGGGGATAGCCTTCATAATCAATAAGCTCATAGGCCCTGTTCTGCAAAACATGTTTGACCATGTGAAGCCCATGCCACATGGGTTCAAATTTACCTGCTCCCATCTTATCATGGGCTTGATCATACAAAAGGACCAATTCTACTTCTACGAAGGTACGAGGAGAAATTGTTTGGTCAAAGTGGGCTTTAACCTACTTTTTTGTGCTTCCATGACTAGAGAAGCAAAGCAGCTAGTTTCATCAAGCCTCTCCAAATATAGAATATGTTCTTCCTCAGGTTAAGTATTCAATAGTAATTCGACAATTATCTTGAGTGAAGGAATTTCAAATTCAATCGGAAGGGTAGCTTCCAAACCATAAACAAGCTGAAATGGGGTGAATCCAGTTGCATCTTTCATCGAGGTTCGGTAAGCCTAGAGAGATGAAAAAAAAATGAGATACCAATTGGACTTGTGCATCCCAATAGTACGCTAAAGCATACTGACTAGAACTTTGTTCACGGCTTTGACCTGGCTATTGGCCTGGGGGTAGTACAACGTTGAGTTGTCGTGACGTAGACCCAACTTAGTAGTCAACTCAACCATCATATAATGGCGAAAATGGGATCCATGGTTAGTGGAAATGGCTTGAGGGACTCCGAACCTGGTAATCATGTGATTGAAAAGAAATTGGGTGGTCGTCTTACTGTTAGTTGTGAGTGTAGGCATTTCTTTGGCCCATTTAGTGAAGTAGTCCATGGCTACAATAATATAACCATGCCCCCTGGACGAGCAAGGGTTACACGTCATAAAATAGATACCCCACTTCACAAAGGGACCAATGGTAATGGCTAGATGGAGATGAGCAAGTGGCACATGCATCTTGCACTGGTAGATCTGGCACGTGACATTTACGGACAACGAGGATACAATATTTGAAAATGGTAGGCTAGAAATACCCAGCACGAAGGATTTTTTGAGTAGTAGCATACCCAGACATGTGACCGCCACACGCGCTAGAATAGTAGTCATTAAGGAATTTTTCAGCTTCCTCAAGGGTCAAACACTGATGGAGGATGGAATCAGCTCCGATGTGATATAAAGTATCTCTGACTATGAAATAGGGTTGCGAATGATGATGGATATGTCAACGAGCATATTTTGTCAACTCGGGCTAGAAGGTGGAAGTCTAGAGATAAACGATGATATCATCGTATGATGGGCTGAGGGTGCTTATCAGAAAAAGAGTATTATCTGGAATGTGCTCCTCAGAACCAGAGGGAGTAGAGGCAGAGGGCAAAGAGCAGATCAAATCATCGAAAACCAATGATTTCTTTGATTTGTAGGTAGTGAACTCCAAATCAAACTCTTGGAGGATAAATATCCACTTAGAGTACTTACCGCCCAACAATTTTTGAGTTAAAATATAATTCATGGGGTTGCAATTGAAAATCACGGTCGTAGTTTAGAGTAAGATATAATGGTGGAAACGTTGAACGACTTGAACAAATTCCAATGCCAATTTTTTTACATGCGCATAACGCATTTCATTGTCGAGAAGATTATGACTAAGATAATAGATGACATATTCGTTACCATCATTATCGTCCTATACTAGAACCATGGAAATAGTGCTAAAAGCGGCAACCAAATAGAGTGAATAATCACGATGATAATTTGGAGGACGCAAAAGAGGAGCATTGACAAGCATGGTCTTCAGTGCATCGAAATATTTTTGGGACGCCTTTCTTAAGAAATCACGTAAAACCTTTGGCTACTTCAGCATAGTTCGGTATAAAACGAGGCAGGAAATTAGCTTTCCCTTGCAGACTCTACAACTAGTGTAAAGAGGAAGGGAAGGGGATATTAATGATAGATTTGACCTTAAGAGGATCGAGACGAATACCGTCTTTGGAAAAAAAAACCCAAGGAGTCTATCGGAATTGATGCCGAAGACACACTTGTGCAGATTAAGCCAAATGTTGTAGCATCTACAATGAAGAAAAATTTGATGGAGGTGTTCTGGGTGGTCTTGACGCTTAGCGAAATGAATTAGAAGGTCATCCAGGTAAGGCTAAACAATGTGCTTAATATCGTGAAAATCATATGACATTGCTCGTTGGAACGTGGCACCAGCTTTTTTCAGGCCAAAAGAGAGCTTCTTATACGCAAAAGTGCCCCATAGACAGATGAAGGCGCTTTTATGTTGATTAGCCAGTAGTATATTAATCTGGTTGTAACCAAAGAACCCATCCATAAGGGAAACAATCTCACTCCCAGCACATTCGTCAATAATCTGGTCGATGAAGGGAGTGGGATATTTATCCTTTGGACGAGCACGATTGATATCATTCTAATCCACACAAACTCGAATAATACCCTGCTTTTTATCCACAGCGACAATTTTAGAGACCCAATCTGTCAATGAGATTGGATAAATGAAGCCTGATTTGAGAATTTTTTGAACTTCTCCCTTTATGGCAGTTGCCTTTCTAGGGTGCATGAGATGAAGACATTGGCAAACAGGTTTCACATCGAGGTAAGTAGGGATCTCTTGCACAACTATACTCGGATCAATGTCGGGCATTTCCTCGTAGGACCAAGCGAAAACGTCTCAAAATTCTCGAAAGAGACTAGTATAGATCTCGATCTCATCAGGAGAACATGTCACCCTAATGTGGATGTTCTCGATGACCCCCGATTGAATAGAGATGTTGATACACATCGTTTGGTTGATATTTCCCATGTTTCCTTCACAAAAAATTCGTGTGTCAAAATAGGCATTTTAAGCAGTTGGGAAGGAGCTTGGAAAGAAAAATTATCAAGACAAGCAGACATTGCCTCAAGACTAGGAAAAAAAGAGGAACGATGATGACTATCGTCCCAAGGAGGATCCTCGAGAGACATGGTTTCCACGATGGTTTCATCAGTTGGAAATGTCTCGTTCAAGGGATTTGGATAATTTGAAGCACCGAGCCAAGGGGATTGAGAATACGTGTCGAGAGGCATACTTGAAGAAGTATGATCAGAAGGATAAGCCGAAGCCGAAATAACCTCATAATAATCAATTTGTATCGGGCTTAACAACATCACGTCACCAAATGAATCAACCTGATCAGGTGAAGGAATGATCCACGGATAAGAAAAAGTGGAGATCATATTGACCTGAGTAGTGTTGGGTGGAGGAAGAGGGAAAAGACCCATAAGGGCAGGATCTTTGAAAATTCCTAGAGCCACAATTTCATAAAGTGTAGGAATCTTGTCTACATATGGAACGTTTCTCTCTGAAGAACTGGAAGTGAAAAAGGATAACTGATCAATTATGATAATATTTCCTTTGTGCAGGAAATGAAGGGCACGAAAGAGAGTGGACGGTAAGCATAGCATGGTGTGAGTCCAACTGCAAATGAGGAGGAGATTATAGTTTATTTTGGCTTCAACAACTTCAACCTCGACATTAACTATTTTTCCTTCCAATGTGATAGGTAAGCTTGTGAGGATACCAACAGGGTGAGATTCCCTTCGATCGAAAGCTTCTAAAGCATTTAGATATTGGTTAAGAGCTAGAGAGCCGATGGCTTTCCAGCATGAAACAGACATGATGCAAGTAGATGCACCTTCGTCTATGACCACTCGATGGATATTCTTACCATTAATCCCAACTTAGATAATCAAAGCAAGTTGGTGAGGGAGACGTGGGAAAAAATTTTCCAGATCAAAAGTGATAAAGCTCGAATCGGCAGGATCAACTCTTCCAATAGCGGATAAAAAAGCCTTCCATTGTGACAGAAAGCTCTGAATTAACTCCAGCGTAGACATAGCTGATGGTGCCTGAGCCAAATCCTCAACAATACTGTAATTCCGAGCGGCACGGGCGTTCGGGTTATAGGAGGACTTATACAACACACCTTTGGAAGGTGGTCGTACAACGGGTTTAGAACTAGACCTTTCAATATGAAGGGGGCCAAAAGAAAGCGGGGGAGGAGGACCATCTACAATCTCTTTCCCCACCGTCTAACGTGGTTCAGTATAATATTTTAATACGTTGGCAATATATATGGGTGAAGTACCATATATCATGAAAAATTGAGAGCCAAAATGGGTGGAGGACTGGGGTTGCTCCACCATTTGAGTTTGTTGTGATGGGAAGGGCTCCTTACTAACAGTCGAAGTTCTTTGAGTGCCTTTGAGCAGTCAACTCACCTTGTCCCATCATGGAAAGTCCTTGGTGTAATGCTCATCGTCACATATTAGACAAGGATACTTCGCTTTATGTTTCGATCCATCATCAGTATTGGTTTTAGGAGAATCCTACTTCGAGTTATCGGCTTTGGCCTTGCCTTTACCCTTCTTCTTACCCTTGGAATTTTATATGCCGAGGCATTCTAGATGACATTCACTTCTGCGGTTTTGCCAGGATTGGAAGGTGGCTAAGAAGCAGTATTAGTGGAAGAAGTGGATTTATGCTTCAAAGTATTAGGGGAAGACTTATGCAAAGTCTGAGAAATGGAACCAATGATACCGTCGATGGATGGCATCATTTGTGCTTTGGAAGTTACAGGTCATGGATTATTAGGTAAGAGTTCATAAAGCGTGCCAGATTGGGATTACACTAGATCGAGGTACTAGGCATGAGCAATGGTCTGCTCCTCAGTAACACATGCCCCGATAGCAATGTCCTTAGCTATCAAACCGATAAAAGAGCTAGTGAACCAATCAGCCAAAAGTTGATCAGGGATTTCAAACTTGATCAAATGAGGACGTCGTCTCCATTCATGAATATGATCGAAGATATGTGTGGCCCGATCTTGTTTCAGGGATGTTAGAAGGTGTGTTCCCGTTTCATAGTGAACCAATAATTGAAAGTGTGTGAGAAACACCATTTCAAGAGAATTGAAATCTTGAAAGATTCCACGAGAGAGTTCAACATACCACTTTGCAGCGGCACCAATGAGAGGCCTTTGGAAAAGACGTAAACGAATGGAATCATCAATCCAAGAGTTAGAGGAGCACCATAGGTGGTACGTCATAATATGCGCTTGGGGGTCTTCTCCGGACTGGCCTTCGAACTTGGGACAATCGCCAGGAATCTTGGTGGGAACTGGGGGCCATTATGGATTATGAAGAATGGGATCATTCGTTAACTTCAACACATCAGGCAGTTCCAGTGTACAATGAATGGAAATTGCAGATTGAAAGGCATCGCAGGCCTTTGATAAAGACTAGCGTTAGGGTTCCAGCTAGGATGGGAGAAATTTTGAGCCCATATGTTCTATCCCAGGGGATTTTTTCCATAGGGGTTATAATTTTGGAAATTCTACCCATAAGCTAGCTGAGGACCAGAGTAGTGATTCTGATTGAACCACTCAGGTCCAGCTTGAGAAACATATGGATTCTATTGCGGGATGAAAGCAGTGCCTTGGGGTGGACCTTGTACCATTAAAGGTTGACCTTGGGGAACCAACAGTTGGCCTTGAGGAATTAAAGGTTGGCCTTGAGGCTGACCAGGTTGTCCCTGAAAACTAGGTTGGCCTTATGGTTGAGATGAGCCAGGATTCCCCTGAAGACCAGGTTAACCGGACTGACCAACAGAGGGTTGGCCTTGTTGAAAAAGAGGTGGGCCTTGCTGAACATAAGGCTGGTTATGTTGCACAAATGTTTGTCCTTGAGGTGGATAGGTTTTCCATTGAGGAACATAAGGTGTTCCTTACTGAACGTAAGGTTGAACAGTATGACCATAGGGTTTTCCCTGTTGGACCGAAGGTTGTCCCTATAGATGTGAGGGTTTTCCTTGTAGACCATAGGGTTGTCCCTGTTGGTACGTGAAATTATTTGGGAGAACCAGAGCTTGAGTCATTTGAACATACAATGGACCTTGTGGGAGAGGCCCATAGTAATATATGTGATTCTCGTACTCATCGTAGTACTGTGGGAGATTTAGTGGAGCCAGAATCTGCTGAGAACCTTGGGGGAGGTAGTTTTGATGTTGAATAACCATCATATATTGGTCGTATGACAAACCTCCTAGAATACAATTAGAAGATATAGGCGTACTACCAATAGGTTGATGGACTTCCGATACGTGTGGTTGTGATGTACTCACAACGAGTCCAACAAACATTGTGGAATCATTGGGATGTGTTCCACGAATAGTAGAAGCTAACAAAAATGATGGAATTATACTAATGGATGGTTTGGAGGAAGCTACATAAACAATGGGATAGGTTGGGATAGACGTGACAATCGTCAAAACAATGGGAATCAAAGAATATGGACCCGACACAAACAACCTTGTAGAAGGAGCCTCAGTACTCGACCATAACGGGTTCTTATACAAATATGAAGCACCAGAAATTATTTATCCCAAAGAATGATAACCAGCTGGGAGAGACGAACGCTGAGTCATCTCATAAGGTAAATTTTCGGGAGGAAATTTACATTCCCCCATAGATACAAAAGTCTCTTCACTACTAACAGGACTTGAGGCATCCATGTCAGATGCAGACATGTTGTTAGAGAAAATATGACGAAGAGTAGAGGGAAAAGCGTTGGAAAATGGTGTCACAGGTGAATCTGAGCATTGAAGGGGATCTTCTCTCATAAAGGAAAAAGGATCCGGGGGCTGCCAGTTGATGTCAAACGGCTCCTCAGCAGGAGACCGAGTGGCAAGAGGTTGAATGCTCGGGATGACGACACTGTCAAGTTCTTGGACCCCAACAGACTGGGGTGTCTTAGATGAAACTCTGGGAGAGAGACTATTCACCACGAGATAATGAAGAGGAAGATGAAACGGGTGGTTCCGCCACAGTGACTTTGTCTCAAAAGAGGAGGAGAAAAGAGATGGTCAATTCGAGACTTTAACAACAATCATTAGGGAATTACTCATGAACTGGCCAAGAAAATATCTTAACGAGCATGTAATCGTAGGCAATTAATTTTATAACATTGAAACAAGACTTTTCCTTTTCATATTTTAAGAGTCGAGAAAAGGAAAAAAGGTGACTCTAGTCACTTTCAGTTTGAACGAGCTCTAAAGGACAAGTGCTCGATGATATTTTCAAGTTTAAAGAGTCACAGAAAGATCAAAATGACTACTCAGGAACTCTATGCAAAAGGGTTTACCAAGGTCTCGTGAAATGCAATATACACCTTGGTGATCAAAAGAAAGAGAAATGACCAAGGACTTAACATACGTGCAGGCAGTCTCCCCAAATGATGTGTTTGGTGTATCACAGTTACAGGGTGGCATACTCAACTTCTCATGGATAAAGGATTGCAACCTAAAAGGGTCTCCCTTTATATATGCGATGGTATGGGGAGCACAAGTCCATACTAGCATTGTCTAAAGAAAGATTGCGAGCTACAACTGCTAGGTTTAATGACGTTGGAACACGTCAGTAGCCTAGAACTCTAAGTGTGAGCGTTAACTTTCAATGCTTCCTTAGGTTGATTGAGTTAATTTTATGGTTTATCTTGAAATTATGTTTCAGTTTCAAGGCCTTATCAAATGTAATCTCAAATATCTAATGTACAACTATATGAGAGAGAGAATACCATTTCATTTCGATGAAAAGCTAGCTAAGTGAAGGATAGATGTTCGCAACAAAGCAACAGTTAAACGAATGCAAGAATGACACTTTCCTTTATGCTACTAATACATCCAAAGCAAAAAACATAAAATATTCTTTTTCTTTCACTTTCCAATGAAGAAGAAACCTACTAACACAAAAGAGCACTTTTTATTTTCAAATGAGAAGGAAGAATGCAAATTTCTTATTCTTTTGTATGAGTGATCAGCAACAATGCAATATTACACCAAAAGAAAAAACAAATACTAGCTTTCAGCAACTTTGAAAGAAATCGCCAAAACATGAAGAGACCAATTCCAATCGAACGTAAAAATGCACTCAAAACCAAGCATGAATCTCCTTACGTCAAATAAATGGATTTTAAGTCGACTCAATGAGCAATGTGATCTATGCTGGGGGTGATGGAGAGACAATCAAATAGACATGGAATGAAAGCTTGACAAGCTGATTTCGCACACAATCAACTGAAAAGACCAAGAAACCACATAAAAGGCTGAAAAATAAATGACCAAACTGACTCATAAACAGATCAGACACTCAATGAACATGTGACCAAACGAATGATTCAAGACACCTATAAAGCCTAGGACAGACAAGTCACACTGTTCGAATGAGAGATAACACAAACTGAAACGAATGAGACAACCAAGTCAATAAAAAAAATCTAGATGGATCAATCCAATAGGGAAAACCAATCTAAAGGAAAATACACACTAGAAAACTCAGGGGGAAAGCCCAAAATCTAACCCTACAGGAATCGACGTGACTGTTCAGCAGTATCCAACGCCGAACAGGAAAAATTGCTCTTGTGTCAAAGACAACTTGTGCTGATGGGCGCAACTGTCAGAAAAATAGGAGTGCCGAGCTATAAAAGGAAGGGAAAAATAAAGGACTGGCTGAGAAAAACCAGGCTTATCACTCTAGGAAAAGGCTAAATGGCTAGGAGTAGTCAAACATGCCAAAACAACAGAGAAACAATAATTCAGCCAAATTTGGACAGACAATCAAAAAATAAAAATGAACAATAAGAGAGAAAGGGCATTACTATCTCCCTAGTATGGTCGCCAACTTGTTGTGAAGGCAATCCCCTCTACGGAACAAGGTGATCCCTCTAGCCCTAGGGTGCGTCTAGCAACAAGAGAATATGATGGTTTCTAAATTCCTAGTTTATAAACTAAATGTGGATTAGGATAGGTGTCCTACCTCAATCCAATGCTCTTGATGTAGTATGTTGGAGCGATCCCTCGATATTTTTCCTTCAAGCCTTGCGCTCCTTTGGTAGTGACGTTTACACACCTGTGCAAAGATCAAACAAACACTAACAACATACAAGCATACATGTTCATTTATAAATATCCAACTAGTCAAGGAGAGTCTAAAAATTTAATCATTAACATAAACAAAGATGGAACAAGAAATCAATCATGTCATATTGATATATAAAGAAGGGAGTTTACAACTTGCACCTTGAATCCGTAGACCTCATTCGACAGGTTCAGTCAGGCACGTCTCAAAGCATTCGCTCATCAATTCAGCTCGAAGAGGCGAAAGGTTCAAACTCTCTCTCACAACTATGGACTATTCTCTGCTATGAGCTCCTAGTCTATTCTAGCTATGTCTGGCTAGTTGATTCAATGGAATGAAGAAGAATTTATAGGAGTGGAGGATGAGCTTTCGGATCCACATATGGTGGGAAAAATATCTATCCCTTTGGGAAGTTGCATTTTTGTAGGAACTAGAAGGCCAAAGGGAGAAACTCGACCTCATCCAGTCGAACAAACATTCATGACTTCGCCCACGAAGCTCTTACATATTAGAAGCTTCATTTCCATATTAAAAAACCTTCCAAAAGTAGCTCGATGCGGGTTCCCTTCATAGACAGAGCGACCATGGTGCGGGGCCTAGTGTAAATTTGGCTATCGGCGCGAGGTCATAACTACACAACTGCGCCGACCCAAAAGCATATGTTTTAAAGGGTAAACTTCTGGAATGGTCAATATATATTGTGTTCCTAACATGTTAAGGGGTGCAATGACATTCATTATGATGTGTGATAGTACACAACAGTCACTCTGATAGTCCTCCAGTATTCAGGATGAGGAATGCAGGGACGGTGCCAAAATTTTGTGTAACACATACGCATTAAACGAATATTGTATGCCAAAGTTATGACCCTAGGAAGTTGAGGTACCAATTTACCCCAATGGAACCCACATACTTTTGGCACTTCATCTCCTAGTGTTATATTTATGTATGTTTAGGGTTTTCCATTATTTCTTAATGATGAATAGGCCTTTGAGCCTCATTGTAACATAGTTCAGAAGGCATGTAGTCATCATGTTTCTTCTCAGAGATAAACTACCATCGCTTGAAACAATTTATTTCCATTTTTCATGTAACAATTTCAGTACTTGTTATTAATGAATTAAAGTTTAGTTTCTGTTGTAGCTCTGTGTTTTTGTTTTTCAACACCAGAAAATCATACACTATAAAATAAATTTAAGGTTTTCTAGTAAAATGTACATATAAATATTTTCCATCTGAAGACATTATGTAAATCCCAAAAATTAAACTTCTCCTAATGTTGTTAATAGAAAATTTAGAGCGCGCACCAATAAATAAGGTGAAATGCGCAACTGCGTGAATTTTCCTTTGAAAGCTGCACAATCAAAGGAAAGTGATAACTCATAAATTCAGGACCACTTCCCACACTTGGGGAGAGGATTCCCTCACATTTTCAGTCAAGGAAAGTCGACTTGGAGTCGCCCTAAATATATGCAACCCTCAATGGAATCATCATGTCCTTGTCTTGAGTCACTATCATCCTTGAACCAAGAGAGGGAGGATGGGTTCAAAAATTTCTATACAAAAAGGCCATGGGAGAACCAAAATATGAGACATTGTTATGATGACCAAATTTCTATCAAAGCAGCACCACATTTCATTGTTGAAGTAGAAGAAGTGAGAGCATTGGCATGTTCACCATATTTCTTCTTAGCAATCCCACATCTTAGTGAGAGTATAAGAGTCCACCATTGGAGAGTCTTCACACTTATTTTGAGAGAGACGAGAATATTGCAAAGGGACTTAGGAAAGGGACCTCCTTGCTGAGTATTTTTAGCACCATAGCTCAAAGGATGCTTTTCAAGTGTTTTTAGTATTCTATTGTATTCATCTTCTACCACCAATAGTCAATAAAGGGAGTCTTTTTCCAGTATTATGTTGACTTTTTGCTTCATAAAGATTTATTTTGTATTTGTCTCTTTTGTTTAGTTTATGTTTATAGATGCAATGTTTTCATTATTTGCAATTCTTTGTTTTTTTTAAGGTTTTTTGACTAACAACACCAACTATCTCTGTGATCCTTTGTAGGGAACAAACAATTGTTAAGGAGGTGTTATTTGGTACTCAATTGCCACAAAAACATTTACACATAATTGGCAACTCCACTGATTTATTTTATTTATTCTAATGGTGTTTTGCAGGACCTCCTCTCTGCATAATCAATATACAAGGTGCTCAACACCTCTCTGGAAAATTTGCAGGACCTTTGGGACCTATTTTGAGCTCAAGAATTTGAGTTTCATTTTATTTTCTCGCTCGCACAACTTTTTCTTTGAAATACACGTGCGCGCGTCTGTGTGTGGAAAAACCCGTGCGATCGCTAGAAAGTCAAAAAGAGCATTGTATTTTCTCTTTTATCAGGTGATTGGTAGCCTTTAGTGAATTTCCTTCACCTCTACATTTTTATTCTCTGTTCAGTTTTCTTGATTTCTTTACTAACCTTAATTAGTGGAGCAATTGGAGTATTTTTCTTTTCATTTGTATTTGCAAAATGCACACATATCTTAATTAGGGATAAGAGTAAGTGGCAAAATTCCACATATTTTTTTCAAACTATTTTTGTTAAAGTTTTCAACAAATCACATAGTTTAATTAGTAAAGGAGTAAGTGTTCCATCATCCACAAATCATGTTACTATTTTTTTTTTCTCCTTTTCATTAGTTTCTGGACTAGGGCCAAGTGTTTGTAGAAATTATACAAACAATATGTATTCCAATGGATTCAATCCGATCATGCGATATACTAAAGCAAGATACTGAATCCTTCTACAAATCGATTGCGGAAAATAGACACGATTTCCAATCACAAGAAGTAAAGAAAGAAGCAAATCAAACCACAACACAAATATTTTCCTGGGGAAAGCTTGCTGCTCAAAACCCCTCTAGATTCTATTGTATATTCACCAAGGAATCATGAAAAAATTACAATGCACTCTTCTCACAAGAGTCTCTTGCACTCTCACGACTGTCTCACACTAATCCGGACAAAATCGACCAACACTTAGCCAATTTTCAGCCTCTGCTCAGCCTTCCTTGCTTGCGTAATTCATGTGGGATGAAATCCATATTATTTAGGAATTTCGGCCTTCCAAAACTACGCAATGTTCATGGGAAATCCTATGGGTGTTTTACTGCATGCAGGTAGCCTACTAATAACACAACTGATAGTTAACATCCATTTAACCTTTGTCTCAACTGGGTCTCCACTGGAATTGACATGCATGCAACTATTAATAGTAAATCATTAGTTACATCACACATCACTACATGTGAATTAAATCTGATTTAATTCACTTGACCTCTCACTAGTGCAACAAATAGTTACAACTAGTTAAACTGATTTTAACTCAATTAATTGATTTAACTGATTTCTTATGTATTAAACTAATTCACTAACTGCAACTTGGACTCAATAACTAATAGAATCACTCACCATGCCTCACCAACCACCCTCAACTCAAAATTCATGAGCTAACTGAGTTTATCACACTCAGTTAACTATTACAAGTGATTATGAGATAAGATTACATCTTATTGTCCAATTTAATTAAGGGAAAATTAAATTAGACACACATTTCTTGTTGAATTTTCAACACTGCCTCTATACAAGAAAGGGATTATCAGCTACCCCGATCCTACCTCTATGGTATTCGAATTTGCTCATGGTGAGTGCCTTCATCAAATATTTGCATCTTGATCCCCCGTGGGAATGTACTGAAGTAAGATAATGTGCTTATGAACACAATCTCTAAGATGGTGGTACCATATGTCTATATGCTTGGACCTATCATGGAATACCGAATTAACCGAGACTTTAATGAAACTCAAGTTATCACAATGTATCACCATCAGATCCATATGATGACCAAAATAACCAACCAGAATATTCCTCATTTAGGTGGGCTCACATGCAGCCTAACTAGATGCCATGTACTCTGCCTTGGCTGACCTGAGTGCCACAAATCTCTACTTCCCACTGTACCAAGAAACTATTGTCAATCCTATGCTGAAGATCCCTCCTGATGTGCTCTTTTTGTTTGATGGACTGTCTGCCCAATATTCATTGATGAAGCCTTGAAGCTTCACTCCCTTTGTCCATCTGTACAATAATCCATGCTCTGTAGTGCCCCTGAGATATCTCAAGACATGCTTCCCCACCTTCCAATAGAGCTTGGTCGGCTTAACCATAGCTTGACTTAGCTAGTTAACTACATAGAAAATGTCTGGTATGGTGTTCACCAAGTACATCATTAAACCCAAATGCTACCTATAAATAGTAGCATCCACTACCTCACTTGAAGTAGAGTCCTCCATCCTGCAGTTTCCTGTAAGAGGAATCTCCATGGGTTTGCAGCTCTCCATGTGAAACTTTTTCAAAATATCCTTGGCATACTTTCCTTGAGAAATAAATAGCTCCCCATCACGCTACCATATTTCCAAACCAAGGAAATAATGAAGGAGTTGCATGTCCTTCATCTCAAAATCTCTTGCAAGATCCTCTTTTCAAGAAATTATGAGCTACTCATCACCTGTCAAAATAATATCATCAACATAAAGTACGATAATCAAAATCTTACCATCAACCAAAATCTGGTACAGGTTTGCATCCACTTCACTTTTCATGAAGCCCAACCCGGTGAAATAGCTATCAATCCTAGTGTACCAAGCACGAGGCGCTTGCTTCAGCCCATACAGTTCTCTCTTGAGTCTGCACACATGCGAATCAATGTCGAAGATCTCAAAACCTTTTGGCTGCTCTATGTACATTTCTTCCTCAATAACTCCATTGAGAAACATATTTTTCACATCCATCTGATGTATTTTCCACCCCATCTCTGCTGAGAGTGCAAGGATAGATCTAATCAATGGGTACCTTGCAATCGGTGCGAAATTATCCTCAAAGTCAATCCCCTCAACTTGTGAGAATCCCCAGGAAAAAAATCTAGCCTCGTACTTCTCCACACTCCTATATGCCACCTGCTTCACCTTATAGATCCATCTAGATCCAACCACTAATTTTCTGAATGGTCTTGGGGAAACTTCCCATGCACTGTTCTTGACGATGGAGTCATACTCCTCAACCATGGTGTCAACCCAAAATGGTTGCTACACTATTTCCTCAAAAGAGGATGATTCGGTCACAATACACTTGCTCATGAGAGCCATGTATCCAGTAAACCTTTCTGGAGACTGTCTCTGTTTGCGCAGTGAAGTAGGTTCTCCTACATGTTCTGCCACATCAAGTATCAATCTATCAGCTTCCGTGGTGTGCCTTCTACCATGTCTGGTTGATCGCTATGCATGAGTGGTTTCTACCAGTCCATGATCCTCTGCATGTGGATGTTCCACATCTTGAGTTTATTCCTTTGGAATGAAGAGCTCCTCATCTGCATGTAAATCAAGCTCCCTCTCAAGGGATAATAACATGGCTTTCTCCTCATCAAATTTTATATCCCATCTTACAAGAGTCATCCTGCTGTTTGGAAAATACACCCGATAGTTGTGGGGAGTATAATTGTACCCCACAAATATCCCAATCTCAGGTGTTGGTTCGAGCTTCTTCCTAGAATATTTGGTCACATGGCAATAGACAGATGAGACAAAAATTTTAAAATATGAAACATCAAGTTTCTTACCATAAAAAGCCTCCTCTGGTGTAATCATACCAAGTATCCGATGAGGAGTGCGGTTTTCACAAATACCACTGTGTTTCTTGCCTCCAGTGATAGATGCAACGGTAGGCCCTGATCATGCAACATTGCTCGTGTCGCACCCACAATTGTTGTGTTCTTTCTTTATGCGACCCCATTCTATTGTGGGTTATAAGGCGCAATCAAATCTCTCCGAATTCTTTCTTTGCTATAGAAGTTCTTGAATTCATTGGAGATGTACTCACCACCATTGTCGCTCTTGAGAGCATTCACATGCTTCCGCGTATCTTTCTCCACCAGTGCTTTGAAGTCACAAAATTTTGAGAACGTCTGATATTTCTTCTACATGAAGTAGATCCAACACTTTCTAGAAAAATCATCAACAAAGATCACATAATACCTATGCTTTGCTGTTGAAGCTATATAGAATGGTCCACACGCGTATGAGTGAACTCTCTCAAGGATTTCCGTTGCTCGCTTCTCCTTCTCGTGAAAAGTGGCCTTCGCATACTTCCCCATAGTACATCCCTTTCATGTGTCTATTTGTGCAAGAGTACCCTTTGGAAGCTGTTAAGCCCCTATATTAATAGTGTAGTCCCTTATTATGTTAGTCTAACCCCCCTTATTTTTATTATTGTGCCCTTACATTACTATTTTTATGTCGACTAGGATTACATTGTGGCCCACTAGGATTACATTGTGGCCCCATGGACTCCTATATATAGAAAGGAGGCTTTGTCATTTGTATCATCCAAGAATTGTTCATTCATGTAATGTATTGGAGGTTTCCCCCTCGAAGTGGCTTATTTCTAAGCCGTTGATAACTCTTTTCTTCTCTTTTTGAAGCTGGTCTCACAACATTTGGTATCAGAGCTTTGAGATTCTAGGGTTTCGCTGCTCAAAACAGGTAATTGTGGAATTTTTGCTATAACTTTGCTTCTACGAAGGTTCAAAATCTGAAAATTTTAGAGTGCAAAGCCAAAATCCTGAGGAACATCATCGCAAAATTTTAGAGCTTGGTTCGCAATATTTTCGGAGATATGATCTGTGCAAGTTAGGTCATTTTGCAGGCTCCTGAATTTCTCCTAAACAGGTCATCGTAGTATTTTCATAATAATTTTTTTTTATACAAAGGTTCTTAAGCTGAAAATTTTAGAGTGCAAAGCTGCAATCATGAGGAACATCATCGCAAATTTTCAGATATTGGTTCACAATATTTTCGGAGATATGATCTATATAAGTTAGGGCTTTTTGAGCCTTCTGAATTTCATCTCAAAGAGGTGATTGTGGGAAAATATTCATAGCTCTCTCTCTGAGCATCAGATTGGAATGCTGTAAAAAGTTGCTGCAAGTACACGAAATTTTTTTTTCGTTCTATCAATTTCAGAACCAACGGAGGAAACGGTGACACGTGGCAATTCGTACAATTTCTCTCTACTGAACCAGTCCATAATTGGGTCATTGTGGGAGATTGGACATAACTTTTCCTTGAAGAATCCAAATTAGATCAGACCTGTGGAATTTGAAAGAAGCTTCAGAGGGCTACTACAAGGCTTAATTTTAGATATTGAGGATCCGCAATTATAGATATAATTCAATTTCAATATCGAGCTCCTGAAAAGCAAGTAAAAGGTGTGTATTTTTTTCTGAATTGCATAAGTCTTGTTTGAAGTATCAAGTTGAATTGATTTCAAGGGCATATTGAAGAATTTTTATTAGTAATGGGTTATAGTATGCATCTAAAAAATAATTCCATACCCATTAAGCCCTCAGAAAGCTATACTATGATGCATGAAGAGGAATAATTGCAGTATGAGATATCAAAATTACGGTACCAAGTGCAACAAATTTCGATCTTACGAAGAGAAACCCAAGATGACATAGATGGTTTAAAAGAAAAAATGGAGGCTAATTTGGATGGTTTGAAGGATCAAATAAAATATATTATGGATGATAAAGTAGTGGAATATCACATCGAGCATCAACAACAAGTTCTCCAACTCTCAAAGGATAACCTAACTTTGGTGCAAAATCAAATGAAACAACCAGAAGATCAACATCACATCGAAAGAATTTCTGAACCAGTCACAAAAATAAGAACTCAAAAAGTAAAATCAATTTCAGATTATCTCAGCAAGTGGAAGAACTTTCTTGTAGAAGAATCCACATGGGAGGATGAGAATTTTATACAGAAGCATCAAGAAATAATTAAGCGTTGAGGACAACACTTGTTTGAAGGAGAGGGGTATGTTAAGCCCCTATATTAATAGTGTAGTCCCTTATTATGTTATTCTAACCCCCCTTATTGTTATTATTGTGCCCTTACATTATTATTGTTAGGTCGGCTAGGATTACATTGTGGCCCACTAGGATTACATTGTGGCCCCATGGACTCCTATATATAGAAAGGAGGTTTTGTCATTTGTATCATCCAAGAATTGTTCATTCATGTAATGTATTGGAGTTTTCCCCCTCGAAGTGGCTTATTTCTAAGGTGTTGATATCTCTTTTCTTCTCTTTTTGGAGCTGGTTTCACAACAGAATCCCCGTAGAAATATACTGCATGACCTTCAAGGCACCATGGTGTAGATGGCCCAATCTCCTGTGCCATAACTCACCCTGATCCCGGCTGACCACTTTGTCTTCATTACCCATCAATGTTGCACAACCATCTACATCAAGTTTGTAGAGATTCTTCACATGAATCCCAATATTCTTAGCTTTTCCTATGGCTTTATGACGAAGGAACAATTTCCCTTCTGTTATCACTAAAATCGTACCTGATTGGCTGTTGATCAGACAACTTCGGTGTAACTATTTCAAACCAATCTTGTGACTGAGGCTTATCCTCCTCAGCCTGAGAGGGCTCTCTCAAGGGTTAATGATATTGATTAATGATAAAGATATATGGCTAACTCTATGAATTATGTCTTGGTTTTGTATGTTTGTAGGTTGAAAAGATGAAATCTTGCTACCATTGGGCTATGGAGTCGGTGATAGGGATAAATATGACAAAGGCTCTCCTTGTGGAAGCTGAGGCTTGTATATACTTCAATGAAAGGATAACACATTTAGGAAAATCCCAATAACTTGAGGTTCAAAGGAAGTCAGAGCATTTAGCACACGAATTTTGAGTAATGAGAAATCAAGGTATTGAAAGAAAAAATACTGAAAGAGATTTCACCATAGCTTAGTACTTAAAGTAAGTTAGAGAATGAATAGTCATGAATTATGAGTAATAAGCACTTAAAATATGGAAGAGAAAAATCTCAAAGATAGGACATAAACTCATTGAAATACACTAAGAATCTCAGGTGAAGAAAAGTTGTTTTGTTACTGTATATATCAGAAAATCCAAAGCTTTACAAAACTAGTTTGCTGAGATAACCTTTTCCAACCTGTAGGTTGAAAATAATATCAATATGTAGCCATTTAGATTATGGAGTCAAAATTTCAGTGATCCAGTGAGTTTACCTGACATGGAAATTGAGGCAGGTCAGCGTTTTTAGTAGTAGGAAACACACACATGAGACATGGAAATACACAGTCAATTCACTTATAAAGGAAGTCAGAGCATCACAAGGATGAATTCTGAGTAAAATGAAAACCACTGCAAGAGAGATACATAAAAGGTAAATATAGAACAATAAAGCACCAAAAACTCCTTTAGAATCTCAAGTTGGCCAAGTAATCCATCTCTGTATTGCTGAAACATTGATTTTACAATAAGCTGCAATTTTGCCAAAAAGTCTCCAACCCTTTTCTAATTCGACCCAATGGCCTTTAATAGACCATTTAAAACATGAGATGATATCATCTTAGGCTATATACATCGAATTTATAACTCTTGACACCTTTCATAACCATAAAACATCAAATTTATGACAAATAGACACTTATCCTACTTGACAGTCCTATTTCAACTAGGACTCAAACTCTTCATTACTATCTTTAACAACCTTATCTATTTGAAATTAAATTATTTTCCAAGTGTATCATGACATGGTTGAATTTTTATGATGGGCTTCAGTTCTTCATGACCACTTTGCTGACCTCCACAAAATCAGGAAACCAAACCCTATTTTTTAGGCATAAGATTATTTTCCTTCTTTGAATATTTTGACCATTATTTAAACTTTATTTCGTGGTCCTTGGCTGTTGGATATTATATTAAAATTTCTCATCACTCATCCCTAGCCTCCAGCTATCCAAAAAATGCTGCAAAAATTGTTCAAAAGGCTGTAATTTATAGCGCTATGAAAACATAGCAGTTTCGTATCGCCCTTTGTAGTGCTGCCATTTCAACCTTTTTTCTTCAAAAAAATTGGTTTTTTTCTTATGAAAATTTTTAATCATCCTTAAATAAATCTTCCATGACAATTATATCTCTTAACTCATTCTTTAACCCCTTGAAAACTGATCAAAAGGAGCAGAAAAGCCAGCTACAGTAGTTTCGTAGCACTTTTCTACTTTTTTACACTAAATGCGCTACGAAACTGCTGAGTATGCAGTTTTGTCAAAAATTTTCCCAAGTAAAAAGTATTATTGCCCAAAAACTTAAAATATTACTTATCTCATCATCTAGAAACCACAACAACCATATAATAACTTCATTTTAGCTTTTTTGAGGCATTTCTTCTTCATTTGCAATTGGTTGGCCTATTGGTTTTTCCTATTTTTTCCTAACAAATAGGTCTTGGTATAGAGCTTATATCTCATACTCCATGATATATTTTTAGAAACTGAAGGAGGTTGTTGTAGGCCATTATGTCTTGAATAACACCTCTCTTGGTGTTTTGAAACATATCTCCTGTTGTCCAGAAACGACTTTTGAAAATCATGTGTAAAACAGGAAAACTTTATTTCTGAAAATAGGGCTTCAAATAAAGCCTTGTATCTCCCAATTGATAACACCTATGAGAAAATTGAGAGGGTTATTGTGTTTTGATATGTTTTTTAAAATAACCTCTCTTTTTTTCTTAAAATTCCTTTTTGTTTGCTCAGAAACCTCCTTTGAAGTTGACTGCTCAAAACCAGAAAACAGAGATTTGCTTCATATTGTGCTATGAAAAGACATCACTTTCGTAGCGCAAAACGACTTTTTTCAACGGGTGGTGCTATGAAAGTAAGGTTTCTTGGATAATTGGACAGTTTGATGAAAAAAACTTAGGGAAACGAAATTAATGACGAAATGATGAATGGCTTGACATGAAAAACCTTTAAAATGAATTTATTTAACACTAAGGAAGGTTCAAACCTAAAAATCTAATACTCCCTTTTGGTCAAATTCAAGAAATGACCCTATTTTGACCCATGATAAAAAAAAAACTTGACACAATGATGTTTTGAAATTTTTTTGGGTGATAACAATGGCTCCACTTGGGATAGTGTGCCCCTGTGGTACACTAAGAACCAGTAGTTCCAGTGCTGCTATCCATCTTCTTGGAATAAAAAATTTGAAAATTTACCAAGTCTTCTTCAAAATATTATAGCCTTCACCTTGGGCGCAAGCTTGATAATCACTACAGAAGAAACAAAATTGTACCTACTGAAAAGATGCTCAGTCAACTTTGAGCTTATACACATAATCCTACCTACCCTATCAGCTGCAATCTCCATTTTTAACTCAAGCAACATGAAATTTCCAGTGAAGCCAGTCATTGATCTTATCTGAAATTTGAACCTCTTGACTGCACTTGAACCAATAGTAAGCATGATACTGAAATGACCAAGGCAACATAAAATAGATCTGATGCTCATAATGAAAATATAATTGTCAATCTGGACTGTAGAACTCTTCCATGTAGTCAGCTATATGATCAAAGAAGATATGATATGTTTGATGCTTCTCATGAAATTTTTTAGCTTTGGAAAACTCCTGTATGCTTTTCTCAACCACACAAGATTTCAGTTGTGCGCTATCAAACTGTTGTTCAAACTGATTTTCAAAAACAATGTATTCTTCCTCAATATCAAAAGAGAAAGAAAGCAACACCCTCTCTTTGTGTTTTGGCATGGAAAGCTTTTGAAAAGAATGATCATGATCATGAAGACTATATGATTGAATTTGACCTTGTAAAACTTCAATGTCTTTCTCAATGTTCTTAGCAACTTCATCCAAAAATTGAATCTTATCTTTTGACTTGCATTCAAATGATTTTAGATAAGAATACAAGGACAAAGAAAAATTTTCATCTACTTCCTCATTAATATGATCGTCATTCCATTGTTTAAAGCCTTGAATTGAAGGAGAGTCTACCACAAACTCTGTTCTGTCTATCCATTCTTCTAAAAACATAAGCCAAAAATCTGCAAATGACTTAATAGATCTGACAGGAAAGCTTTCGATCCATTATTTACATTTTCCTTGAAATGAATCATATAACAATATGATGCAAACATCTTCATGTTTGACTCTAAGAAGCTCAGTAAAGTCACAGAAATATGATATATGCATCAAAGTCAAACTCAAATCTTCTCCATTGAATTTTGGACCATTCCTTAAAAAATATGCATCCTTGGGAAAATGATTTGGGAAACCATGAATTCCTGAAAAATCTATACATGCATACCTTGAAACAAGAATGGCAGCATCTGAGCTCTTCATATGTCCAGTGGAATCACAATGAATCTATGAATTTTGAATTCTTCACCAATGGAGTCACCAAGGTAGTTGCAGCCTTGAACAGATTCTGAGCTCTTGCTACCTTCAAGAGTTCAGCTTCATAATTTTTGGGAGATGTATATCTTCAGACTCCCGGCAGACCCACCAAAATGTTATCACCAAAATCATACTTAATTGGCTGTTGATCAGACAAATTTGGTGTAACTATTTCAAACCAATATTTTGACTGAGGCTTAGCCTCCTCAGCCTGAGAAGGCTCTCTCAAGGGTTAATGATATTGATTAATTATAAATATAGATGGCTAACTCTATGAATTATGTCCTTGTTTTGTATGTTTGTAGGTTGAAAAGATGAAGGCTTGCTACCATTGGGCTATGGAGTCAGTGATAGGGATAAAGATGACAAAGGCTCTCTTTGTGGAAGCTGAGGCTTATATATACTTCAATGAAATAATAACACATTCAGGAAAATCCCAATAACTTGAGGTTCAAAGGAAGTCAGAGCATGCAGCACACAAATTCTGAGTAATGAGAAATCAAGGTACTGAAAGAAAAAATACTGAAAGAGATTTCACCATAGCTTAATACTTAAAGGAAGTAATAGCATGAAAAGTCATGAATTATGAGTAATAAGCACATAAACTATGGAAGAAAAACATTTCAAAGATAGGACATAAACTCACTGAAATACACTAAGTATCTCAGGTGAAGAAAAGTTGTTTTGTTACTGTATATATCAGAAAATCCAAAGCTTTACAAAAGTAGTTTGTTGAGATAATTTTTTTTAACCTGTAGGTTAAAAATAATATCAATATGTATCCATTTAGCTTATGGATTCAAAATTTCATTGATCTAGTGAGTTCACTTGACATGGAAGTTGAGGCAGGTCATAGTTTTTAGTAGTAGGACACACACACATGAGACATGGAAATACACAGTCAATTCACTTATAAAGGAATTCAGAGCATCACAAGGATGAATTATAAGTAATATAAATGAAAAAAACTAGAAGATAAATACATAAAGGTAAATATATAACAAGTAAGCACCAAAATCCCCTTCAGAATCTCAAGTTGACCAAGTAATCCATCTCTATATTGCTGAAACAGTGATTTTACAATAAGCTGCAATTTTGGCAAAAAGTTTCCAACCCTTTGATAATTCGACCCAATGGCCTTTAATATACCATTTAAAACATTATATTATCTCATATTAGGCTAGATACATTGAATTTATAACTCTTTACACCTTTCATAGCCATAAAACATCAAATTTATGACAAACAGACACCTATCCTACTTGACAATCCTATTTCAACTAGGACTCAAACTCTTCATTACTATCTTTAACAACCTTATCCTAACAAAATTATCTATTTGAAATTACATAATTTTCCAAGTGTATCATCACATGGTTTAATTTGGATGATGGGCTTCAGTTCTTCATGACCACTTTGCTGACCTCCACAAAAGCAGGAAACCAAACCCTATTTTTTGGGCATAAGATTCTTTTCCTTCTTTGAACATTCTGACCATCATTTAAAATTTATTTCGTGGTCCTTGGCTATTTAATATTATCTTAACATGTCTCATCACTCATCCCTAGCCTCCAGCTATCCAAAAACTGCTGCAAAACTTGTTCAAAAGGTTGTAACTTATAGCGCTACGAAAACACTGCAGTTTCGTAGCACCCTTTGTAGCTCTACCATTTCAACCTTTTTTATTCAAAAAACTTGGTACTTTTCTTATGAAAAATTTTAATCATCCTTCAATACATCTTCCATGACAATTATATCTCTTAAATCATCCTTTAACCCCTTGAAAACTGATCAAAAGGAGCAAAAAAGGAAGCTACAATAGTTTCGTAGCGCTTTTTTGCTTTTTTAGACTAAATGCGCTACGAAACTGCTGAGTATGCAGTTTTGTCAAAAAATTGCCAAGTGAAAAGTATTGTTGCCCCGAAACTCAAAATATTACTCATCCCATCATCTGGAAACCACAACAACCATATACTAACTTCATTTTAGCTTTTTTGAGGCATTTCTTCTTCATTTGCAATAGGTTGGCCTATTGGTTTTCCCTGTTTTTTTCTGAAACATAGGTCTTGGTATAGAGCCTATATCTCCTAATCCATGATGTATTTTGAGAAAATGAAGGAGGTTTTTATAGGCCATTTTTTCTGGAATAAATCCTCTCTTTTATTTTTGAAACGTATCTCCTGTTGTCCAGAAACTTATTTTGAAAAACATATGTAAAACAGGAAAACTCTATTTTTGAAAATAGGGCTTCAAAGAAAGCCTTGTATCTCCCAATAGATAACACCTGTGAGAAAAGTGAGAGAGTTTATTGTCTTTTAATATGATTTTGAAAATAACCTCTCTCATTTTCTAAAAATACCTTTCTGTTTTCTCAAAAACCTCCTTTTAAGTTGACTTCTCAAAACCAGAAAAATAGAGTTTTGCTTCATATTGCGCTACGAAAAGACAACGCTTTCGTAGCGTAAAATAATTTTTTTCAATGGGTGGCTCTACAAAAGTAGGGTTTCTTGGCTAATTAGATAGTTTTGATTAAAAAATTTAGGGAAATGAAATAAATGATGAAATGATGAATGAATTGACATGAAAAACCTTTAAAATGAATTTATTTAACGCTAAGGAAGGTTCAAACCTAAAAATCTAATACTCCCTTTTGGTCAAATTCAATAATTGACTCCTAAGACCCTATTTTGACCCATGATAAAAAACAAACTTGACACAATTATGTTTTGAAATTTTTTTGGGTGATAACACCTTCATTGAAAACCACATCGTAACCTATATCCTCCAACATTACAACTGAAACTAAATTATTTTTCAAGCCAAGTACACATGCATTACATCTTTTAATAAGAAGGGTTTACCTGACTATATCTGGAAGGTAACTGTAACAATCCCGATAGCGCTATACATCCCATCATCACCCATTTCAATATGCACCTAGATATCCTTCTCCTCCAAGCCAAAGAAAAGTTCTCTGTCTCCCTTCACGTGGAAATATGCACCACTATTCAAGTACCACACTAATCCCATCGCACTAGACACCATGCATGCGATGAGTGAGAAGTCCAACTCAAATTGTGAGGCCAAAGCCTCACCAGTTGCAGATCGAATCCTTCTTGTTATTCTTCTTTTGTGGAAAATTAGTGGCGTAATGTCCATGCTCGTGACAGTGAAAACATTTCACTCTGGACATGTCACGCTTCTTTCCTTCTTTTCCAGTCTCAGATTTGGAATAGGATTTCTTTCCATTCCACTTATTTTCCTTACCATCTAAGGCACAATTTTCCTTATCATCTGTCTTAGATGAGGATCTATCCTTGGTATTCCGCCCGAATTCTTCTTGCACCAAATCCAACCAAAGTCGCTCCTAGTCTCGTAGCTTCTCCCTCCCATTGACAGAGTCCTAATAACTATGCCAACTCTTGGGAAGGCCTAGAAGAGCTAGGATCACCAAGTCATCATCCGCTACAGTAATTCCGACACTCGCAAGCTCATCTCGACATTGGAAAAACTTGGTTAAATATTTCGAAATAATGTCGCCTTTCTCCATTTTGATTTTCCTAAGCTTGTCCTTCAGTGCCAATTTTCTGTGGTCACTGCTACTCTGAAACATATTTGTCAAATCCTTCCACATTGCATATGGAGTCGCTTTGGCATGGATAATTGAGACAATGTAGTCTCGTACTCCCTCTAGTAATATCCTCCTCACCTTTGCAACCTTCTTTTTCCAAGCATCAAGAAGAGCGGCATCTGCTGCTGCGGGTTTGAGAATTTCATTATCAATGAATTATTTCAACCCATTGTCCTATAGAACTGCCTCCATGATTTATTTCCACGCAACATAATTAGAACTACCCTCGAGTGCATATTCCAATCGCAAGCCATTGAAATCCATCTTGATCTGCCTTTAGCACCAAAGAATATTTTTTCAAATTCGAATGTTATTCAACACAAATTCAATTTCATCTCCACTGTAGTGATTTCCTGCGCTCTGATACCATGTATAAATTATACAAACAATATGTATTCCAATGGATTCAATCCTATCATGAGATATACTAAAGCAAGATATTGAATCCTTCTACAAATCAATTGCATAAAATAAACATGATCGCCAATCACAACAAGTAAAGAAAGAATAAAATCAAACCACAACACATATATTTTCCCAGGGAAAGCTTGCTGCTCAAAACCCCTTTATATTCTATTGTATATTCACCAAGGAATCATGAAACAATTACAGTGCACTCTTCTCACAAGATTCACCTGCACTCTCACAACTGTCTCACACTGATCTAGATGAAATCGACCAACACTTAGCTAAAATTTGCAGCCTCTACTCAGCCTGCCTTGCTTGCGCAATTCATGTGGAATGTGATGAGCTCCATCATTAGACATATTTTGAGGGGTTAATGGTCACATTTTTTCCTTCTTAGATTTATTTTTCTTGAATTTTTAATATTATTTGGTTTTATGATGATAGTATAGGTGGTGATTAAGTCTAACGTACTTTGAGTGCCTAATATGAGGTTGAGTGCATAAAATCATGAATTATTAAGCCTTTTTTATAAGGGTTTTATCATAAAGACTCGGAGGAGATAGCAAGGAGAAATTTTAGGAGGATTGTCCAGTCTCTTTAACTCTCAAAGGCAACCAAAGGATCTCAAAGATTCTCTCCATAAATTCAAACTCCAAAGGTAGCTAAAGGATCCCAAGGATTCTCTCCAGCAATTCGAATCCTAGAGGCAGCCAAGCAACTCAAAGAGGAGAGCACTCAATCTTTGTTTACTTGGAGTCAAGTGGACCCAATCACCATTTTTATAGGGATCTATTGGTAGCTGCCCTGTAGAATTAGAGCAGAGCTAGAGCTAGGAGGAATTAGTCAATCCCATTTGATTCCAGTTGGAACTTTGTTGCAAGTTATTGAGCTTTTTATTATTTTAGTGATCAAACTTTCAGATATGTATGAGGTTATTCTTTTATGAAATGAGAAGACTGATTTCATTTTACTGATTTAAGTTTCAGAGATCTAGGCTTGTGGGTTAGGTCCCAATCCACGTGCCTCAACCTTTCTGTTGTACTTGTTCTTTGCTTTTTTTCGTTTCATTAGCTCCGCTTCTGATAATTTCATTTATGTTCCAAGTTTCTGCTTAGTTTTTCTTTTAGTAGGTTTTTGTAGTTTTTGCTTTTCTTATGAGTAATAGAATAGAAAAAACCAAAAAAAGTTGTGGATCAAGACCCCCTTCTCATCTCTGTCAATAGAGCTCGAGGAGGGCAAAATTTCCCACAGGCCCAAAAATTGGTTTTTGTTTTCTGTTTCTGAGGTTAAAGGTAGAGTTGCATTACCATTTTTCAGTATTCCTTTCCACTGTATTTTTATGCATTTGCCTATTTCTTTGCGCATAAGTTAGTAGGATTGATTACAGGAATCATTGTTAAAATCCTAGAGCAGCTTCGAGGCGCCTCTCGCTTCATTTTCCCTCTCAACCTTCCTAGCATGAACATTGTTTCTATGTTTCCATTTCCTCCTTTGCCTCTTATTTGCAATTGTTGCACCCACCTTTTTCCCTAAACGCACTTAAGGCCTTCGGCCTGCCTTATTCCTTTGTTTTGTTTTTCACGGTTACATTACCCTTTTTAACACAGAACACGTAAAAACAATCAAATACTCGACCTTTTCCTTCATCCTCGAAATCCCTCCTACTGTACTTCACATTTTGCACTCCGCATGGTTTAATTTTTTCCCATTAACACTTACCACTTCCCGACGCTGATTGCGATATTCACCGCATCGCAAATCATTCACCGAAAATTTTTCCTTTATTTCCTTCAACACTTACCACTTCCGAACGTCGATGTGATATTGCCTCTACATCGTAGATCGCTCACCACAACCCACACCATTTCCCTGTTTCCTTTAACACTTATCGCTTTCGAACGCCGATTGCGATATCGGCCCCACCTCCACGTCACGACTCCGCATCGCACATCATAAATCACGTTTTTTTGTTCTTTTCTTTAATACTTACCGCTCCTATTGGCCGATTCCGACATTACGATTGTGCTCTGCCTCTGGTCCCACCTCCACGTTTCCCATCAAAAATCGCACTTCGCAAGACTTACCTCATCGCACATCACTCCATTTCCCGAACGACCTTTCCACTATCGCTTTACTTTTGCGATATTGCGATTGCGACATCGTATATCGCAACCTTTGCCTCCATCGCATCTCTGCCATCGTATACTTCACATTATTCCTCTCCAAAGTCATTTATGTGCCATATTATAAGTTTTTATAAGGTTTAAACCCCCGCTTTCCACTTCTAAGCCTTGTTCCATGTGCTAAGCCCTCTATTAGCCTCTTTAGCCCTTTTTCTTTCCTCCAAGCTGCAAAATCAACACCTTTTGAAATATGATTGAGTCATGGATAACCTACTTACACATTTAGAAGCATGGTAGATAGACCATAGGATAAATAGAGTGCATTTAGCCATTTGGCCAAGTTAACTATGGTTTAGAATTAGTTTCCTATCTGCCATTTATTTTCAGCAAGTTAGCTTAGTTTCTTTTCAGTCATTTCCTGTTCTGCAAATTAAATTAGTTTCATTCCTGTCATTTCTTTCCAGAAATTTAGTTTATTTTCCTTCCTGTCATTTCTTTCCAACAATTTAGTCTAGTTTCCTTTCTGTCATTTCCTTCCAGCAATTTACTTTCCAGTTCTTATCATAGTTTAAGAAATAGCACCCTTTCGTAAAGTAGAAGAGGGTGGCATGAGAAGAATGCATATGTTGTGTATATAGCACTGTCACCTCCAATTTTGTACGCACCCCGGGTTTATAAAGTAAAGTAGGGTAGAGCCTGGGAGTTGCATCACTCTTGGTGCAATACCACAGCTCACCACTTTTTGGCGTCATTGTCGGGGAGGTGTCTAGTATATGGTTTGATTTTATTTTTAGCATTATTTTCTGTTTTCCTTTATTTTCATGTCATTTTAGAAATATTGAAAAAATACAAAAAAATTGATTTTCATGTCTCGTAGGACTAGGAATACTCAAAGACAAATCTTACCTAAAACCCCCACATCACCTCCTAGCCACCCTTCACTCTCATTCAGTGGCAGTGAGATTGAACCCCCTATAGGAGGGCCTTCTAAATATTTTGAGGATCCTATTGGGGAAGAAGAAGAAGACCTTGTTTCAAATGAGGGACCTGCTTCACCTATCCTAACCATGACTAGGATCCAGAGAGCTTTCCCCATAAGAGAGGTTGTTACTCAACATTTTGTCACTGTCCCTGCAATCCCCATCTCGCCCATTGGAGGGTCATTTCTATGATCAATAAGTAGTGTCATGCCTTGCAAATACCATCATTGCATCCCTTGCCATGAGGACAACATTCCTTCTGTTGACCATTTCGTGAGAAGACCACTAAAAACACGTGTTTTTGCCTTGGTGCTGGTAGCCCATTATGCCCTAGCGCCAATGAGGCAGATTAATACTGGCCCCCGCACAAGTTGGCGATCTGTCTCAGTCAGCTGCCCATGCCAATATATTTATGGAATTTTTTTTTAAAATAGAGGTGAATTTTCGATCACAACAATTTCGTCGATGAGTCATAGGGAGTGGTTCGACTGAATAACCACGGCCTTCCTCCTTTGGCCTCTTGTTTCCACCTTATGGGGAAACCTCCCAAGGGATAAGGCCTCCCTTCCACTATTGTAGGGATCCCAACCTCCTCCTCTCCTCTATAAATATAGCCATCTTCCATTGATGTGCTAGTTGAACAGATAGCTGAAAAAGTTAACATAGAGAGAAGAAGCAATCATAGATTCCGGAGAATAGTGCAGAGTGTGATTGTTTTTGTGTGATTGGGAACATACTGAGATCTTGGACCTTTGTGTGTGAGGGTGTTGCAAACGTGCTTGGATACGGACCTGCCAAAGGAGAGACTCAACATCAAGGCTTGGTTGTAAACTCCCCTTGTCTTTATCATAATAAAATGCATATGATGTTTATCTTCCACCCTTTTTTAAATTTATAATGAGATTCCTATAATTCCTTGATCAGTTAGATAGGTTGTAATTTTTTTATGTTTTTCGTGGTTTTACACTTGTCGTGGTGTCTTGATTGTCTGTACAGGTAATCCAACGTTGGTAGCAGCGTGTATCGAGCTTAAGAAGAGCGACGGATCAAGAAGTTTCAACGGAAGACGACAACATAGCATCAGGACAAGGTAGGTCAACTTCATTGCTCTGAATTTCATTTACAATCTAGGAAGGTAGATGTTAGTATGTTCCCGTAGTTTCTAGACCCACACTAGGGCTGGAGGGATCACCTTTGTCCGCAGAGGGGATTTACCTAGACAACAAATTGGCGACTACACTGGAGGGTTTCGTTTGAGTTTTTCACTCTTTGAGGTCTTCGTCATTCGACGAGTTTAGTCGAATGACCATTTCTCTATTTTTTCCTATGTTTTTAGTCAATTACGATCTTTTAGTTTTTGCTTGAAGTGGTGAGTCTAGTCTTGGTTGGGAGAAATTCTTTTTTTTTTCTTGTTCAGGGATTGGCGCTTTTATTTTTCTGACAGTCGCGTCGATTGGCGCTAGTTGTTAGTTAGCAACCCGCGCCAATTCGCCATTGGTGCTAGTTGTCATTGGCAAGTCGCACAAGTTGCTGCTAGTTTCACCCACAAAAGTCGTGCCAATTTCACGGTGTGTGAAAAATTGAGTTTTTTCCCTAATTCCTCCACTAGTGTGTCTTTCCCTTCCAGTCCTTTTCTCTGTATGATTTACACGTTGTATCCTTTACTTTTTCACTTGTGAGCATAGATTACATTGTTCATTGTTCAATTGAAAATTCTTCTTTCTATGATTGCTTGATGTAAAAGGGAAGATATGCCTTGTTTTGAGCTCATGCTTTGGAAGTCATTTTTTGTGCTTGACCTCTTATGTCTTGTAGCCTTTTGAGGAATTTCGTTAAAAAGTGTTTAAAACAACTATTGAATTCTTAGTGTTGGTTTGCATCCCTTTTTCATTCATCCTTCCATTAAGGAAATTTGCGTTCATTTAGTTTTCGCCTCAGAGTTTTCTTTTCGTTAAAATGCATTAGATCACATTGCATTGAAAAATATTTTTTGAGATTTATCATTGAACTTAGATTACATTGTTTATTGATTTAAAGCTAAAAATCACATTGAGCGCATTCTCTTTCATTAAAATAATGCATTAAGTATATTCTCATTTCATTGAAAAATGCATTGAGTGCATTCTTATTCTTTCAAACGAAAAAAGAAATTGTGCATAGATTACAATTGCATAGTTTTCAAAAAATGATTTTGCATAGATTACATTTCATAATTCACATCGTTGAATGTTTTAGATTACTTTTGGATCGTGAAATTCATCTAGTTTGGAAAATTTTCGTTTGAAGTATTACTGTTTGTTGCATCATTGTTTGAGGCTCTTCCCTTAATTAGATAGAATTCATCAAATTGAAAGATTTCTTTCCTCATATAGCTGCATATAGGAGATTGTCAGATGACATGCAGTAGGGCCTTGAAACCGAGACATAATTCAAGATCAAGTTAAAAATTTATGTAATTAACCTAAGGAAACATTGGAACTTAATGCAAAAATTTTAGTGGTCTAGGCTAGAGACGTGTTCCGTCGTCTTAAAACCTAGTAGCCGTCGTTCGCCTTTTGGCTTTAGAAAGCGCTAGTACGGACTTGTGCTCCCCGTACCATCAAGTATATAAAGGGAGACCCCTATAGGTTGCAATCCTTTATCCATAGGAAGCCAAGTCTGCCACCCTGTAACCGTGATACACCGAACACAGCATTCGGGGAGACTACCTGCACGTACAGAAAGTCCTTGGTCATTTCTCTTTCATTTGATCACCAAGGTGTATATGGCAGTTCACGGAAACTTGGTACACCCTCTTTCTTAGATTACCAGAGTAGTCATTTTGATCATTTTGTGACTCTTTAAAAAGAGAAGAGATCATTGAGCGCTTGTCCTTTCATGCTCGTTTCAACCTAAAAGTGATAGAGTCACCTTTTGCCTGTTTCTCGACTCTTAAAATATGAAATGGTAGAGTCTTGTTTCAATGTCCTAAAAAATTAACTACCCACAAAATATTCTTGGTTAAAGTTATCTTCCTTAGAGTTTTGTTTTACAGTTTTATCCAATGGAAACATTTCCAGAGTTTACCAACCAAGGAATCCCCTCCGAAGGGAATCCTAGTTCATTTCCTACTTTTGGGAATGTTGGTGCTCCTTATATGGCAACATTGTCCCTTCCTGGGTTAACTGTTGAGTTGCCTGTGTGGTTATTTTTTACCTCGATGGTCTCGAGTATTCCGCCCTCTGTACAACCATCTCCTCCCCCAAAACAACATCACGTTCCTTCTAAGGTGGACCTCTCCCCTTCTTCGCCTATTTATTCTTCCTCCTCTTCTACTTTTCCCGGTGAAAGTCTGGATTCCAGTACCCAGGTGGCTAAGAATAAGAATAAGACAAAGAAGAAGAAGCCAGATAAGCGAGAGGATAATGCTGTAGCTATTTCTCTTAACACACCTTCCATCGATAACCCATCCAACCTTCCACGAAAAGTAAAATTCCCTTGCATGTTGTGCAAAGGTGACCATTTTCTTCGAGATTTCCCTGGCATTCCCAAGGTGCTTGAAGTGTGGTGCGACAACTATCCACCGTTTCCTTTGGCGTCTGGAATTCATATTGGTGGCACATATTCGACTAGCCATGATAAGAATCATAATAAACAGGGTAATATTACCAATCCATGTAAGTTGTGTGAAGGGAATCATCCCATTCACCTTTTTCCGTACATGGATGAAGCCAAGAGACTGTTGGACAACCCTACTGTTTTTGCACCCTGCCTTCAGGCTGGTTACCAGAAGCTTTCTTCAAGTCCTCTGCTAGTTGATTCAACGAGCGATCAAGAGTCATCCTTGGTAAATATCGTTCCCTCACAAATTGAAATTCATGCATCCATTCCCGACCAACCATTGGTTGTGGAATCAGTTGATCTAGTCCCGCCCATGGTTCATCAGGTATTTTCCGTCGAGAGTGGATCTCTTTCCTCCCATGCTCTTCTTATTTATTCAGATTCCTTGGACTTGGAGAAAGATCCTCCCATCCCTGTGACTTAAGAATTTTCTCCTCCTACTCCCATGATGTAGGTCCAGGAGGATGCTCCTCTTGCTCCGGTAACACCAGGGGAAGACCATCTCAGTTCGATGGTACCCCCTCCAAGTAGTTTGGTCACTTCCTTCGATTGGAGTTGATTTGCAGGATACCGCCTTCCTTCTTATGTGCCTTTTGAGATTATGGTACAGGCCTTCAATGTGGTCGCACCTAGCACAATTATAGATGAATTTTCATCTCTTAGTATTATGTCTTCAACTACTTGGAAAGCTTTTGGTTCTCCACCGCTTGTGCCCATTACGCAGAATCTGTTGGCTTTTAACAGAGGAACCAGTCAACCGTTAGGGATCCTTTCGAAGTTTCCTATTACTTTGGGAGGAAAAAATGTCTATATAGATGTGATGGTTGTTCCAAGCCCCTTGGATTTTAATTTACTCCTAGGGCGTGACTATACTTATGTTATGGGAGTGCTTGTCTCTTCCCTCTTTTGTGTGATTTGTTTTCCACATGAAGGTTGAATCATGACCATTGATCAGCTTTCCTTCTTTGGTCCTGACGTGACATCTGGTCCACCATATTCCCTTCCGGGTCTTTATCCATCAGTTTTATCTTCCCCGCCGCAGGTTAATTATGTGGCTCCCTGTCCTGTGCCCGCATTTAGTGATAGTGTCCTTGTGCATTGTGTGCTGGGGGCACTGGGTCTTGATTTTCGAGATGTTGTTCTCCCGTCCAGTGCAGAACTCTTGGAAGCCATGACTTCTTATTCATCATGATGAAAGGTTGCGGAGCATAGTTCATTTTCTTGTGTCAAGCTTTTTAAAAAATGAAACAAGGTTGTCAAAGCACAGTTCATTTTATTGTGTCAAGCTCCTTAAGAAATGAAACAAGCTCGTCCGAGGATAGTTTGTCTTCTATGTAAACCTCGTTAAAAAATGAATTAGGTCTTGAGGATAGTTCGTCTTCTATGTCAACCTCATAAAAAAAAAAAGAATCAGCTCACGAGGATAGTTATTTTAATGTGTCAACCTCGTTAAAACAATGAAACATTTTCCCGTTCAATTCGAGTCTTTGATTAGATCTCGTCAAATCCCAGTGGATTCTTTCTCTTGATCTCGTAATTTGAACCTTCACTCCATCTGCCTTTCATATGGACTGAATCTTGGGGGGTATGTACCTCGAATTGAGTCACCATGCTGGGGGCATGCTTACCTTTTCAAGCATAGTTTGTTTCCGTTTCAAGCTTATGTAAAAATGAAACCAGTTTCAAGCATAGTTTATCTTTGTTTCAAGCTTGTGTAAAAATGAAACCAGCTTCAAGCAGAGTGTCCTGATTTCAATCTTGTGTAAAAATGAAACCATTCCCATTTCACCTCTCGTGATTTCCATTTTATCAACCTGTTTTGCCAGACGAGCCTTGGTTTTTTCATTCCATCGTCACCGTTTGCTTGGCCGATCATACACCTTCACTTGAATGTTTTACCCATTCCTGAGGAACCACTGCGATGAGTGGTCTTGTTAGCCAGCCTCTTCACCTTTACTTGTTCTGAGAAGTTCCACCATCACTGGAACCAGTTGCTACCCTTAATACCACTCGTTCCTCCAGGAGGAGTCATCTTTCAGCTCTTTTCTGACTCTCGAAAATTGAAAAGTTTTTCAAGACTCTTATCGTTTTGAACTCGTTAAATGGCTGCGAAACAATATCTACCCAGTATACGTTTACCCCTTTTTCAGGCTGGGATAGATTATTTACGAAAAAGGAATACCTTAGCCCTTCGCGACTAAGAGGTTCACCCAGATATTGTTTTCTACCTTTTCGGATCTGTGTGACTACCTACGAAAATGGATCTGCTAGAGTTTTCTTTTCCACTTCTTTTCAAACTCTCTAAAAATGAAAAGACGTCGATTTCTTCCTTTTTCAGACTCTTTAAACCTTGATGACATCGGAAATTGTCACCATTGTTAGTATGAATTCTTTGTCGAAGCGTACGAAAAAGAACCACTTTAGCTACGCATAACTAATAGCCCTAACAACAATAATGGCTGCAAAACATCTTCAGATCTGCAATTAGTAGTTAAAGCGCTGCAACAAACAGATCTATAAATGGAAAGACATTAAGCAGTAAAGTAAAGAGTTTGCTCCATGCATCCAACAGACAAGACAAGAACACGATTTTGAATGAATTTTTATATTACAGGGCACCTGGGAGGAAACAAGAAGGTGTATCCAGATCTCCTCAATGGGATGGGTTCTTTGTAGTCCTCAGCACTTCAGATCTAAGCTTTCTCTCTCTTGTAGATGCAGAAAACCCAATGTAGAAGGTAGAGCTCAATGGGAGCAAAATGGCAGAAATGAGACCAAGTGTATAGATCCAGAGTGATCTAATATGCAACAAAAGGTGAAGAATGAAGGGGGAAACCCTCCTATTTATAACAAAATATTGGGTCATTCTAGATCTTGGTGGATGATTAAAATAATGTTAATCAAATCTAGATCCACCTCTATGGAATATTTTATTATTATTTGTTGGAGGGAAAGGGACTTTGACTTGGGTCAAATCCCTTGATTAGTGAGGAATAAATAAATAAATGATTTATTTATCCTTTTAAGGAAGTGGTTGGGATATAATTAAATAAATAATGATTTATTTGATTAATAGTGATTGATTTGGTCATATTTAACAAGGAATATTATTTAAATAATTATTCCTAGAAAATAATAAGATAACTATGGGTGTATCTCATTAATTTCTTTGTTTTTGGGTTAAACATGACTGGGAATAATAATTAAATTATGGTTTAATTAATTATTCCTTTTGGGGTTTCTTAATTAACATAGTGAAAGCAGTTTTACTTGGGGTAAAACTGGTCTTACATGGTGTACTTGGGTCCATCTAATGATGAAGAGTTAGATGACCAAAAAATGGTGTAACAGATTGCCCCCCAGCGTGCGAGTGTCGGGAGCAAATCGTATGACCGAAGTACGTTGTAAGAAGACAATCACTAGACAACAAAAGGGTATGTCAGAGAGAGAAATATGAGGTAGATAGTGTGCTGAAGGACTAGACCCTGAGGAGACGAGACTCGCAGGTGCAACAAGTCTCTGTTATGAGAAGGTACCTATGCTGAAGGCGGCGGGGGAGGCATACCTATGCCCGCCGTGACAAAGTACAAAAGAATAGTGTGCCCAGTGAACAAGGGACCGAACCATAGAGTACAGCTGGCATAATCAAGAGCCAGATAAAAATACAATGAATAGTCTCACATACATGCTGTGCCTGGGATAACAGCCAGGACTAGTACAATATCATCTGAGTACATGAGATAAATACGACCCCAAATGCCCCCTGTAAATGGGGAAGGGCTCACAAAATCTGACTGGTACACGCAAATCATAGAGGTGCTGCAAGTGGCTAAGGCCAACATCATCAAAATCTGGAGCGGCATCAAAGGCTGCAATGAAGAGGTCATCCGGGCATGTGGGGGGCTACCTGCAGGGCCACCCCCTCATGAGGGCTGAGACATCTCACACACGCCCGGGAATCATCAAGAGCTGCTGCTGGGTCACTGGACTGTCCAGTATACTCATCTCGATCATGCTGAAAGGAGCTGGAGAAGTAATCAAGTCAAAAGGAAGTGAGAGATCCCCCTGCCTGATCCGAGGCACCGAACAAGAGTGGAAGCTGGAACCAAGGTACACCGCCCTCTAGACCTTGCTTCTAGAATAAATGTGCTGATGTCGACAGAAGGAGGTCCGCCGTAGGTGAGGCAATGAGAGATCCTCAACTAAGGCACGAGAGAAGAACAATAGAGCGACAGACAGACTGACACCAATGATGATAGTGGAAAGGGGAAGGATGGAGTGGCGAATGGACGACTTCCCTTGTTAGAGCATAAATGGCATGAATGACATGGCAGTGACTGACACAATATCGAAAGGGACAGGGGACAGTGGGGCTGAAGGTCATGATATGCGACAAAAGGGAGGAACCAAGCAAAGAAGGATGGAGGGCTATAGTGGGGTGCAGGATAGACTCCATGAATGCAATGATGACTCGACTTGGATGCTCTAAACAAGGGCGACTGGATAGTGTTGCCACACAGTAAAGGCCCCAATGGGGGGTCATAGAAACATGAGTACAAAGTGGGTACTCATGACGAAAATCAACACGAACATGGACAAGTAAGGGGGCGATATGGTGCCCCAAGTACAAGTGGCGTAAGTGAGGAAATTCGATTTTAAGGAGCGATGAAGTGACCCTTCGTGGAAACAAAATGTCCAGGTGAAGTATCAAATCACCAAAAACTAAGTAAAACCCATTTGAGAGCTCGGTGAGATCTATCCAGCGGTGCTGACGGTTCGTCGAACGGGGCTACGGTGTGGTCGCAGCAGTCGAAAGAAGAAACAGGGGTTCTCTTTTAATGAGGCTGTTTTCCCTCCAAAATCATTCATTTGCTATTGTTGCTGTGGTGAATGTGGAGAGGAGAGAAGGCCCTAAATCTTGCGGCGAACGTAGCGGACAAACCGACCGTTGGATTCGAGATCTGTCAGTTGGAGGCGAGAGGCCTAACCTTGCTCGTGCATTTTGATGGATTACATTTGCAGTTGAGGGCCCAAAACCCCCAGAAACAGCCCCTCCTTCATCTCTATGGCCGGGTCGCACTTTTTGGGGAAAAAAGTACGACCCAGGACGCAAGTATTAGGGCAACAAGTGCGACCTGGTCCAGAAAATGGCAGAAAACTACGACCTGGGAGATGAGGGGGGTTTGGTGCTGTTTGATGGCTGGGAGTTGGGTTGTGGTGTGTGGTTACGGTTTTCCCGATCTGTACCCTGACAAAAAGAATGTGGTTGTGCAGGTATGGCAGAGTTGCGGGTCAATTGGAGACAGAGGGATCTGCGAACACTTCGGACAGAGATCCAGGCGGATCGGGGCGTTCGTCGTGTATTGGCCAGATATATGGGCATATGGTGCCCTCTCGGATGTGTGTAGGGGCAAGTGGTGCCCCCCAGAATGTATGGGGGGGCATATGGTGCCCCCAGTTTTTGGATTGTGTTTGTAACATGCTATGGGCGTGTCGGATGTATATGTATGGGGGGGGGGCGTATGGTGCCCCCAGTTTTTGGAACATGCTATGGGCATGTCGTAAGTCTATGTATGGGGGGCGTATGGTGCCCCCAGTGATGTATGTAGGGGCAAGTGGTGCCCCCATTTTTTGAGTTTGTGTGACATGCTGTGGGCATGCCAAAATGTATTTATAAAAAGGGGAATCTAACCACATTTTAATGATGTGGTGTGCCATTTGTTCTGGTTATGGTTATGCAGTTTGAGAAAGGAAATGGAGTGTTACCAATCTCTTTGGGTACTGCATATAGAGATCAAATGGACTTTAAGTTTCCGAATTGGCATACCTGGTGTCACTATCCCAAAAGGAGGATTTGGAGATAATGAACTGATGCTCTCGTAGAAAAGCTATAGGTTGGTCAATAATGTCTAAGAGACTGGGTTGCTGATGTAAGATGAGGGAACGATAAGGGGTATCGTCCCGAGAGTGATCTGAAGTGATATGGGACTCTAGAGGTTCTTCTAAATGTGGAAGAATACGGGGTCTAGAGTCAACATGACCAGATACACTAGGAGAGTGGTGGAGAATGGCTTCTCTTGGTCTCTCAAATGTGGGTGCCCCCTTACCCAAACATTGGGTTTCGATGTAATGACCACAAGGTGGATGTGTTGTGAACGCATGGGTTCGATGTAAGGGGGAATAGATGAAGTCAGGGGTGGGAATTTCTTCCATAATGTCGTCATCGTGATAGAAGATGGGGTGACTAGTGGAAGAAGAACTACCTGACGTGGTGAAGTGGCCTGAATCATCATCATGAGAAGAGAGGGTCACATGCGCATCGTCACAATGGGTGACCGAAGAGTAAGTAGATAACGGATCTACCGATGTTGAGCCCAAGATGACCGCTGAAGGAAGGTCAAGCGAAACAATAGGGGAGGATTCAGATGGAACGTTCCCCAATGGTCTCATGGATGATGACAGGTACAAAATGGTGACCGAGGGCTCCGTTGACTTAAAAGTGGGAGGCGGAATGTGAATGTCCTCTGGTCCGATCGAAGCGGCCTTGAATTGGCGGTACAAGTCCAAGGAGGAACGGTACTCGTCAAGGCGAGGACAGAGGTGGGTGTAATGACCGTGAAAATCGCACAAGGCACAAGGGTGGTTTGTGCGCAAGTGTTTGAGTTTTGGGAAGGAGTCGGGGATAGTGACATGGACTTCTGGGAGATCAGAGTCGGGGAATGTCTCGTTGACCAGAAGCTTGAGGTGGGGCAATTCAGGACACATGTGAGTGGCATGACCGACGACATCACACAAAGCGCATCGAATGGCGGGCTTTGGTGGTCGTGGGGGGGTAACGGATGTTGGGGGAGCCGGATCGTGATGGGTTGCCCCCCTTCGGGCTTTGCCTATCTTCCCGGGAGCCGTCACAACAGGAGAAGGGTCCTGTGGAGGTGCTGGGGGCACAGTGGCTATGGAGGAAGCGAGGGGGACCGGTTGAACCGGTGTCAAAGCCATGTAAGGTTTGGGGTGACCAGGGGGGGTGGCGGCTCGGGGGTCAAGGTACCAAACCGGAATACCCAAGGTCAAGTTAGGGAGAGAGAGGGTGGCCATGACGGGGACAGAATATACTCCGGGAGGGGGAGCCAAGAAGGGGATCTGTCCAGCAGGGTAGTGACCAGGAGGTACGGCTCCAAGATGGTTAAGGCCGGGGGGACCGAGCCTGGAGGATAAAGAGGTTCGGGGATACCAGCTGTAGGGGGAGGGCCGGAAGGAGGAGGTCCGGCTGGCGGAGATGAATGGCTAGGAGCGGGTTGCGGAGGGCGGGGGGGAGGGTGCGGACTAGCCGAGGCAAGCCGTTTATGGGCAGCCTGAGACGATTGCATCATGCAAATATTCGACAAGCTGGGATCCGTAATAGGAGGGGGGGGAAGGTGAGGAAAAGTACCAAGCAGGGTGGAATCTTTATAAACGCTGGGGGAGACACTGGTCAAGGAATCGACGGTTTTCTTGTTGGCTACAGAAGAGATGGTCGTCTCGGAGGAGGACTGAGACGACGGCTCATGATACGATAGCTGGTCAATGGTGACTATCTTCCCGTTATGTGGAAAAGACATCTTGCGGAAGACCGCGGAGGGGACAACAGACATGGCATAGGTGTAGCTTCGCCCCAATAGAATGTTGTAGTCTAGAGGGGCGTCAATGACTTCGACATCAACGCAAACAGTCTTACCGGCGAGGGTGATGGGATAGTTACGAAACAGGCCAATAGGCTGGGAGGCATGACCATCCCACGCTCGAAGGGTGATCGTGGAAGGGGCCAACTCAGGGGATCCGAGTTGCTTACAAACCGAAGCGGACATCACACAGGTGGATGCCCCCTCATCAATTATACACCGGGATACAGTGGCGTTCCGGATTTTGACTGGGATTTGGAAAGCAACGGAAGGAGGAAGAGGAGGGTGGTCCGATTGAGTGGCGTCGAAAAAAATCATTTGGCCATCAGCAGGATCAACAGCGCCCACGGCAGATAGTAGAGCCTTCCGTTGGGAAGGGCACGACTGGAGGAGTTCCAGTGTGGAAATGGCAGCAGGGGATTGTGCCAAATCATCTACTATACTGTACGATTGGGCGGCTCGACCAGAAGCAGCATTTTGGCGTAATGGACCCTTTGGAATCTTTGGGTGAACCTCAACTTTGGGTTGAGGGATGTGTAAGGGGCCACTGGGTGTCGAAAGAGGCTCTGTAGAACCTGAAGATGGAGGCTCGGGAGCAGACTGAGCAGGAGGCTTGGGGTACTGGCGAGACCGAGTTTGAAGGTGAAGGTCGACGGAAGGGGACGGATCAGAGCGCATCATAAGGATCTAGTAGTCAGAGGAACTAGAAATGGACGAGGGTGTGGCTGCATGGCTGTCGGGGGGTTGGGTAGCCACGAATCCCTGTTGAGGGAAAGGATCAGTGAACACAGCTGGCTGGGTGGTGGCCACATTAGGAGGAGCGTGAGGGGAGGCGTGTTGTCCGCGCAATGTGGCTTGAGACTCCCACATCTGTCACATCTGGGGTAAGAGAGGGCAATCGTGAGTGTAGTGACCGTAAACACCGCAACACGAACAGGGCTTGTTTGTGCGAAGCGGCCTGTCCGGCCTGGGCGGAATGCCCTGGGGCTGGTTGCTAGTGTTAGGGTCCTGACCAGAATTGGGTCCTCGGTTACCAGGGGCAGATGGGTTCTGGTTGCCTCTCCGCCTTCTTTGGGAAGGGGGATTAAACGCACCCTGCTGCGCAAATACTTGCCCGGGAGGGGGTTGTAAGGGCTGTTGCAGGTGGTGAGGAGGCAAGGGAGGCGGAATCGCATATGCTGGGGGAGCTGGCGCACCAGGCTGAGGATAAAAGTAAGGGTTGGGTTGGGCAGCATTGAGGTAAGCAGGAGGTTGGGCAAAAGGCGGAGGCATGCCGTATCCTGGATACATGTTGCCGGGAGGGGGCAGAGTGCTAGAGGTGCTGGCCCCTCCCTGAGGAGGGCCATGGCTCATAGGAGGGTGAGCAGAGGGGTGGGAAAGAGATCCAACAATACCGTCGGCGGAATGAGATGCCCCCGGGGCGTTAGCGCCACCGGGCCTGGGGATGTCAGGAAGAACGGTATAAACATAACCAGATTGAGCGTAGATCATGTCATATTTTAAAGCTATTTGGAGGGCGGCTTCTTCAGATTGAGGAAAGTGAGAGGCGACATCTTTGCCGATGGGAGATGGGAGGGTGCGAAGGAACCCGTCCATGTAAACCCGATCTTCAAAGGGAGGGGCTCGACATAAGCTCCGTCTTCGTCGCCATTCCTGAACATGGGCAGAAAGGCGTGTGGAAGAGGATTGCTTAAATGAAGTCAAGAGCTCCGTACCAGTGTCGTATCGGAGAGGGAGCCGGAAGTACGACAAGAAGGCTTGGGCAAGAGTCTCGAACGTGGTATGGGAGGAAGTGGCCTGTTCGACATACCATTTAGAAGCTTCGCCGGTAAGCGTGCGTTGGAACAAACGAAGACGGATGGAGTCATCGGAAATGGAGTTGGAGGAACACCACATGTGAAAAGACCGGACGTGATTGGTTGGGTCTTCGCCATTAAGGCCCTCGAACTTAGGGATATCAGAGGGTAGCTTGGTAGGCATAGTGGGCCAGGTAGTATTATGGTGAATGGGGTCGTTAATCAACTGATGGAAATCGGGGAGGCTGAGGCCTGCAATGTACGGCAGCACAGGGGTGGCCGGAGTAGTGGTTGTGACGGTTCCGCTAGAAGTGGGGTCGGCATTGGGGCCGGGAGAACCGCTAGCATTAGGCCCTGATCCGGACATGGTGAAGGTAAAAGGAGTCGGAGGGGGAGAACCGGAAGGAGAAGAGGGATCCGATGAATCAGGAGAGGAGTCGGAGTGCGGACTCGAAGGTGGACTGGCTCGACGACGACGGTGCGGAGCAGGTCGATCAACCGGGAACTGAGGATGAAGGCCAAGAAGTCTCCGGGAAAGGCGCCTTGGGGGCGCAATGATGACAGGAAGAAGGGAACCGACAAGGGCAGAAAGGGGCAAAATCAAGAAGGTCAAGGGCAGATAAGGTGCAGTGACGATTGATTTTAGAGTCTTTGCCAGGCGGTGTAAACCAGGCGCTTCTTCACTTAAGGTCAGTGTGTGGTGTGTGTTAATTTTAATTTTTAAACCCTTTCCGTTGTTGAGAGAAAAAAGTGTGCAACGTAGCTGAAAATAAACCTACAGAGAACAGAATAAAAATGCTGAAATAACAGAAAAATAACAGCTACATATGCATCTATCAAACCCAAGAAAGTGGGTCTCTCAAAACTATGCTGAAAAGAAAGGGAAAAGCTATGGAAACACACACAAACGAAGCTCAACAGATCTAGGGTCAAAGGGGACAGAGATCCGGAGGATAAAGCTGCAGATAAGGGGTGCAGATCACAGCCAAGAGACAGGGGCAAGGTGGCTGGAAAAAAGGGAAATCAGCAAAAAGCCGGGAGGGGCAAGGCAGAGGCCTTTAGGGGAGGTCCAAACAAAACGACAAGAGGTGATTTGAAAGGAAAAGAGGTTGATTTCGATGGATCTGGAAGTGAGGTCACAGATCTGGAAAAAGAAAGGGCTGAAGCTCTGAAACCGACGGCTGAAACAGCTGAAACTCTTCCACAAAAAGTGGAGGGTACTAAAGCCCTAAGGGGCCGGGTTCCCACTTAGATGAGTAAAAACAGATCAGATCTTGGTCAAGGCGGGCTGAGACAGAGGCTGGAAAACCCTGGCAGAGGCTGCAGCAGAACCTAGAAAAATTGGCGTAAAAAATGTCAATGGGCAGTCGTGTTAAAGGTCGAAAAGTGCGTCCAGTCGGCAGTGTGTGTTTTGGGCCAAAAGGTGCGACCCCCCCGTTCCGGCTGTTTCGGCGGCAGATTTTCTGAAAAATTGCCGTCTCAGGTGCGGCTGGTGTCGCTTACCTGCGCAATAGGGCCAGAAACACACGGAAGTTAGAAATTTTAGGTTTTTAGGGTTTTATGTGAGAAAATGACATGAAAAGAGAAAAACTAAGCAGCTAAAAAAGAAGCCCTAGGGCCTGAAGTAGCTGGATATGCAGGAATATGAAAAACGACAGCGGTCGTAATTTAAAACCCGTGTGGAGTCGCCATTTGTTAGTATGAATTTTTCGTCGAAGCGTACGAAAAAGAACCACTTTAGCTACGCATAACTAATAGCCCTAACAACAATAATGGCTGCAAAACATCTTCAGATCTGCAATTAGTAGTTAAAGTGCCGCAACAAACAGATCTATAAATGGAAAGACATTAAGCAGTAAAGTAAAGAGTTTGCTCCATGCATCCAACAGACAAGACAAGAACACGATTTTTGAATGAATTTTTATATTGCAGGGCACCTGGGAGGAAACAAGAAGGTGTATCCAGATCTCCTCAATGGGATGGGTTCTTTGTAGTCCTCAGCACTTCAGATCTAAGCTTTTTCTCTCTTGTAGATGTAGAAAACCCAATGTAGAAGGTAGAGCTCAATGGGAGCAAAATGGCAGAAATGAGACCAAGTGTATAGATCCAGAGTGATCTAATATGCAACCAAAGGTGAAGAATGAAGGGGAAAACCCTCCTATTTATAACAAAATATTGGGTCATTCTAGATCTTGGTGCATGATTAAAATAATGTTAACCAAATCTAGATCCACCTCTATGGAATATTTTATTATTATTTGTTGGAGGAAAAGGGTGTTTGACTTGGGTCAAATCCCTTGATTAGTGAAAAATAAATAAATAAATGATTTATTTATCTTTTTAAGGAAGTGGTTGGGATATAATCAAATAAATAATGATTTATTTGATTAATAGTGATTGATTTGGTCATATTTAACAAGGAATATTATTTAAATAATTATTCCTAGAAAATAATAAGATAACTATGGGTATATCTCATTAATTTCTTTGTTTTTGGGTTAAACATGACTGGGAATAATAATTAAATTATGGTTTAATTAATTATTCCTTTTGGGGTTTCTTTAATTAACATAGTGAAAGCAGTTTTACTTGGGGTAAAACTGGTCTTACATGGTGTACTTGGGTCCATCTAATGATAAAAGGTTAGATGACCAAAAAATGGTGTAACAACCATGATGTTACTCGAGTTCCTCCTTCCTAGGGCTCGTAAAATGTACTATGTTGGATTTGTCCGAATGACAAACTTATATGACAAGCATATGCTATCCTCTTCAAGCTTGTGTAAAAATAAAGAGGCACTCACCAGAAATGGTGGGGGAAAATTTAAGTTATTCGTCAGTTGTGTCGGTAGTATGTCACTCTTGAACATGACACTTATCTGTAGTTCGTGTCGGTTTGGGATATCTTCACTTTGTCACTTTGCCTCCATGGGTTTGGGAAATCCGTTTGCCTCTCATTCGATTAAAAATCTTGTCAACATGACCTCTGATCCTATTTGAGTCAAATGTTGCCAAATTCCAGAGTCGTGTCGCTGATATGTTCAAGAGAAAATCCTTCTATAGTTTGTACATTCCTTGATCCTCTGTTTCAGTCTTGATTCACACTCATATTACCTTCTCTGTTTCACGTCGATGATGTGGGATTCATTATGACCCTCCTTCGACAGATCGCTTCCTATCGACTTCGGCTCATTATCCGGGAAGTTGATCTAGAGACTCCTTTTTGGTACCTTAGAGCTTGCATGCCCTAATCAAAATTTCTTCGCATTCGATGACAAGTTCGCATCATCGGCCTTTGATCGAGTGATTTCATGGGTGTTTGACTTTAGCTCACTGTTCACATTCTATGGATTGTACTAGTTGTACCTTGAGAGCCATTGTCATTATTGGTTGTTTCTCTCACACTTATTAATGGTTCACATCATTGATCAGTAATCAAGTGATTTTATAGCATGTTCGACTTCGACACGTCTATTCACATGTTGGAATTTGTATTTTGATCGGGTGGTGTTGGAGTGCAAGACCTTGGGCTTCGATCACAAAGGTCCAGGTTGCGAGGAGTGATGAGTCATTCATGATTATATACATGATACTTTAGATGAATGGCTGCGACCATACCATGGGTTCTCTTGTTTTGATCCTCTCTATACAGATGGTTGCACCCATACCATGGATCTATTTCATATGATCCCTTCATTCGGATGGCTGCGTCCATGCCGAGGATGCATTCACATGATCCTCTTCTTGATAGATAGCTACGCTTATACCATGGATTCATGTATTTTCAACAAAGATTTCAGTTATGTATATGTATCTATGCTTTATTTGAAAATCTCCCGACAGAAGCATCTGGTTCCTTGCACGTACTTGTAAAGCATTTCACCCCTCACTCATGTTCGGACTTCATACTTTAGGGAGCATCTCTTACTCAACATTTTTTCACTATCCCTGCAATCCCCATCTCACCCATTGGAGGGTCATTTTTGTGATCAATAAGCAGTGTCATGCCTTGCAAATACCATCATTGCATCCCTTGCCATGAGAACAACATTCCTTCTGTTGACCATTTCCTTATCAGACCACTAAAAACACATGTTTTTGCCTTGGCGCTGGTAGCCCGTTATGCCCTTGCGCCAATGAGGAAGATTAACACTAGCCCCTGCGCCAGCTGGCGCTCTATCTCAATTAGCTGCCCATGCCAATCTGCTTATGGAAATTTTTTTAAAAATAGAGGCGAAGTTTCGATCACAACAACTTCGTGGATGAGTCAAAGGGAGTGGGTCGACTGAATAACCATGGTCTTCCTCCTTTGGCCTCTTGTTTCCACCTTATGGGGAAACCTCCCAAGGGATAAGGCCTCCCTTCCACTATTTTAGGGATCCCAACCTCCTCCTCTCCTCTATAAATATAGCCATCTTCCATTGATGTGCTAGTTGAACAAATAGCTGAAAAAGTTAACATAGAGAGAAGAAGCAATCATAGCTTCTGGAGAATAGTTCAGAGTGTGATTTTTTTTGTGTGATTGGGAACATAGTGAGATCTTGGACCTTTGTGTGTGAGGGTGTTGAAAACATGCTTGGATACGGACCTACTGAAGGAGAGCCTCAACATCAAGGCTTGGTTGTAAACTCCCCTTGTCTTTATCATAATAAAATGCATTTGATGTTTATCTTCCACTCTTGTTTATATTTATAATGAGATTTCTAGCATTCCTTGATCAGTTAGATAGGTTGTAATTGTTTTATGTTATTTGTGGTTTTACGCTTGTCATGGTGTCTTGACTGTCTGTACAGGTAATCGAACGTTGGTATCAGCGTTTATCGAGCTTGAGAAGAGTGACGGATCAAGAATTTTCGACGGAAGACGACAACATAGAATCAGGACAAGGTAGGTCATCTTCCTTGCTCTGAATTTCATTTACAATCTAGGAAGGTAGATGTTAGTTTGTTCTCGTAGTTGCTAGACCCACCTTAGGGCTAGAGGGATCGCCTCTATCTGCAGAGGGGATTTACCTGGAAAATAGAGGTATATGGGGAAACTAAGATGAAAAACATTATCCCCTCAGCTCTTCCACACTTCCATAGACTTACTTGTGAGGACCCTGGAACATTCATGTTTGAATTTTTTGTTTTTTGTAGGAATTATGACTACACCTCTGATGAGCAGAAGTTGAAGCTATTCCCATCCACCCTTAAGGATGCAACCTTGCGCTGGTTCATGGGTCTGCCTGGGGACAGCATCACTACCTGGACACGGATGGAAGATACCTTCAACAATAAATACAAAGACTACTGTAGGTCCAAGGAAACTAAGGATGAAATATTTAGGATGACTCTAGGACCTGATGAATCCCTTGAGGACTATGAAGAGAGGTTTCAATTAAACTATAAGAGAGCCAACTGTACTCTTGATCCTACATCACTTAAACTTGTACTTCTTCGAGGGATCAGTGAAGAGATGATGAAAACCTTGAATATTTTAACAGGAGGAGATATCTACCATCAACCCTATGAAACAATCAAAACTGTCTTGTGGAACCATTCTATTGCATTTAGGAAGAAGGGAAGAGCTAGCCAAAGTACATCCAATACCCCTTCCTCTTCCACCTTCATAAAACATGAGATTGGAAACATGCTAGAAGAATTCAAGAGTGACTGTTGCACACCTTTGATTTGAAAATGGACACAGTGCAAGTCAAAAGGAAGCAAGAGGAAGCAAAGATGGCCCTGGCCATATTTTCTCCTAGATGTACCAAGAAGCACCCAAGAAATGAATGTCCACTGGATGTCATAGAGGTTTTCTTAGTTTGTGAGGAGAATTATGCCACATAAAAGTTTCCCTCCTTAACCAGACTTAAGGTTGTATATCAAGGTAGGGAAGCAATGGTAGAGAAACTCTATTTCATCAACCAGAGAAGGCCTCAAGGCCCTCGGTTATATCAACAATGTGTGCAAGGTTCACCTTACTCTTACTATCACAACAATCAGAGCGCACCCGTGCAACCTTGGTACACCCCCACTCCTCCATCCTGGTCTACACCTCCTACTTGGCCTTACAACCCTTCATATCATCCTCAACCAGTAAATAAATCATTTCAGTAGTATGTTCCACAACAACCTCAGTGGAACAATCCATCCCAACGGTGGAGGCCTAAAAAAAATCAACCACATGCTCTAATGCCTCCACCACAACCTCAACCTCAGCTTACTCATGCTGCTCCACCTAGGCTACCTATACCTGCATAACCTAATCCGAACTCGAACAACAAGTAGGCACAAAAGGCTCCCAGTGGAGAAACATCCCATCCAACTTACGTTGTGGAGATACAGGAGGTTAATCTCAGGTCGGGAAGAGTACTCCCAGACAACCATCCTCCATCTCCACCTATAGAGGTTGAGGAGGAAAAGGAAGAAAGTAACACTCAGATCCAACAACCTCCTTTTCGTGAGCGCTTCATCCACCCTAGTCAGCACACCCCAAAGGAGACTAAACGCCTGGGGGAATTGGAAATTTTGTGTGTAAAGATACCACTTCTCCAGGCCATTAAGGATGTCTCTATCTACAATACGCTCATTAAAGAAAAGTGCTTCAAGAAAATTGGGAAAAGGAAAAGAGATACCCCCACCATCAATGTGGTAGGACAACTGTCTCACCTGATGCTAGGGAAGGTGATATTTCCAAAGTACCTAGACCCTGGTAGTCCAGTTGTTGATGTGCATATAGATGATGTCATAGTCCCCAACACTTTGATTGATCTAAGGGCTGCCATCAATATCATGACCAATGAAACTATAATATTCCCAAATTTTCACATGATATTTGGAATATTAGAGTCCTTGATTTTCTTAATTAATTAATTAAATAAAATGGTAGAGGGACCCATAATCCTCAAAGATTAATAAAATCCACTTTTAATGTGTGAATGTGGATATTCTAGATCGAGATCTAAAATCATGGAATAGTGGAGCAGCTCTATTAATGGAGATCATGTCTCATTTATGAGATAGATTATGGAGGATGAAACAGTCAAATAAGATCACAGATCTTAAATGTAAAATCATGAGGATATTTGATAATTTCAACTGAGATCATAGTGCATTCAAACAATATCATAAAGCACTTATGATAAGTTAGTGGAGGAAGTGATGCATTTAATGCACACATGATGGAGAGGATGATCACCCCATGTGAACATGATGGAGTACATGGAGAAACAACACAGTCAACCATGGAGACTTATATTGTGTTTCAGTATTACTACATTCTCACTTTTGGGATATTACAGTGGTATCAGAGCATGATCTTTGGCTCAGCTTGTGGACACTTCATCTTTTGCACCAAAATAAGAAACAGATAGATGAGATCTATCATGAAGGAGGATTGTAGTTTTGCCACTTCTCTCTTTAGATCCATGCAAGATCTCTCCAAGGAGGTAAATCAAATGAAGAGAGAAAGGAAAATGGAGGATCCAAGAAGAAGATTTGATGAGGGAGGTCCAAGCACTTCCTATCAGCAAAAAAGCAAACTAGAGAATCATAGATCTCCTCATAGATCTACTATGCCCACTTTCTTTGAAGAAGGTGAAAGGTATAGAAATGAAGAAAGAAGAGAACCTGAGACTCATGTGACTCTCAGTCTGTATCTTGAAGAGTACAAAGCATAGTCTAGAGCATTCAAAGAGAGTGTAACTCTCTAAAAATTAGTCCAAGTCAAAGAAGAAAGAGGATCCTATAACAGCAATAGAAGAAAGAGGCACAATAGATTCTATTTGCCTACATTTTATGGATCTTCCTCAAGCACTATTAAGGCTTGGAGGAAAGAGTTAGATACATTTTTCATGCTACATCCTGTGGCTGAAAATAGGTTGTCCAAATTGCAGTAATTCATCTTTTAGGTGACGCCAATGATTGGTGGTTTGGTCACATGGAGCATGCAAAGGTGACTAAATATTCAGATTTCTTTCACAAGTTGAGGAAGAATTTTGATGTAAGTGTTGAGGCCTCGGAATTTCGCTGCCAAAACATGGGGAAAAACCACTCGGTCTGGACCTTAAAGCAGCTCCTTTTCCGTTTGGTGTAGTGGCTCCGACAGGGGATAATGGAAGCAATTTCCCAATAAGGATGATTTTGAGGGTGTTGTGAATATAGCATGAAAATGGATAATGAATTTAATCTATATGCATCTATCTAAACTATTTAATCTAATATATACCCGGGGTGTTTTTCCTTTATGCGATCTAAAATGATATCTTTCAATTGTCAGTAATATAGATCATTTAACAGTTGAAAGAGATGAAAATTATGTAAAATGATTCTTCGGGCAAAGTATTTTGCATAGAAGAATTGTGAAATAAATATCGCATTTATCAGTGTGATTACATATTCAATAAGAAAACATAGCTAAATATTAGAACAGAAGTGCATGTAATATTTATATATGATGACGTTTCAAATATATAATGCAATAAAAAGATGACTGTCAATCTATGGAGTAAGACTTGATACAAGTGAATAGAAGTACCATATGTACGAAGTTCTACTCATGTAAACTGACAGCAATGAATCTGATCCTTGTCACTTTCAAGCAATTTAAAGAGTACAGTAGTGCAACATCAATTAAACAACTTTAATTTTCAAAAGATAACAGATTTGTTCCATTAATTCATCAAAGCACTCACAAACTTACAATAATGCATCCTTTGCAAATGTTTTTGACAAATTTCTAGACCCTTATCTAAATGCATGAGAAGGGTTTAAATACTAAACTAACTATAAACTAAAATATATTATTACAAAAATATATAGGAGGTTTCAAACAACCTTCCGTATACAGCTAACTTAAAATACAATCTAGGAAATTAACAATTCTGATTTATGAGTCGTGCCCTTACTTCTAAATGTGGTCACAAAGTTGAAAAATATCTAACATTGCTTTGAGATGAGTTGGCTGCAATATCCTTGATCTCATCTTTCCCTTGAAAATAGCGTTTGAGAGTACTGACTGGGATCTCTTTGTTGAATCTGCAAGAGACTGCAGAGTCTGATGCTGATGATAAGGTTTGATCAGAAAATTCCAGTAATTTTCTTGATCAAAATTATTTAGCATTTTAATAATTTCCTCCTGTGTATATACTCTTTGCCATTTTAACTTGGTCATTGCTACTTCCAGCTGTGCTTGTTTTTCATTAATCTATGTCTGATGCTGCGATTTGAGGCTTTCAATATCTTTATGAAATTAGGCTATATTTACTTTGACTTGCTCACCAGAATTAGATTTCTCTTCATTCAACAACTTCTCTAGTTCTTGTACTCTGGCTTCCTTTTGTTTTAGCAACAATCTAACCTCAGTAGCTTTATCAACAGTAACAATATCATATGCCCCTACATACTGTGATAATTTGGTTAGATGTTCAGTAGGATCATCTAAGGAATCTTTCCATAATATATCAACTGATTCATCTATAGGTTTTGAAGTTGTTTCATCAATTCTTATCCTATTGTTTCTTTTAACTACAGCCTTATAGCTAGGACTGTAGAAAATATCCAACGAAGGAATATTTTCAATTTGTAGAACTATCTGATCTATAGGGAAGGTTGGTATGATTTCTTTATCATGCATTGTTGGAACTCTTTGTAGTGGATTAACAGTTTCCACTATCTTCTAGGAGTGTTTAGGTGTCTGGAAACTTATTGCCTGATCAGTATTTGGATTCTCTTTAGGAGTTTTTATTGCTTCGGAAAACGCCTTCCATTCATCTATAAGATCTTTTGTTTGTGGTGAACTGGACTAATCTAGTATATTATGACTGTGTTGAACTATTTGAGAATATGATTCTATTCCATTATTTCTCTTTTCTTCTAGCATCTCTATCTCATGGATTACTTGGTCAATTATCTTTTCTGGGCTATCATTTTTAGATTCGGATTCATTTTCAGAGGGATCCAAATTATGAGATTGCTGATGTGACTGACCTGATTCATCTTCAGACATATCTTTTACTTCATCATCCAAGCTGATACTTGGAGTGTGTTTGTTGTCATATTAAATAGTTAACAAATTGAGAGGGACTTTCTCTAGTCTCCTATTTTTGTACGTTTGGAAAGCTTCAAAATCATCTTGACTTAGTTGGCTGGATGCATACTTGATAATGTATGAAAAATTTTCCATGCCCTGGAATATATCATCAAATCCATCTTCCGCCTTTACAAAAGGCTTTAACTTAGGCTTTGTGATGTAATTTTTAATTACATCATTTGGATCATAAAACCTTTTTGGCATTACTGCCAATTTCAATAAATGAATGTTGGAAACTTCCTTGTAATTATGGTCGATGTCAAACAGTGCAAAAGTTCCACACTATACAGGGTAATTAGGCCAAATATCTTTTTTAGCATCTTTTAGTTGTTTTGTGACACCATTAACAGGTTGATAGGCTATTTCTCTTGCAAGTAACTTATTGGGAACGTAATAGGGTAAAACATGGGGAGAAGCATAACTCCCGAATACTCTAATATATGTAAAATTCTCCTCTGCAAACCATCTAGCTACAGAAAGAATTTATGCATTGGTTTCCTCAGAAACCCTAGGGGCCTTTTTATTGAAAATCATTTGGTTCATAGGAAATATGACTTTGTAACATATTTTATAGAAGTGTAGGTGGAAGTCTGAATCCCAGAGTTCTTTGTGGTGAATGTGAATTGGGGTAGGGTCTTGGGTAGTCCATTTCCATCCCATGGTAGGAAAACTAGAAGTAAAACATATAGCGTCCATGACATAGGTAGACATATAAAAGGGAGGTATTTCTCTGGATGAAATACTCCTTTTATTCCTATATTCGGTAATGTGTTTGGCTAGATTATCAGATAATATGTTTTCCCAATTCAAAATTGATGAATTGACAATTGCGTCAATTAGGGGAACCCATTATTTTGAGAATCTAGTGCTATCAAGTATGGAAAATAGTCTACATAACATACCAACAACATAACAGTAAGGGTTAGGAATTTGGGTAATTGGGTACGTACCAAGCTTATCTTGCTTTAACTTCCCCTGTTCCTCCTTCCATTCTTTGATGACTTTGATAAGATGTGGATGTTCTCCTCTAAAGCTTTTCAAAAATTATTCGTCATATTTCTGCTGTGGGGGTGGTAGATGATACATTGCTGTTAAATCTTTTGCCCAAAAAGAGCCCATAGTTTCTCCCTTCGAATTCTTGAACATTCTATCTTCAATGTCTAAGTGATCAATTACCCACTTAAGCATGTCTATATAAGGGAGAATCTTTGGTCTTGCAGCTATTCTATGGATGTATGAGCATGCAATGTCAAAAATAGTTGCATCAGAGGTAGATGTCGTGCATGTTGAAGAAAATTTGGTTATCACCCTTGGTCCTTCGCTTTCAAAAAGCTTATAGATTGCCTCCCATGTCGAACTATCCCAATATTTGTTGCAGACGGTATCCGAAAATAAGGGAGACATATCTTTATTTTTAGTAGACGATGTCTGAGAAATTTCTTTTCCCTTTTTGCTCATTTTACTCTTTCTCAATCCGTTAATTGGTTTCCTGAAAATAGAGCGAATTTTACAAGTATAGAAAATAAAAGAGACAAATCTATCATTTATTTCAAACACATGCAATGATCTGAAAATGGAACTATTTGTAAATGCTATGAAAATTATGCATTTCGATATAATTTAATGTGCAAAGTATTCTCCATGTCTTGCAGGTTAAACAAAGAGGTTTTGGTCATGTTTCTGAGTTTGATGTGTGAGGATTTGTTAATTAAATTTACTCTTTAACATATAACAACACGAATACACAACAAGTAAACTTCACCATATCATAGCACAACAAAATGATGAGGCATTTCACCCCTCCTAGGCTACATCTCCCGGTCCAAGGCTCCCGAATGGTATTGCTTTATTAAATTACTCAAAATGGTTACACAGTGAAAAATATGCCTAAACATGCAAAACAAGCTGTGAATTTGACTTCAGAACACAAAAATAAGCTAAAAATGGTTTTTTTTTCACCTCAAACAGTGAAGTACAACCCAATACAGCTCCATCTCCCCAATGGCCCTAGTGGCTCTTTCCTCTTCCCTGAAGAAACAATGGCTGCATAACACTTCTGTTCGCTCTGTAACCTGTCCCAAACACTCCATAATGCTAATGAAAGCCAAAATTGACTAAAATTTCATCTTCTTTGGTCGAAAATTGAGAAATTATGACCCAAACAAGATTTTACCGAGTGACACTAGAAAACCTCCTCCAAAACTGGAGGAACTCCAGTTAACTCCACCAAAAGAGGCAGACAGATAAGTTTGGTAGAACCGCGCCGCTATTTTCGGGGTTACAATAAATTTTAACTGTCAGTTTAAATGCGTTCACATGCTAAATTTTCGGAAACGATTTGTTGTTGGCAGATAAGATTAAGAACTTGTGCCCTCGGTCACCGCCTACAGGTCACGTGGTTAGGGAGCTAGCACCTAGGTGCTAAAACCTTTTCTCCACCGATTTGAATGGGACTTAGCCCTTCGTCACTGCACGTGGTCGCGAGGCCTGTAATCCTTTAGCCTTGGGGCTTTAAACCTTAACTCCACTCGTTCAAAAATCCTCGACCCCACTGCATGTTTACTCAATGCACGAGGTGACCCAAGCATGTTTTCATGCCACCCGAATCCGCGTTCTTAGCCTCCCGACTTGCCCAACTGTTGAACGTTCTGCTTGCTGCTATGTTGGTCGGGTCGACCCTGCCCAAGGAGTCAGTTCAAGGGTTCAACCCCCCTTGCCCTCCAAATTTTAGCATGACCCTTTAACCAATGGCCTGGGGCCACGTGGAAGCCTCCGGGCAGGCCACGTGGCACCCTCTAACAAGCCCATAAAAAACCTTTAAAAATGAAATTTTTTTACCATATAAAATTTTTGAAAATGACAATTTTTTTTAGTTAAAAAGTCCTGTTTTGGAGGTTATTGGACAAATTCAAACCTCAGCTACTTTCACATAAGACATCGGATTTGAGTCCCGTTCACGGCACCATAATCGCAGTGACGAGGCCTTTCTGGTCATTTAGATTGCATTTCCATTTTTGAGAATTTTTTTGACTTGGACATGATCTCCTGATCACACCTCCCCAATGGGAAGATTTTGGACCCCAAATCTCTCTGAATTACAGAAATTGAAGGTGAGGAGACTGATTCTCCACTCCTCCATCCTTGAACCACTGAAATCTTCCCGACTTCATTAAATTGAGCTTCTCATAAAAAGATAAATTCTTCCTTGAATCTGCTAACCGACTTTTTCTAACCTTGACTGTGTCATGATGCAAATTTTTGAAATTTCCAGAACAACAACTAAAATTTGCAAAAATCATACTTTTCCTACAATGGTCTACCTTCCAAGGAAACTGTCCTTATGGAAAAATTTTGCCAAATGAGCCATGTACTTATGTTGATTCCCGACCAATTTTTCTCACCATACCAACCTGCCATTCTGAAACCAGCATTGATCCATGCTCAACTTTGTGTCCTCTTTTCTTGCATGCTTTTCCCTTTCTTGGATTCCTGCACCACTTTGCACCGACACTTTGTTCTTTGCACCGATCGACACCAAAGACACCTTGTGCAACATCTTTTCACCTTCTTCCAAAGACGACCTAATTTCAAACTGAAACATATCATCATTTATATCAGCAATAAAATGAAAATGATTATGTACAAAATCCTTTTGTTTAATCATCAACAGAGTCAGATTTTGACTTGCATTGACAAGCCTTTTCAATTTCCCTACATTCACCAAAGACGATTCTAGCTTCTTCTGATGTGCTCTCACAATAAAATCCTTTCCATCCTTGAATAGGTGATACCTGTTCTCATGGCGATGGAAGATCTCTTTCCTGTCATATAAGTAGGGAATACCCAACACCACACCTGTAATTTCAAGCGGTACCACATCTAGTTCAACCATGTCAACATAATGAGCTATTATGGCGAAGCGCAACATGCACTTCCTTGAAACTTGTAAATTAGCATCCTTGCAAATCCAACCAAGTGAATATGGCTTAGGATGTGGAATGGTTTCAAGTTTCAGCTTCTTGACTAAGTCTTCTGAGATGGGGTTTTCTTGAGACCCACTGTCAAATAGTGTGTCTATCTTTGTGTGTTTGGAAATTATCCTCACATGAAACAGCTCTATCCTCCTCTCTTCATTTGGAGCTTCTATGTGACAGTTTAAAGTGCTAGAACTGGGATTTGTTTCTTTTACAATATCTTTCCCCTTTATGTTCTTTAGTGCCAAATCTATGCTTTTAGTTTCATCTCGTGATTCAGACCCTAAGTCTTGTTCAACTATCGCAACCATCTTGCCCTTTTCTTTGGCCTTATATTTGGTTTTAAATTTTTCTGGCTTCAACTTCGGATGAAGTTTCCAGCAATGGTCTTCATCGTGGCTTGTTTTGGAATAGTTTTTACAAAATAATTTTCCTTTTTCTTTCCTAGAGTTTGCATTTATTTTTCTTCCTTTGCCTTTAAATTCACTACCCTCGTTCCCATTAAAATATTGTTTACCTCTAGCCTCTAAATGCGTGGCTTGGACACAAACCTCGTCTAGACTAGTAGGATTGAACATAAGGATAGTATGTATAAGATAGTTGTGTAAACCACCTATATATTTCAGCAAAGTCTCTTGGCTATGCAAATAAATTCCAAGTAATAAATCCCTTCGTCTAAACTCTTGGGTGTAATCTTGAACATTTTTTCCCTTAAGTTGTCTAAAACTTTTCCAATTCATGATATCCTTTTGAAAATGAGCTAATGGATAAAATTGCTGCTTAATTGCGGAAATAAATTCAGCCCATGATAAAGTGATCTTACCATGTTTTTTTATTTCATCCTTTGTCTTGGCTTCCCACCATACCAATGTTGATCCTTCCATTCTCAAAGAGGCTAACTGAATCTTTGTGTCGGCATCATGAAGGTTTTGTATCCTCAAATAAACTTCCAACTATCTTATCCAATTGTCAAATTTCTCTGCATTGACCTCACCATTAAACATAGGCAACTCAAATTTAAAATCAAGCTTTAAAAATGGAATTTGACCAGTGATTTTAGAATTATGAGATTGATTCACCGAAGTAGAGGATGACGATGTAGAGGAAGAGGATGAAGATGGGGATGGTGGATCACCATTACCTCCATGTACTTTATTTGACTTGTCATCACTTTTCTTTCCTCCTGAAGAACCCTCCTCTTCTTTCTGGTGTCTAGACCATTCTTCTACAAGCCTGTCATTCCTTTCTTGGTAGAGTATCCTTACCATCTCCGTCATGTGTATGAAAGCCTTTCAGAATACCCGTTATTCTTCTTCGGGATCAATGTCTACATGAACTTCTCCTTCTCTTGAAGATATGCTTAAGGCTTCTTCTATGGCTCTTGGAGATGGCTCTCTGGCCCTTCTTGGTTGAGGATTACTTTGTGCTCTAACCAAGTGTCCTTCCCCTCTCTTGAGCTTAAGCCTAGTAAGCATCAAAACTTGCAAACAGTCAACTATATCTTTGCACAAGAACAAATGCAGAGTAAAACTCTTGCTCCTAATGCTCAAATCCTGAGCTTTGATACCATATGATCTTAAAATGGAGCTATTTGTAAATTCTATGCAAAGTATCCATTTCCATTTAATTTAATGTGCAAAGTATTCTCCATGTCTTGCAGGTTAAACAAAGAGGTTTTGGTAATGTTTCTGAGTTTCATGTGTGAGGATTTGTTAATTAAATTTACTGTTTAACATATAACAACAGAAATACACAGCAATTAAACTTCACCATATCATAACACACCAAAATGATGAGGCATTTCACCCCTCCGGGGCTACATCTGTCGGTACAAGGCTCCCCAATGGTATGTCCTTGCTCTATTAAATTGCTCAAAATGGTTACACAGTGAAAAATATTCCTAAACATGCAAAAAAAATTGTGAATTTGACTTCAGAAGACAAAAATAAGCTAAAAATGGATTTTGTTTCACCTCAAACAGTGAAGTACAACCCAATACAGCTCCATCTCCCTGATGACCCTAGTGTCTCTTTCCTCTTCCCTGAAGAAAAAATGGCTAAATAACACCTTTTTTTTCTCTAAAAACTATCCCAAACACTCCAGAATGCTGAAGAAAGCCAAAATTGACTAAAATTTTATCTCCTTTGGTCGAAAATTGAGAAAGTTATGACCCAAACAAGATTTTTCCCAGTGGCACTAGAAAACCTCCTCCAAAACTTGAGGAACTCTAGTTAACTCCACCAAAAGAGGCAGACAGATAAGTTTGGCGGAGCCACGCCACTATTTTCGGGGTTACAATAAATGTTAACAGCCAGTTTAAATGTGTTCACATGCTGAATTTTCAGAAACGATTTGTTGCTGGCGGATAAGATTAAGAACCCGCGCCCTTGGTCACCGCCTAGAGGTCACGTAGTTAGGGAGCTAGCACCTAGGTGCTAAAAAATTTTCTCCACTGGTTTGAATGGGGCTTAGCCCTTGGTCACTGCACGTGGTTGCGGGGCCTGTAATCCTTTAGCCCTGGGGCTTTAAACCTTAACTCCACTCGTTCAAAACTCCTCGACTCGACTGCACGTTTACTGCCTGCACGAGGCAACCCGAGCATGTTTTCATGCCACCCGACTCTGCGTTCTTATCCGCCCGACTCGCCCGACTGTTCAACGTTCTGCCTGCTGCTGTGTTGGTCGGGTCGACCCTGCTCGAGGAGTCGGGTCAAGGGTTCGACCCCCCTTTCCCTCGAAATTTTAGCATGACCCTTTAACCAATGGCCTAGGGCCACGTGGCAGCCTCTAGGCAGGCCATGTGGCACCCTCCAACAGGTCCATAAAAACCTTTAAAAATGAAATTTTTTTGCCATATAAATTTTTTGAAAATGACAAATTTTTTTGGTCAAAAAGTCTTGTTTTGGAGGTTATTGGACAAATTCAAACCTCAGGTAATTTTCACATACGACACCGGATTTGAGTCCTGTTCATGGCGCCAAAATCAGAGCGACGAGGCCTTTCCAATCGTTCAGATTTCAACCATTTCTAAGAATTTCCATTTTTGAGCATTTTTTTGACTTGGACATGATCTCCTGATCACGCAAGCAGATATAAATCTATCAAGATATAACATCAATATCAATCATAATCTCTAAATTAATATCTCATACACCTTCACGCGTAAAATATATCAATCACTTTAAAGTCGTTAAGATCTCGAATTTCATTTTGATATGACACAAGTTACTTCACATGCTTGATCCATTAAATGACGTCGACACACATATCGCAAGTCATGATTTATAACCTTTCGTAATACTTACCCTTAAAGACTGAAAAATGCGATCTGCGCAAATCACAAATCGCAACTTTTATAGGATAACAATTTGGCATATGTTATAAGTTATGTGAAATGCGAATTGCGCTTTTTGAAAAAATTAAGTGACTGCGATTTCCGAAAGTTTTATATTCATTTCTTTATTTTCTCGTCGGGTTCGGGAAGTCGCAACTTATATCAATTTTCTTTTAATGTTTTTGATTGATTAACTGAGGTGCGATGCGATAAAATAAATATAATGGTGATTGAATTTTTTACAAAGTTCAAACATATCTTCGGAAAAGTTGAGCGCAAATCGTGGCTCGCATATTTTAATGTTTATAAGTGTTTGAAATTCTTAAGATATGCGATTTGCGATGTGCTCAAGAAAAATAAAGCGGAAAACTTTTAAAAGAAAATATTTATTTCTTAAGTTTTTTGTTTAGAAAATTTAAAAGAATTTCCTATTTATTTTTAAAGGGTTCCTATTTATAAAAATAAATCGGGGGTTGTTGTATAGCACAACAATTGGTGATTCACTTGGGCGAACCAGATATCTCTGATAAAAAATTTTGATATTTCTAAGCTTTTTAGAAGATAAAAATAGTTGTAGGAATGAAATTTCAAATAAATAATATCTTACTAAGTAATGAAAATTTCTCTTATTCTTTATTCATAAGAATTCTTCTATTAAGATATAAGTATGAAAATATATATCAGTCCTTACTTAGTTTAAAAAGATAAATTAGGTGGCCTTTACAGATCAGCTTTATAAAAATTTACTCTTTTATCACAGATGGAGCCTCTGTTCCAATAGGCAATTTAAGCTTTTGGAAGGGTTACCTTTTACCCAGAAATGATTCATTGTCCCATCCAGTATTTCTTATAATTTTCAGAAGTAAATTCTAACCTTTGAGAATTTTCTTTTATATATTATTTTATTTACTTAAAAGCCATTGTCTTGGCTTGGTAACCAAATCATGACAATGCCATTCACTAGTAGTAATTAAGTTGATCAAGCTGGCTCTTGCTGAGACCCTTGTCCTTTTGATATAATCTCAATTCATTACCCTGTCTTGGTAGGCAGTATTGGTAATGTTAGTTTAATTATTCCCTTATGAACATGGTAAACAAGCTGATGATGAGACTTATTATCTTTTAAGTTTTTCTTCTAATCATATTTATTTATTTTTATTTTTATTTTGAAAATTTATAAGTTTTCCCGGATGGGATGAATCATTGGTCTTTTTAAGGTTTTGGATGATAATGTTGAGTTTCAGATTGCTTTTCTCTAAATAGGTCTTTACTATGTTAAAGTTTCTTTTCTTGACTAATAATAGAATATTCATGCTATATAAAGATGAGAGTTCATCAAAGAATAAATGATTTCAACAAAATTCCATTTTTCAGAAAAATAAAATCAATTTGTCTTTCTAAATCTTTTTATTATTTCCTTAACATTTTTTATTTTTTATAAAAAAAATCAAGAAAATCATCTGAGATTATATTTTGAAAAGCCAAATAGTAATACTAAGCAACTTTTATTTTCTTAAAAAAGAAAATAAAAAGACACTAGTATACAAGGATAGAAGGGGTTACCTTCTATGAGAAATATTTTTTTAAAATTTGCCCATTAACAGGCAAAGAATCCTTTTTGCCTAATAGATCTTGCAATAAAAATGTTGATGGGCCTATTTCTTATATTATTTGTAATGGACCTAGCCATATTTTTTGAAACTTCGTGTGTTTACCTTTTTCCTCATGCGCTTTGTCCCATTTCAATACCAAATCACCAATTTGAAAATTCTTTGGAGTGACAAAAGTTGAAGCAAACGAGGCTTTTATTATCTGTTGATGATGAGCGAGAGTTTGTTTGGATTTATCTCTTTCTTCTTCTAACTCAATAATTTGATCCTGTCTAGGTTGTAATGAAGAAGTAGGAGTTTCATCAATGAATTGAACTAAGGAAAGAGAGGGAATAACTACGTTGGTGGGAAGTATCACTTATTTTCCATAGACAAGATTGAATGGAGAAGTACCAATAGAAGCTTTTTAAGTTATTCAATCTGCCCAAAGAGCAAAAATTAATGACTTATGCCAATTTCTTTGATTTTGATCAACATTTATTTTGATTATTCTAATCAGGTTCTTGTTTGTGGATTCTGCCAAACCATTTCCTTGTGGATAATAATTTGTAGAATATTTTAGTTTGAAACCTCTTTTAATCGCAAATTCTATCATAGCAGTTCCATAGAAATAAGATGCATTATCAAACATCAAAGCAGTAGGTAAGCCAAACCTGGTTATGATTTTCTGGTCAAGGAAATCAATCATATTTTCTGAATTAGCTACTTTTAATGGAATTTCTTCCACCCATTTGGTTTTGTAATCTGTAGCTGTGAGAATATATCAATGTTTTTTGGAAGAGTTAGGAACAATTTCACCAATTATATATAATCCCCATTGCTCAAATGGTTGTTCAATATTGACTTGTTGTAATGGAAATGCGGGCTTTCTTTGTCTTCCAGATGCACTTTGGCATACTTTACATTTTCTTGTATATTCATGGGCATCTTTGAAAAGTGTAGGCCAATAGTAACCTGCATGCATGATCTTATGTGATGTTGTATTTCCTCCAAAATGTCCTCCAGCTGGTCCATCATTGAGTTCCTGCAAGACCTTCTCTGCTTTAGATTTTTCTAAGCATCTTAGAAGTACAAAATCAAAATTTATTCTAAATAACACATCATTGAATAACTCATATTATTTATCTTTTAATCTAAGATCTCGTTTTTTCTTGTAACTGAGATGATTTGGAGCATATCCATTCTTCAAATAAAATATAAGATCAGCATATTGTGACTCTGAATCATTAAGGATTACCTCTGATATTTTCATATGATTACCTAAATCTTCTTCTGCTGGCAAATTTGATGCTCCTGTAAGCATTCTGCAAACACCGTGACCTCTAATGATTTTAGAGGGTTTAATTTCTACATCATATTCTTGTAATGCAGTCACCCAGTTAGCTCTTTTTTCTCCTAATTCTTTCTGCATCAAAAGTTGTCTTACTGCAGAAAATGGAACTATGATTTTCGTATGAGACTTTAGGAGAAAAGGTCTAAAATGTTTTATGGCCTTAAAAGCAACAAATGCTTTCTTTTCAACAGATGTGTAATTCAATTCTGCATCTTGTAAATTTGAACTAAAGAATGATATTTGGTGCTTCTATTTGTTGGTCATTCAACTGTGTTAAAACAACTGCATATGATATATCCGATGAAAAAGTGTATAATATAAATGGATTAAGAAAATTGGGGGTGGTCAAGAATGGAGCATTGAAAATTGACTGTTTAATCAATTCAAATGCTTCTCTTTCATTATGTCCCCATTTAAAGACATAATTTTTCTTAATCATGTTCTGCAACGGTAAAACTATTTGAGAAAAATCAGGTACAAATCTCTTAACAAAATTAATTTTCCCAAGGAAAGATTGCATGGTTTTCTTGTTATGAGGGAAAGAAATTCATTTAATTTCATCAATTCTTTCAGGATCAATATAGATACCATTTTTTGACACAATAAATCCTAAAATCTTTCCTTCATCTAAAGCGAAAAATTATTTCTTTGGATTTAATGAAATGTCATACCTTTTGCATCGCTCAAAGACTTGCTTTAGGTCATTCACATGATGAGTTACCTGTTTAGAGAAAACAATAATGTCATCTAAATAAATAACTATTTTTTTATTTATAAGTCCCCTAAAAGCTATGTCCATGGCTCTTTGGAAAGTGGCACCTGCATTAATTAATCCAAAAGGCATTTTCTGATAAGCATAAGTTCCCCACTTAGTTCTGAACATAGTTTTCAATCTGTCATCTGGATGAATGAGAATCTGATTGTAACCTGAAAAATCCATCTTGAAAATACATGAGCTCAGAACCAGCTACTTTCTGCAATACTTGTTCCATGGCTGGTAATGGAAAATTGTCCTTCTGACAAGCTTTGTTTAAATTTCTAAAATCAATGCAAATTATAATATCACCATTATTTTTCCTGACGCGTACCAAATTTGATACCCATTTAGAATGTCTGAATGGAAATATTATTTTTGCCTTAAGGAGTTTATTCAATTCAGTTTTAATTTGATTTTCCAAGTTTGGATGGATCTTTCTCAATTTCTGCTATATGGGCTTTTCCTCTGAGATCATAGAAATCGTGTGTTGAATTACAGAAGTATCGTATGTTTTAAGATCAGAATAATCCCAAGAAAAGACACTTTTGTACATCCTAAACAACCTGATGAATGATAATCATTCTTCGGAAGACAAACCAAGACCTAGATTTATATTTTGAGGTTTTTGTTCACTTCCTAGATTAACTAACTCAAATCTTAAGGTAGAACTTTGTGTTTTTGAGTTAGTTACTCTTTTAAACCTATCCTTTAGATTGCATAAGTCTTCTAACTTTTTGGAATAGGATTTTCATTTTTTTCTTTCTTAATCTGAATTTCATGTTCATTTTCATCCATGATTTGATTATCGTAAGGTTCTTCAGATGTTATAAAATCTATGATATTTGAGTCATTATTGAATACTCTCCAATTGGTGATATTATCAGGAATATATGGTCTAAAAATAAATTCAATAGAAAATCTATCGGGACTAAATGCTTGGGATGGGATTAATTTTGAGGCTACATTAGAGATCAAATCTGCACTAGCATTTTGTATTCTAGGTATAGAAGAAATGTTGAAAGCTAAGAAATGAGCAGTTAATTCTTGGACTAATGATTTATAATGTTTTAAGTATCTAGAATTACAATGGATAGTATCTCTCACTTTCCTAACTATGATTTCTGAATCTCCTAAAACCTTTAGATGTCTGATATTCAAATCAATAGCTTTTAATAAACCTTGAACTAATGCTTCATACTCAGCTACATTGTTGGTACAATCAAATTCTAATCGGTAGGCTAACATAGTATTTTCGCCTTCTGGGTTTATTAAAACGTAACCCACACCTGCACCATCTTCATATTTAGAACCATCAAAATAAAGGGTCCAAAAAAAATAATTAGCTATTTTTCTATATAAAAAATTAATATGTTAAGTCCCTATATTAATAAGTAGTCCCTTATTAAGTTAGTGTAGCCCCACTTATTGTTATTATTGTACCCTTGTAACCCCCATTTTGTTATTATTGTGCCCTTAAATTATTATTGTTAGGTCGGCTAGGATTGCTATCATGTGGCCCACTAGGATTACATTATGGCCCCATGGACTCCTATATATAGAAAGGAGGTTTTGTGAATTGTATCATCCAAGAATTGTTCATTCATGTAATGTATTGGAGGTTTCCCCCTCGAAGTGGCTTATTTCTAAGGCGTTGATATCTCTTTTCTTCTCTTTTTGGAGTTGGTTACACAACATTTGGTATCGGAGCCTTGGGATTCTAGGGTTTCGCTGCTCCAAACAGGTCATCGTGGCAGTTTCGCTATAACTTTTTTTCTTCGAAGTTTCAGAAGCTGAAATGTTTAGGGTGCGAAGCTGACATCCTGATGAAGATTTTCTAAAAATTTCAGAGCTTGGTTCGCAATAGTTTCGGAGATATCATCTGTGGAAGTTAGGCCTTGTTTCAAGCTCCTAAACCGGTCATCGTGGCATTTTCGCTATAAAACTTTTTCTACGAAGGTTAAGAATCTGAAATTCATATGGTGCGAAGCTGAAATCCTGAGGAAATTCGTCAAAAAATTTCAGAGCTTGGTTCGCAATATTTTTGGAGATATGATCTGTGGAAGGTAGTGCTTTTTCTCGAGTTCTCGCGAATTTCATCTCAAAGAGGTGATTGTGGGGAAAAGTTCAATAACTTCTCTCGGGCAAAGGATTTGAGGCCGTAAAAATTTGTCGCAAGTAAACGACTGTAGTTTCTTGGCTATCAATTTCAGAGACAAAAGATGAAACAGTGACACGTGGAAAGTCGTACAAGTTCGCTCTACTGAACCAGTCCATAATTAGGTCATTGTGGGAGATTGGACACAACTTTGTCTTGGAGAATCCAAATCAGGTCAGACCTATGGCATTCAAAAGATAATTCAGAGGGCTATTTCATTGCTGAATTTCAGATATTGAAGAGTCACAATCACAGAGATAATCCAATTCCAATATCGAGCTCCTCAAAAGCAAGTAAAAGGTGTGTATTGTTTTTCCCGAATTGCATAAATCTTGTTTGAAAAATCAGTTTGAAGTGATTCCAAGGGCCTATTAAGCATATATTTCAGTATTTCATTCTGAAATGCCTCCTAAAAATAATTCAACACCCATTAAGCCCTCAGAAATCTATACTATGATGCATGAAGTGGAAGAATTGTAGTATGAGATATCAAAATTACGGTACCAAGTGCAACAAATTTCGATCTTACGAAGAGCAACCGAAGATGACATAGATGGTTTAAAAGAAGAAATGGAGGCTAAGTTGGATGGTTTTAAGGATAAAATAATAGCTAATACGGATGATAAATTAGTGGAAGATGACATCGAGCATCAACAACAATTTCTCCAACTCTCAAAGGATAACCTAACTTTGGTGCAGAATCTAATGAAACAACAAGAATATCAACATCACATCGAAAGAAGTTCTGAAGCAGTCACAAAAACAAGAACTCGACAAGTACGATCAATTTCAAAGTATCTCAGCAAGTGGAAGAACTTTCCTGTAGAAGATTCCACATGGGAGGATGAGAATTTTATAGAGAAGCATCAAGAAATAATCAAGCGTTGAGGACAACACTTGTTTGAAGGAGAGGGGCATGTTAAGTCCCTATATTAATAGTGTAGTCCCTTATTATGTTAGTGTAGCCCCACTTATTGTTATTATTGTACCCTTGTAACCCCCATTTTGTTATTATTGTGCCCTTAAATTATTATTGTTAGGTCGGCTAGGATTACATTGTGGCCCACTAGGATTACATTATGGGCACATGGACTCCTATATATAGAAAGGAGGTTTTGTAAATTGTATCATCCAAGAATTGTTCATTTATGTAATGTATTGGAGGTTGCCCCTCGAAGTGGCTTATTTCTAAGGTGTTGATATCTCTTTTCTTCTATTTGAGTTGGTTACAATAACATATCACATCTAGAATTATCTGGCTGGGAAAAATTATCAATCTGAGATACAACTGTGTTATCAAAGAAAGGTGATGGTTGAGCATTAAAGTTTCCTAAAAATTACTCTGCAAAGTAGTTTCCAATAATGTTGTTATTGAAGGCTACTGGCTCATTAAGTTCTTCAAGATTAGTCAATGTATGCTTCATAAACTTTTCACGGTCAACTCGAATTTGGTTTGGCTTTCCATTATGTGGTAACTACATATGTGACCAGTCTATTGAAAAATAACCATGAAGTTTCTCAGACCAGTCACGACTTAAAACAAAACCATAAAATTCAGGAATATCTGCCACCAAAATATCAATTATCTGAGTAACTTTGGGATTTGATGAAAATCTGATGGAAACAAAATTTAATTCTACTACCACTTCTACTCTAGTTCTGTCAAGTTGTACTATATGGACTAGAGAACTCTGAGGAGTTATGTTTAATTTGGAACAAACTGATTTTGGCATTATATTCAAAGAGGTCCCTGAGTCTATTAAACAGTTATGAACATTTTTGTTATAGATCTCATAGGTTAAGAAAAATGGAGGAGTATGAGAGATGGATTGATCACCTATAATAATTAAGTCTGAAGCATCTATTTTCATTGAAGGAGAAGATGGCTTAACCATTTCATTAGCAGCTTGAACTATGACTGGAGCAGGTAAGTTTGAAGCAGGAACAACTTTTAAGTCTCTAAGTAAGATTTGTTGTTGTTGCTTTAATTTGGTAAGCTCATGAATTGCGATATTTTCACTAGTTTTCTTCATTTATTCAACTATATTATACTCAATGGTATCTGAGAAAACCATTGTTTTAGATATAGGTGGAGAGTCTGGGGTAATAGGACTTGTTTGTGTAGCCTTTGAATTAGACTTTTTTCTTACTGATTTATCTTTAGCAGGAGTGGAAATTTTTTGCTGTTGACTAGCCTCTGTTGCTTCAGTAATATTTTTTTTGCGTGTGTTGACAGGAAAAGCTTCAAGTTGTTCTTCATTTGATAAGATGAAATCCCACATTCCATTAAGTTCAACTTCTTCTTCTTCATCATCTTCTTCTTCCTCTGTTTGTTCTTCCTCCTCTTCTTGATCCGATTAAACATTAGATATAATATTTGGAGGTTGAGAATTAGAGGATTGTCTTTTCTTAAAATTCCTGAAACTCTTTTTTGAATTTGAATTTTTGGCGATTTGTTTCTTGATATCTTCCATCTTATTGGTCATGGTTTTCAAGACTTTTTGAAGACCTTCTACGTAAAATGGATCCTTTGGCATCTTCTTCTTAGAATCACCTTTGAAAGTGATGCAAGAGCATCAAGGCCATTTTTCATTTGTAAATATGTAATAAAAGGGGGTGTGACATTTTTATTATTTTATTAATTAATTTGTTATTTTTAAATAAAATAGGAGATAAATTATATAAGTGAGGATTTTGTAAATATTCTTTTATTAATTAAAAGGATATGAGAGAAATAGATTAGGAGCAAAATTAGAGAGTAGGAATTCTATGTATGGGACTTTGTTGAGTCCACACCTAAAATATATTTAAAATAGATTTAGTTGAGGATTAGGTGGAGAGATTTTTGGAGTGAATTAAATTCATTATTTATGTATAAATATGAGTGGTTTTTGTGAGGAGAACACACTTGAATAGTTGAAGAGCTGAGATAGTTAAGAGGGGAGTGAGTGAGGAGTGGTTTAAAGGGCAAAGAGCCAAGAGGCCGCCCAATGTAAAATCTGGCCACACAATTTTAATATAGTTTATGGAGTTGATTTGTATGGCTCTTTTTCGCCTTCACGTTCTATTGATTTGGATGTTTTCCATGATTTTATTGTAGAACTTTGAGTATTTTGTTTATGAAGAAGTTGTGTTTTTAGAAGTGATCGCTTTCAGCACTCTCGCATCAAAGTGGTATCGTATTTAAGATACCGTTGTGAAGTCTTATAGACAAGACATTGGGATGTAATATTTCCACGGCGATTGCCATAAGTTAATTGGCAATCACATAAATCACAAAATGAGAAGGTTTCCAAATCGAATTACAATGTTAAGAAATGAGAGAAGGATTGAGGAGGCGTTAAATTAGTTCAACAACCCTTGTGGTATATAATCGAATGCTTCGAATGAATCGATTGGATGCATGAAGGGGGCATCGATTCATTTAAATTTATCATCAAAAAATCTGGAGTTGTAAGACGTGTTTGGCAGAGACGCAATTGATACTCCGGAAGATACCTAGTTTTCAATTTAAAGACTGAAGTGGAGTGAGTTAAACCCATATTGTAAACTAGATCGATGGGACAATATTAAGCAGTGAAGAATTAAAATTGAGTGAATCTGTTGAAGGCGTCCTGTAATGTTCAGGAAAGTGTAATGCGTTGCAGAGGTGCCCAATTAAAGATCTGAAACCTGTAAGTTAAAAACTAAGTTTCTAGTTGAGATTACGATGGAATGGATTTGAGATCTCATTTGCAGATCGAAAGGGGTAATAGAAAAGTGTCATATGCCAACGATTTGATGTATTTACAGATCAGAATTATTCGATTAAGACAAATTGTAAATGAAGAACAGAATGGTTTTGAAATAATGTTTTTGTCAGTAGCTGATTGTAATTGATTAATTGGCATTGAGGTAAATTGCATGAAGGTGTGATACTCATGCAGAAGTGCCCAGAAATTGAGTTGTCAAAATCATGTGGAACTGTGAAGACAGATTTGAAAATCACATTTGCAAATATGATATGTGAAATGGTTGACATGATTGCAAAATGATGAAAATCGACTTTAATGATAACTTGGTTTCTGTAGCTGAATGTATTGTGGAAGATTTGTATGAAAGGCGCAGAGTTCTGTTTTAAACTCTGTTGATTTAAATCGATTGTAATAGATTGTAATTGCAGTACAGATATGAGGAGGGGTCGGTCATTCTATCGACTGGAGAACTGAGAATAGAAAAGTTGGAGTTGTTGGAAAAAATGAAATCGAACAGTAAAGCACAAGTCCCAAGCCTTGAACACAGTGCAGAAATGGAGTTAGATGGAATCAATTCGAAAATGCAGAAGGAGATTTGCGTTGGAGAAATCTAAACAGAAGCTGAGGTGCAATTTCGAATGAAAAGCGAGCCTACAGAGATCAAATGTTTATAAGGTATGTGAATTTGTAGTTTGTCGGAATTGTAATTGGATATATGTTGGGAAAATGCACTATTAATATAATCGACCATTTTAAAGGCAGAATTGTAGAATTTTGGATATGCTATTTATATTGTTAATGTGATGTGCGGTTGAAAGAGAAATATGCATTGGTATTAAGGCACAGAGACTGTTGGACAGTGTTGACCGACTTATTTTGGTATCAAGAAAGGATTAGGCGCATGTGAGAGTTAAAGTCCGTTTTAACAGTAATGCTGGAAGTAATTGGAGCTACAGCATTAAATGGTAATTGCATTGATGCGTTGAAGCAGTTTGGAAAAAAAGAACCTGGCATTATACAAGTTTATGTCGATCTGGGTCGAATTACAACAACAGGAATCGATGGTGTTGAAGGGGTAGACGCAGAGCCAGAAAACATACGATGAAAGTGTCTAGAAGGTAACTAAATGTGTGGCCAGTTGTTGTGATTGCATGGGCAAAGGTATGACATCTCAATTTAAATCAAGTCTGGTTTTCTTTTGGGTGTGATGCTTTGGGAATTTTAAATCTTTGGAATTGAATTTCATAGTCTGGAACAGAATTAAGATTGCAGAAGTCGAGAAAGGAATTTCAATTTAAGAAGTAGTTTTTGATTGGAAGAGATCAAAATTTGAAAGAGAAGGAGAAATTGATTTACATAAATCGATGTTGGGCTGTGATTAATCTCCACATAAGAAATTGAGGCAAAACTGTGAAGTAAACAACAGTATAATGAAACAACCTCCATAAAGTCCTGGACGAAGGCGCAGTCCATAGCCTGGTTGAATCATGTGATTGAATGTGTTGTATGTATGCTGGACCATGAGAAGGAAGGTGAAGTGGCAAAAGCTACACGCAAGAAGGGAAAAGCAGGTAAACGTACAGTTGATGGAGGAGCTGAGGAAGCTCGAGCAGATGTTGAGTTGTGAAGAACTCAAAGAGGCTGAGTTGAAAATGGATGTTTCCATTTGTGGCCCGAAACATGGCGAAATTATGGGTGAAGAGATCAGTGAGGAAGATCTCATGAACTATTGGGATAGTTCAGAAGCATCTGAAGAGGTAATGGCGAGAGAAACAGATGAGGCCATGAAGCCTTACATATCTTCTCACAGTTCATGTATGTTTGCAGGATATGCGAAAGACGGTGAACAGTCTGATGGAACTGTCCGCAAAGGAGAATGAAATCCTTGAGGTAAAGTCTGGTAGAGAATTCCTTTCAGAGAAGGAAAGTGATGATTGGTCAAAAACAAAGGAAGGTATGGAAAGTTGTGTAAGATTTCCAAGTTCTAATCCAGTTGAGATTGTTAAGTTATACAGAAAGTTAGATCTTCAGAGAAGAGAGTTAGAAAAGCAGAGGATCTATGTTCAGGGAAAGTTGCTGAAAGACACAGAACAGGGAAACATTTTTCAAATAGATGATGTGGAGGAGGGACTAATTGATAGTCTCATAGAGAAATTGAGTCAGCATACTAATGTGCTGAAGAAAGAAGAAATTTCAGAACAACATACTGAAATGTTGCCAGCAGCAGAAGGGGCACTGAAGCCTTATGTTTTTTATTCTAACAATTGTTTTGTGAGTACAGGTTTTATTGTAGATGCTGGAGAAAATCTATTAGACAGAGAAATTGAACTAATGAGGCGGATGATGATGAAGATATCCCGGAAGAGGCCAACAATAGTGAAACACAGAAGAAGCAGTAAGAGAAAGACAACAGAAGATTGTGAAAGCATAGTCAGTGGGGCGATGCAGCATAAAGTGTGGAAACCTGGAGAAGAACAACAGACAGAAGCAACGACAAATGGAAAGTTGCAGCATAAGATATGGGATCCAGGCATACATAGATCTGAACACATGATCAGGCGATCATGATTAATTTCAACCTTGGGAGTCTGATGCAGGAGCATCAAGGCCAATTTTCATTTTTAATTATGTAATAAAGGGGGGTGTGACATTTTAATTGTTTTATTAATTAATTTGTTATTTTTAATAAAATAGGAGATAAATTATAAAAGTGAGGATTTTGTAAATATTCTTTTATTAATTAAAAGGATATGAGAGAAAATAGAATTAGGTAGAAAAATTAGGGAGTAGGAATGCTATGTATGGGACTTAGTTGAGTCCACACCTAAAATGAATTTAAATTAGATTTAGTTGAGGATTAGGTGGAGAGATTTTTGGAGTGAATTAAATTCATTATTTATGTATAAATATGAGTGGTTTTTGTGAGGAGAACACACTTGAATAGTTGAAGAGCTGAGGGGAGTGAGTGAGGAGTGGTTTAAAGGGCAAAGAGCCAAGAGGCCGCCCAATGTAAAATCTGGCCACATAATTTTAATATAGTTTATGGAGTTGATTTGTATGGTTCTTTTTCACCTTTATTTTAAATGGAGCTAAATGTTTACATGATTTTATTATAGAAACTTTGGGTATTTTTCAGAGTTTATGAAGCAGTTGTGTTTTTAGATGCGGGATCTCCTTTTCAGCAAGACTCGTATCGTAAAGATATCTTCTTTGATTTTTGATCTTCCTGAGAATTGTTTTTCTCAAGAGAAGTTATGTGTTTCTCTACAGATAGAGACTCTTTCATATTTTCTGCAAGTGTTGCTATCTTTTCTCTATCAACGAAAAAACTATATTAGATGGAAGGGATGAAATATACCACTCAATTTGAACTCTACCATGAACTATCGTAACAGGAATTTCCTTATCGAGTATTTTATTAAATATTAAATTAAAATCTTTATCTTCTCACCTGTTTAGGCTTTTTGTAGGAAGATTCAGTGATCACTATTGTTTTTAGCGTAGTCTGCTGTCCTTCAAACTTAGCTAGAAATTGTTCTTCAAACATATTCTAGTTAGTTATAGAGCGATCAGGTAATGAAAAATACCAGGATCCTGCAGATCCTTTTAAATTATATGGAAATAATCGTACAACGCAATCCTCTTCAACTACTACATTCAGGTTGAAAGCTAACATAAAATTATGATTATGTTCTTCTGCAGGAAGACCATCATCAAGTTTAAATTTAGGTAGCCATATTTCAGGATTTTTAGGCAGAGCATGAAGAGGGGCGGGCATGTTTAAATCCCCTGGATTTATCAATTTTCTTTTAATGTTTTTGATTGATTAAGTGAGGTGCAATGTGATAAAATAAATATAATGGTGATTGAAGTTTTTACAAAGTTCAAACATATCTTCGGAAAAGTTGAGCGCAAATCGCGGCTCACATATTTTAATGTTTATAAGTGTTTGAAATTATTAAGATATGCAATTTACGATGTGCTCAAGAAAAATAAAGTGGAAAACTTTTAAAAGAAATATTTATTTCTTAAGTTTTTTGTTTAGAAAATTTAAAAGAATTTCCTATTTATTTTTAAAAGGTCCCTATTTATAAAAATAAATGGGGGGTTGTTGTATAGCACAACAATTGGTGATTCACTTGGGCGAACCAGATATCTCTCATAATTTTTTTTGAAATTTCTAAGCTTTTTAGAAAATAAAAATAGTTGTAGGAATGAAATTTCAAATAAATAATATCTTACTAAGCAATGAAAGTTTCTCTTATTCTTTATTCATAAGATTTTCTCTATTAAAGATATAAGTATGAAAATCTATATCAGTCCTTACTTAGTTTAAAAAGATAAAGTAGGTGGCCTTTACAGATCAGCTTTATAAAAATTTACTCTTTTATCACAGATAGAGCCTCTGTCCCAATAGGCAATTTAAGCTTTTGGAAGGGTTACCTTTTACCCAACAATGATTCATTGTCCCATCCAGTATTTCTTATAATTTTCAGAAGTAAATTATAACCTTTGAGAATTTTCTTTTATATATTATTTTATTACTTAAAAGCCATTGTCTTGGCTTGGTAACCAAATCATGACAATGCCACTCACAAGTAGTAATTAAGTTGATCAAGCTGGCTCTTGCTGAGACCCCTTGTCCTTTTGATATAATCTCAATTCATTACCCTGTCTTGGTAGGAAGTATTGGTAATGTTAGTTTAATTATTTCCTTATGAACATGGTAAACAAGCTCGTGATGAGACTTATTATCTTTTAAGTTTTTCTTCTAATCATATTTATTTATTTATTTTTATTTTTATTTTGAAAATTTACAAGTTTTCCCGGATGGGATGAATCATTGGTATTTTTAAGGTTTTGGATGATAATGTTGAGTTTCAGATTTCTTTTATCTAAATAGGTCTTTACTATGTTAAATTTTCTTTTCTTGACTGATAATAGAATATTCATGCTATATAAAGATGAGAGTTCATCAAAGAATAAATGATTTCAGAGAAATTCCATTTTTTAGAAAAATAAAATCAATTTGTCTTTCTAAATCTTTTGATTATTTCCTTAACATTTTTTATTTTTTATAAAAAAAATCAAAGAAAATCATCTGAGATTATATTTTGAAAAGCCAAATAGTAATACTAAGCAACTTTTATTTTCTTAAAAAAGAAAATAAAAAGTCACTAGTATACAAGGATAGAAGGGGTTACCTTCTATGAGAAATATTTTTTTAAAGTTTGCCCATTAACAGGCAAAGAATCCTTTTTTCCTGATAGATCTTGCAATAAAAATGTTGATGGGCCTATTTCTTCAATTATTTGTAATGGACCTAGCCATAGTTTTTGAAACTTCGTGTGTTTAACTTTCTCCTCATGCACTTTGTCCCATTTCAATACCAAATCACCAATTTGAAAATTCTTTGGAGTGACAGAAGTTGAATCAAACGAGGCTTTTATTATCTGTTGATGATGAGCGCGAGTTTGTTTGGATTTATCTCTTTCTTCTTCTAACTCAATAATTTGATCTTGTCTAGGTTGTAATGAAGAAGTAGGAGTTTCATCAATGAATTGAACTAAGGAAAGAGAGGGAATAACTACGTTGGTTAGAAGTATTGCTTATTTTCCATAAACAAGATTGAATGGAGAAGTACCAATAGAAGCTTTTTGAGTTATTCGATCTGCCCAAAGAGAAAAAATTAATGACTTATGCCAATTTCTTTGATTTTGATCAACATTTCTTTTGATTATTCTAATCAGGTTCTTGTTTGTGGATTCTGCCAAACCATTTCCTTGTGGATAATAATTTGTAGAATATTTTAGTTTGAAACCTCTTTTAATCGCAAATTCTATCATAGCAGTTCCATAGAAATAAGATGCATTATCAAACATCAAAGCAGTAGGTAAGCCAAACATGGTTATGATTTTCTGGTCAAGGAAATCAATCATATTTTTTGAATTAGCTACTTTTAATGGAATTTCTTCCACCCATTTGGTTTTGTAATCTGTAGCTGTGAGAATATATCTATGTTTTTTTTGAAGAGTTAGGAGCAATTTCACCAATTATATATAATCCCCATTGCTCAAATGGTTGTTCAATATTGACTTGTTGTAATGGGAATGCGGGCTTTCTCTGTCTTCCAGATGCACTTTGGCATACTTTACATTTTCTTGTATATTCATGGGAATCTTTGAAAAGTGTAGGCCAATAGTAACCTGCATGCATGATCTTATGTGATGTTGTATTTCCTCCAAAGTCCTCTAGCTGGTCCATCATGGAGTTCCTGCGAGACCTTCTCTGCTTTAGATTTTTCTAAGCATCTTAGAAGTACAGAATCAAAATTTCTTCTAAATAACACATCGTTGAATAACTCATATTATTTATCTTTTAATCTAAGATATTGTGTTGTCTTGTAACTGAGATGATTTGGAGCATATCCATTATTCAAATAAAATATAAGATCAGCATATTGTGACTCTGAATCATTAAGGCTTACCTCTAATATTTTCACATGATTACTTGAATCTTCTTCTGCTGGAAAATGTGATGCTCCTGTAAGAATTCTGAAAAAACCTTGACCTCTAATGATTTTAGAGGGTTTAATTTCTACATCATATTCTTGTAATGCAATCACCCAGTTAGCTCTTTTTTCTCCTAATTCTTTCTGCATCAAAAGTTGTCTTACTGCAGAAAATCGAACTATGATTTTCGTATGAGACTTTAGGAGAAAAGGTCTAAAATGTTTTATGGCCTTAAAAACAACAAATGCTTTCTTTTCAACAGATGTGTAATTTAATTCTACACCTTGTAAATTTGAACTAAAGAATGATATTTGGTGCTTCTATTTGTTGGTCATTCAACTGTGTTAAAACAACTGCATATGATGTATCTGATGAAAAAGTGTATAATGTAAATGGATTAAGAAAATTGGGGGCGGTCAAGAATGGAGCATTGAAAATTGACTGTTTAATCAATTCAAATGCTTCTCTTTCATTATTTCCCCATTTAAAGACATAATTTTTCTTAATCATGTTCTGCAACGGTAAAACTATTTGAGAAAAATCAGGTACAAATATCTTAACAAAATTAATTTTCCCAAGGAAAGATTACATGGTTTTCTTGTTATGAGGGAAAGAAATTCGTTTAATTTCATCAATTCTTTCAGGATCAATATAGATACCATTTTTTGACACAATAAATCCTAAAAGCTTTCCTTCATCTAAAGCAAAAAATTATTTCTTTGGATTTAATGAAATGCCATAGCCTTTGCATTGCTCAAAGACTTGCTTTAGGTCATTCACATGATGAGTTACGTGTTTAGAGAAGACGGTAATGTCATATAAATAAATAACTACTATTTTATTTATAAGTCCCCTAAAAGCTATGTCCATGGCTCTTTAGAAAGTGGCACCTGCATTAATTAATCCAAAAGGCATTTTCTGATAAGCATAAGTTCCCCACTTAGTTCTAAACATAGTTTTCAATATTTCATCTGGATGAACGAGAATCTGATTGTAACCTGAAAATCCATCTAGAAAATACATGAGCTCATAACCAGCTACTTTCTGCAATACTTGTTCCATGGCTGGTAATGGAAAATTGTCCTTTTGACAAGATTTGTTTAAATTTCTGAAATCAATGCAAATTATAATATCACCATTATTTTTCTTGACACGTACCAAATTTGATACCCATTTAGAATGTCTGAATGGAAAGATGATTTTTGCCTTGAGGATTTTATTCAATTCAGTTTTAATTTGATTTTCCAAGTTTGGATGGATCTTTCTCAATTTCTGTTGTATGGGCTTTTCCTCTGAGATCATAGGAATCGTGTGTTGAATTAAAGAAGTATCGTATGTTTTAAGATCAGAATAATACCAAGCAAAGACACTTTTGTATATCCTAAACAACCTGATGAATGATAATCATTCTTCGGAAGACAGACCAAGACCTAGATTTATATTTTGAGGTTTTTGTTCACTTCCTAGATTAACTAACTCAAATCTTAAGGTAGAACTTTGTGTTTTTGAGTTAGTTACTCTTTTAAACCTGTCCTTTAGATCGTATAAGTCTTCTAACTTTTTGGAATAGGATTTTCATTTTGTTCTTTCTTAATCTGAGTTTCATGTTCATTTTCATCCATGATTTGATTATCATAAGGTTCTTCAGATGTTAAAAAATCTATGATATCTGAGTCATTATTGAATACTCTCCAATTGGTGATATTATCAGGAATATATGGTCGAAAAATAAATTCAATAGAAAATCTATCGGGACTAAATTCTTGGGATGGGATTAATTTTGAGGCTACATTAGCGATCAAATCTGCACTAGCATTTTGTATTCTAGGTATAGAAGAAATGTTGAAGGCTAAGAAATGAGCAATTAATTCTTGGACTAATGATTGATAATGTTTTAAGTGTCTAGAATTACAATGGATAGTATCTCTCACTTGCCTAACTATGATTTCTGAATCTCCTGAAACCTTTAGATGTCTGATATTCAAATCAATAGCTTTTAATAAACCTTGAACTAATGCTTCATACTCAGCTACATTGTTGGTACAATCAAATTCTAATCGGTAGGCTAACATAGTCTTTTCGCCTTCTGGGTTTATTAAAACGCAACCCACACCTGCACCATATTCATATTTAGAACCATCAAAATAAAGGGTCCAAAACAAAGAATTAGCTATTTTTCTATCTAAAAAATTAATACATCTAGAATTATCTGGCTGCGAAAAATTATCAATTTGAGATACAACTGCGTTATCAAAGAAAGGTGATGGTTGAGCATTAAAGTTTCCTAAAAATTACTCTGCAAAGTAGTTTCCAATAATGTTGTTATTGAAGGCTACTGGCTCATTAAGTTCTTCAAGATCAGTCATTGTATGCTTCATAAACTTTTCACGATCAACTCGAATTTGGTTTTTCTTTCCATTATGTGACCAGTCTATTGAAAAATAACCATGAAGTTTCTCAGACCAGTCACGACTTAAAACAAAACCATAAAATTCAGGAATATCTGCCACCAAAATATCAATTATCTAAGCAACTTTGGGATTTGATGAAAATCTGATGGAAACAAAATTTAATTCTCCTACCACTTCTACTCTAGTTCTGTCAAGTTGTACTATATGGGCTAGAGAACTCTCAGGAGTTATGTTTAATTTGGCACATGTACCTCCTTCCCAGGGTAGATGATTAATTGCAATAATTCAAATACTTCAACAATATTAAAATTAGAGAGAGAAACCATTGCACAATATTAACGCACAAAACAAAATATATCTATTACTCTATATTTAATCAAATGAACACATCACAATATTTATAGTGCTACTGAGATCCAAACACTTCTACATATGAATAGGGAGGTTGAGATATTCTCTCAACATCCACTTAAAGATCTGTAACAAATTATAATATGAGTATGGAAGAATTATCTTCCAATAATCCCCCTTAATTCTTACATACATATCATAACAATAAAAAATTATTTTCATCTTACTAGTCTTCATCAACAACTCTACCCACTCTACAGTCTTCTAGACTCTGCTCTTTCTTTCTCCACATCTTTGAGCTTACCTTCCAACTCATTTAAAGTACACCCGCTTCTGACCATCAATGCTGAATTTGTAAGATTAAAGATTCTTGACACCCCCGAAGAAGAGTCTCGAAATTGAACTACCTTATTGAAATATTTCCATCTGTGAAATAACCTCGATGAATAAATTTCAACAATCGTATAGGAAAATATTCTAGGTACAGAATATGATCAGCGATCAATCCTACAAAGTGACCTTTACACATAAGGATCTCATTGTATAACTTGTAACCGATGCTCTTGAAGCCCGAAGCACAACAAGACCCATCAGCATATAAAAAATTCACACAATCAAATTAGCCAATTGTTCTCTCGGCACCGAAGAACGTCGAGAATGACTAATTTAAATGATGCTAAATTTTTCAATAATTGGTTCTGCACTACACAAATATCACAACAACAAATTCATGAAATTATCCACTGTCATTCAAGTAATTAATGGCATTGTTGGTGCATTTTTGGAAGACAGTAATATCATCATTAGCATTCAACACAATAAAGGCTGATCTGACTGGTTTTCCTTCACATCAGTCATCATCTCTAGGAATGGCGAAACAATTGCCTGCATGCAATCCAGCAAATGTGGCTTCTTTGCTACTGCATCATTGCCAATTCAGTTAGAAGAAAACCTGTCTACCTTAGCTGCATAGAAAAGAGACAATAATGTGTTTATATTCTTTAAATACACCTATTTGTAGCTTCCATTCAACTTATTTCAGACAACGGCCCGCACAATCTCTTTCAAGAACCGTGCACCCATATAAGCATGGAAGTCTGCTGTGTGAATTCCTTCATTGTCGATCCAGCCAATGGATCCATTAAGCGCCTTCCTTTGAGCCCTTCGTTTTTCCACTAAACTCAAACTAAAAAACGAATTGATGTGTTGATGACCTGGAAGAAACCATGTTCCACGCAGGCTTTCCCTATAACCTCTGACACTTCTCTGGTTGTTTTTTTCATCATTTTCCCGACTCCGCCCAAATACATGGATTTTGTACCGTTGAATGCATATGCGCTCCATATCTTCTTTCTCAAGTAGAAATCAATCAGATTACATTACTATTTTCAGCTACAGTGACCGATGGGACATATTACAGGTAAACAAAGAAGTCAAGTAGACTGTTTGCTGAAAACCCTAATACATGGCATCTCGAAAACAGATTTTTCACATCACAAATGCTGTTGGACATCTTCACGTAGTTTTCATCCGCCGGGGTGCGGTTTTTAATTGAAAGCTAGTATGTATGTACGGAAATTCAAATAACAATGTAACTACCAAATCGATAATCAACAATGGCACCTCCGTCTCCGTCTCCCTGCCCTTCAACGATAAATCTGTGGAGGGTCGATCCAGTTGGGGCCAAAAAAATACCTCAGGTATCTTCTCCTCTCATTGCAGAATACTACCATCGAAATAAAAACTTCACACAACAAATACTTTATTCACACAGCTTTCACATCTTTCTGGGTACTCCCGTGAGGGATTAAGCCCAGCTAACCTCTGATACCATATTAAAATTAGAGATAGCAACCATTGCACAATATTAACGCACAAAACAAAATATATTTATTACTCTATATTTAATCAAACGAATACATCACAATATTTATAGTGCTGCTGAGATCCAACCACTTCTAAATATGAATAGGGAGGTTTAGATATTCTCTCAACATTCACCTAAAGATCTGCAACTAATTCTAATATGAGTATGGAAGAATTATCTTCCAATATATAATAATCTACAAAATACTACCATCATCCATTACCATTAATGAGCTCTTACTCAAATTTACATCTAAATGTTGTCATATTCATGTCTTGTAAATTCATATAAATAAATGAATACAAAATATTCGTAATGACATTAATGATGTAAACATGGATGTACAAATATTTTATCTATATTTTACTACTTTTCTTATGCTATTTGACTTTTTTGAAAAAAAATAGTATAAAATTATTTACCTAGGGGACAATTAAGGAATAAGTTAATCCTAGGACAAACCGGAGCTCATTTGACAGCCTCCGTGTCCCACTTCCGGCGAGTTTCTATTTACGAGTCTCCACCTCTCCATGCCATTGCATTAGATACGGGTTTGTATCATTCATCATAATGGCATCACATACTGGTTTGCATCAGTCATCATACCGAGGCAACATGGATGGGCATAGCAACATGGACGAGGAATTTGATGGCCATCGCCACCACTACTGTGTCGTGAACGCTGGTATACAATACGATATATACAAAGTACGACATTTAATGGGACGCACATTTGAATTTGAATATGTATTTTGAATTTGAAACCTGCGCAATTTTTGGTATGAATTTGAAACCCGCCCAAACGAAATTTTAATTTCTATCATAATAACCCTGATGTTGATGTTAAGATACTCCATTCTTCAATTTCTAAGGCGATGCCCAGAGGGCACAATGAAAGAAAATATGGCGAAGCAGAGGAACGAGAGAGATGGAAGTTGTTGCATTGCTGTACACAAATTTCTTCTTGACAAAACCATCAGCTCTGAGAGAAGCATACGAGAAGCCTATGGTGACACCACTGATACTAGCAAAGCTCTCAGATTGTAAGTGGCATATTTATATTTAGTTTAACCAAATTATTTTCTTTTAACCCTGTAGAGTTAGGGCTAAATATTCATGCAAATGCAGATTCGATATACCTATTTCATTATGCTCATGTATTCTTTGCAGGTTAGTGAAAGAAAACATAGTTAAAAGGTTTGGCAGTGGCAGGCGAGACGATCCCATATGTATATGGTCAGAATTGGTTTAGTGGAATTATAGGAAATTAAATATTTTTGGTCCTAATCGCCTAATTTAAAATATTAAAAATCTCCAATGTGATTTTCTTGTTGGTGCAGGCTCTGGTTCTGCTTCCCCTTTGTGACCTCCAAATTCTAAAGGAAGCAAAGGCGATGGAATGATCTGATGCAATTGTGGAGTAGACGGAAATTCTGTCACTATTCTTCATGGTGTTTGGGTTTTAATTATTTAGAAATCCAGCGACGTAGAATGGTTGAACCTCTTAATGAATTTTTATAAAGACAATGAATTAAGTTGGGCTTGGAATTATCGTAAATCCCTATGCTATTTTTTCAAGAAGAAGTTTGTTTACCGGAGTTCGATGGCTTTTCTAGTTTATTTCAGGTTAAAAGAACATATTTCATTTTTCCCTTTCTGATTTGACAATCTATCCTCTTTTTTTATAAATTTCCGTGTAAAATAACCTATGGATCTTTCAATTTCGGCCGAGTTGTGAATAATAGCAATTTTTTATACCATGTTTTTGAAACAAATACACAACTTGCATATGTACTATTTTTGGATTTGGATGGTCTTTGGAATTATGGTTTAAAGGTTTTAGTATTTTACAATTATTGACGACTGAGAAATAATTGAGGAATAAATATATTAATTTAATAAAAAATAATAAAGTTTAATTTAATTTAATAAGAGAATTAATAAAGTTTTTAATGAATTATATAGTTTTGAAAATATTATTTTTGTATTTAATTGTGACAAAGATATTTTTTTAGGATGATAGAGATGTTGTAATGTTTAACATTTTATATCATTTAAAATAAAATAAAAATAAAAACATAAAATCAACAATTAAATTTGTCTATATCTACTTTGACTTGGAGCAACCAAATGTCCTCAAAGATCAAATATTTTTCATGATAAAAGAGATTTGTATCTACTTTCAATCACTCTCTACATTTGGTATCTCTTGAATTAAATTAAGATGGATCAACATTAATTTCATCAAATTAAATTTTGGCTATTAGTGATAACATCATTATATATATAACTATTAACACTAATTTGAAAGTTAATTCATAATAAATTGTATTGTATAATATCATAAGATTAGAGTGAAATCTGATAAAAAGATAGAAAAAATATAATAAAATATTATAAGATGTTAGTTAACCAATAAAAAATAAATAAAATGATTTTTTTGGAAAAATAACTGAAAATAATATAAAGGATGCTTTATAAGTATTGATATAGTAAAAGGTAATTTAAAATGTTCAAAATTGATAGCCCGTACCGTAGTTTTTTTGTTGGAATCTAGTAATTTTTTTTTTCAAAAAATCAGGTAGTTGGAGTGTTTGAATTTCATTTTTGATGGCAGAAATGGATTTAGCACCATCAAAAATCTTTAGGGAACCCAAAATACTAAATTTTAACGATACCTTTAGGGCACCCAAAATACTAAAGTTTAACAATTGTAACCCAGATTTTCGAAAATCTTTGTAGAATTTTTTCATAGTCTTACTAGAATTTCAGGGTTATAAGTTACTTTGTAATAATTAAAATTAGATTATTAATTCTTATATTTATATAAATTTTTATATCTCATCTCAATGTGAATTATTATTATTTTTAGTTTTTTCATATTATTAAATAAAAAATAAAAATTAAATGTATGGTTTTTCATAAATAAAATAAAAATAAAAACTTAAAATTAACAATTACAATTACAATTATAATTAATAATTAAATTTACCTAGATCTATCTTGACTTTGGATATGTAGTGAGAGATTTAATCTTTTTTCATGGTGAAAGAGATTTGTATCTACATTCAATCTCTCTACATTTGGTAGATCGTGAATTCAATTAAAATAAATCAAGGTTAATTTCATCAAATTAAATTTTGGCTATTAGTAATAACATCATCATATATATAACTATTACCACCAATTTGAAAGTTAATTCATAATAAATTGTATTGTATGATATCATGAGATGAGGAGTGGAAATTGATAAAAAAAATAGAGAAATATAATTAAATAATATAAGATGTTAGTTAACTATACATCTAAAATAGATTTAATAAAAAATGATTAAAATATCTTTTTTTGGAAAAATCACTGCAAATAATATAAAAGATGCTTTATAAGTATTGATATGGTAAAAGGTAATTTAAAATGTTCAACATTGTGAAGTATTAATAAGTTAATTTTTAATAATTAAAGTTAGATTATTAATTCCTATGTTTAGATAAATTATTATATCTTATTTCAATGTGAATTATTATTTTTTTGTAATTTTTTCATATTATTAATTAGAAATTAAAAATAAAATGTATGTTTTGTGGGTTGATATGGGTGTTTTTATTAATAATTATTAAGATTAAATTTTTAATGTTAATTTGGAATATTTTAATTTCGTTATCAAATGTTTACATGAATTTAAATTTTGGTTATTTGATATATTTTAATTTATATTTCAGTTTTTTATAAAATGTTTATATTAATTTAAATTTTGGTTATTAATGATAGATAATTGTGAGAATCTTCATATGTATTTATTATAATTTTTATAATATATTTTATGGTTTTAATGATAAAAATGGACTTGATTATTTGGGTGGTCCAACTTGATGCAACTTATGTAGAAAATTTGAAGTTAATTGAAGTGAATGTGACTCACTAAACATATTAAATGCTTATTCATAGTTGTAGTATAAACAAGCTTGATGCAACTTATGTAGAAAATTTGAAGTTAATTGAAGAGAATGTGACTCACTAAACATATTAAATGCTTATTCATAGTTCTAGTATAAACAAGTATAGATAAGATGAAAATAATAGATAATCAAGAAGGATATGTGATGGGCTTATTTGGATGATGCTTCATTCTCAAAGGAAATTTTGTATTTCTACAAAACGTTGCACTTCTTTCAAATATGGGACAAGTTTGGGAGATTAACGATTACCATAAACTTGATGGCTTTCACATGTAAATTTAATAGCTCTCACATATCAAGGGAGAGGGATAAGATAGTGGATGAACAATCAATAATTAAATAAGGAACTTGGATTATATCCATATGCATAATTAAATATACTCACTAGCCTAAATACCTTTAACTTATGATTTATCATGCCCGAAGTGGGATCAAATACCTTTGAGGTGCAAAATTTACCTAAAGTTCTATAGTCTGAAAAGAAGGTTTTCATAACTCGAATAAATTAATGATAAGCGGAGGATATTTAAAAAATATTGAAGACGGAAGCATATGAACATAATGTATGTTTACACTTTGTGAAATAATTATCTATTTTAATTTAAGAAACTAACGTGAGTAGTTTTTATGTGACTGTGAAATCACAATTGAAATTTTACAAACATTCCTCCAAAGCAACCACAACTGCTTGCCTAACCAAATCCAAATACCAACACCAAGCAGAATCAACAAGTCTACAACAGAGAAAGTACTTACTAAACCTATGTTGTATAAATCCAAAAAATCCAACCTTAGGTCTGAGAAGGTCCTTCCAAATGTTCATCCACCTCCTCTAATATAGAATCCCAAGGAAGAGAAGGAAGTGTTGAGAAATATATAGGGAAATGATTAGAGTGATTTCTCTTTCTTTCATAACTTCTTGTGATGTCTTTTACTTATCTTACTTTTTAGCTTCTCTTATTATTATTATGATTGTGTATCATCAAACAACTACCAAAAACAAGAAGAACAAGAACACAAAATATAGGCTGCAAGCCAAGGCCAAAACCTCTCAACTTGAGAGGAAAACCTGCAAATCTCTTCTCTTCCATATAGATTCTTCAATTGAGAAATTCTAAGACCTTTACACCAAGACCAATACCCTCCAATAACAAGTCCAACTGTTGAAATTGGCAACAAGAAACATTGAAAATGACAACCAGAAAATGGCACCCATAAATGGCACCATTGGGGGCTTCTGGTTTAATTTTTCCCTTAATTAAATTAGAAGAAAATTTGTAATTCCATCACATGACAACTTATATTAATTAACCGAGTCAGGAATACTTAGTTAGCTTAGGAAATTTGAGTTGAAGGTCAAAGATGAGGCATGTAGAGGATTTTCCATGATTTTAGGGGTCCAGTTACAATTATTTGTGAGTTGTAATTAGTTGACTCAATTAATCGAGTTAAAATAATTTTAACCAGTTCTAACTGAGAGAAGAGCTAGTCATAGGTCCAGTGAATTAAATATGATTTAATTAACGAGTAGTGATCAATCATTTAACTGATAATTCGCTATAAATAGTTGTTACATGTGAGTTCTAAGGAAGGCCCAGTTGAGACAGGTGTTAAAGGGAAGATAACTATCATTTGTACTATTAGAAAATTGTATATGTCATGCATGAGGTCATTAGGAAGCCTTAGAAGGATTGCACAATCATTAATTTGGATTTTCCTAATTAATATGGGCTTAATTAGCTCAATAATGCGTAAGGAAGGCGTGCCGGGAAGAGGCAAGAAAAAGGTTAAATATTGGACCAAACTTTCTTAGATTGAAAGCCATATTCGAGCAAGATCAGAGTGAGACAATCAAAAAAGTGCAGAGGTTTCTAAAGAAGGGAAATAACATTGTATTGTTTCATGATATTGACCATATGAAATATACAGATAGTGGGGTTTTGATTAAGTTATTTCCCTGGATACATCTTGTGGTGTGCGGTTGATTTACTTCTTTCCCTTACTTGTTATGTGATTGTGCAATCATGTTTTGTTTCCGCAAATTCTAGAAGGATTCAATTTTTTTTTTTAGTACATTACAAGATCAAATTGAATCTCGTTGTTATATTTTCTACATGGTATAAGAGCATAAGGAATCACAATAGAAGAGAAGAAATTGAGTTTGTTTTGAACATGTACATCGAATTTGAAGATTTATTCTTCGAGACCAATGACAGATTAAGATGTCTTTCAATGGCTTGAGACTCGAATATGCACTTGAGAAAAATTAGAATTACATAACATGGAAGGACAGGTCGGAGGCAATGTTGGAGGACAACAAATTGAAGGCATTCATAGACAGTGATATTCCTCAGCCCACAGCAATAGATTCTCAACTTCTTGATGCATGGAAGAACAATGTAAAAAAGGAAAGAAGGATCTTGCTAGAGGTAGTACGAGATCATATTGTCTCGATTTTGCATGGAAAGGCAACTCCATATGCTATGTGGAAGGCCTTAACAGATCTGTCTCAGATTAACAATGGCCATAGGAAGTTGTGATATAGGTGGATATTGGTGGTCACCCGCCTATTCCACTTGGGTCCCCACCATTGTCTCTTTCAGTTTTTCAGTTTCGGCACAACTTACTATTTTTAGCAGTTTTTCGGGTCCCGAACTTCTGGAGCCGCTTTGAGGCCCTAAACGACGTTTTTTGGGAAAACCGGGAGCAACATGGGTCCACAGACCGATGTTGCTCACTCAAAATTTGTAATCCTCGAGTAGATCTTTCTAATGAGGTATGTTCACGTCAAACGGAGATCGTATGCCAAAGTTACGTCCCCAGGAAGTTGAAACACCAATTTACCCAAATGGGGCCCATAGATTTAGCACTTCATCTCCTAGGGTTAGGATTTTGGATGTTTAGGGTTTTCCATTGTTTATAAATAATAAATAGGCCTTTGAGCCTCATTGTAACTCAGTTCAGAGGCCTGTAGCCACCACATCTCTTCTCAGAGATAGCTACCAGTGCCCTAGCTAGTTTATTTCCATTCTGTCTGTAAGAAAATTTCAGTTCTTTGATATTAATGAAATGAAGTGATTTTTCCACTGCATATTTATATTTATGGTTATATGTTTATTCTGTTGCGTTCCTGCATAAATCCGGATCAGTGGTATCAGAGCAGTCTTCTTTCCTCGATCCTTCTTTGCATGTCCCCAACGAGGTCAGGGTATAAGGAGTTAGGGCTCGATCTGTTGGAACCTTTGCAAGATCAACCTCGCAAACCCTGACGGATGCCCATGGGGGACGAAAAGAAAGATGAGGGAGAAGGAGATCCTATCAAAATATTGCTCGAGGAGGCCCTCGAAAAACAAAGGAACGCGATGATGGATAACTTTTCCCAAATCCTTCAACGGCTACCCACCGGCGGTGCATCTGCATCCAGCAGCCACTCTAGAGGTGCGACTCCTTTTAAGGTACAAGTAAATTTTGACATTCCCATATTTTAGGGTCAACTAGATGCAGATGTCGTAGATAGATGGTTGAATCTATTAGAAGGATATTTCTCGGTTCAGGACTTTTCCGACCGGGAGAAGATTATTTTTGCACTTCTCAAAGCTACCCCCCATGTCAAATACTGGTGGGAAACCTATTGTGAGAATAAGGACCAGATAGAACCCTCTATGTTCTTGGCTGTATCAACTTGGAATTCTTTCCGAGACGCCATCAAGGAATAGTACTATCTCGTGGGGATCTATGAGGACAAGTACATACAATGGACCACGCTGCGACAACAAAGGGATCAAGATGTGCATGAGCTGACGAATCTGTTCCATACCTTGCATACAAAGTTGGGTATCAAAGATTCAGAGAAACATCTGGTGCTAAAGTATCATAGTTGTCTGCACATATACATTCAGGAGGAAATGGAGTTCCTCGACATCTCCTCGCTTGGCACGGCATACCGGTATGCTGCCAAGATTGAGCAAAAATTCAAACAGAAGAAGCAAGACTTTGGATCTGCGAATCAAAAGCAAGGGAAAGGTGCTCCCAAACTGCAGAACAAAGGACAGAGCTAAGGCATGGTAGCTCAAGACCACCTGTCGAAGCCACAAGCAAAGAACAACACCGTAAAGCCAAAGAAGGACATGGGAAAGTGGTGTGAGTTCCATAAGATCTCCACTCACAACACAAGTGAGTGTCGGGCCAAGCAGTCGCTAGTGGCCGAGATGAGGACTTCTGGGTCAGATGCATGCTCCGTCTCTAAATCAGAACCTGACAAGGGGAATGAAAAATGGAAACATATTATTGATGTGGAGCCCAACACCACTGTTGCCACTACGAAGATCCAGAAGGAGGAACCGAAAGATCCAGAGGAGGAGGAACGCCTCTTCCACTCCCAGATGTGGGTAAAGGGCTCCTCGGTATAGTTCATTGTCAACAATGGGAGCCAAAAGAACCTCATTTCAGAAGATGTCGTGAAGCGATTGGGCTTGCCGACCACAGCTCACCCAAATCCATATACCATCGGGTGGCTTCACCAAGGATGAGATCTCCGCATCAGCCAACAGTGCCGCCTTCCCTATAGCATCAAGCCCTTCACGGATGAGGTATTATGTGACGTTGCTCCTATTGATGTTTCTGATGTATTATTAGGACAACCATACTTGTGGAAGCGTCATGCTGTGCATGAGTCTTGGCCTCGCGCTGTTGTTATTACTTTGGGAAATAAGTTGTACAGGATACCAGAGGTACCACCTCCTACCGCTATCTCTTTGGTTACTACAAACCAATGAATTGGGTCAATTTAGAATTGATGATGAGGCCGGTTGAGCACTAGGACTAGTAGTTTGAGTACTAGAACTAGTGAAAGTGATACCGACTGTTGGAATGAAATTTGTGGAAGTGAGCGGAGGTAATGGGGGTGAGTGGGATAAGATCTCGCTGGTGATTGACTCTGATTGAGTTCTCTTTAAATTCTTCCGAGTACTACCGATAGGAAATTCAAAAGGGATAATCCTTATTTTTTGACTTTCTGATCGAGTTAATATTCTTCGAGGTTGTAAAGAAGACGAAATACTAAGATTCGATAATTGAGAAGATTCAGGCTTTTCAGCAGAAATAGATACTTTCTCTAACTTTTCTATCAAAGACCGAACTTCTGGATAATATTTATGAAACTCAGGAAATAGTATGGTTTGAGTATCGCTAAGAGATTTAGGGGAAATATGATTAAATTCAGATTTTATAGATGAGAATCTAGATAATTTTCTGGAAGTTGATGTGTATCTAGAGGGAGAGAGACTTTTTGATTGACCTTTAGATTGATCAGACCTTTGTGCCATTCATCAGGCCCTTCTTCTAGCACCAAAATTTTGAGGCCTTTGAATTACGTTGCCAAAACATGGGGGAAAACCACCCGGTCTGGACCTTAAAGCAGCTCCTTTTCCGTTTGGTGTAGTGGCTCTGACTGGGGATAATGGGACCAGTTTCCCAATAAGGATGATTTTGAGGGTGTTGTGAATATAACATGCAAATGGATAATTATTTTAATCTATATGCATCTATCTAAACTATTTAATCTAATATATACCCGGGGTGTTTTTCCTTTATGCGATCTAAAATGATATCTTTCAATTGTCAGTAATATAGATCATTTAATAGTTGAAAGAGATAAAAATTGTGTAAAATGATTCTTCTAGAAAAGTAGTTGCATAGAATAATTGTGAAAGAAATATCGCATTTATCAGTGTGATTATACATTCAATAAGAAACCATAGCTAAATATTAGAACAGAAGTGCATGTAATATTTGTATATGATGATGTTTCAAATATATAATGCAATAAAAAGATGATTGTCAATCTATGAAGTGAGACTTAATATAAGTGAATAGAATTACCATATGTACAAAGTTCTACTCATGTAAACTTACAGCAATGAATCTGCTCCTTGTCACTTTCAAGCAATTTAAAGAGTACAGTAGTGCAACATGTGTAAACAGCTTTAATTGTGAATAGATAATAGATGTGTTCCATTAATTCATCAAAGCACTCACAAACTTACAATAGTTCATTCTTTGCAAATGTTTTTGAAAAATTTATGGACCCTTCTCTAAATGCATGAGAAGGTTTTAAATACTAAACTAACTATAAACTAAAATAGATTGTTACAAAAATATAGAGGAGGTTTCAAACAACCTTCCTCATAAAGCTAACTTAAACTACAATCTAGGAAATTAACAATTCTGATTTATGAGTCCTACCCTTTCTTCTGAATGTGGTCACGAAGTTGACAAATATCTAACACTACTTTGAGCTGAGCTAGTTGTGATATCATTGATCTAATCTCTCCCTTGAAAATAGCATTTGAGAGTACTAACTGGGATCTCTTCATTGAATCTGTAAGAGACTGCAGAGTCTGATGCTAATGATAAGGTTTGATTAGAAAATTCTAGTAATTTTCTTGATCAAACTTATTTACCTTTTTAATAATTTCCTCCTGTGTATCTGCTCTCTGCTTCCACTATGTTTCCACCTGTCTTGTTTATGAGAACACATCATACGTGTTCTCCTTGAGAAGTTCTGCTCTAGATAGTTGTTCACACATATATTCAATAATCTCAATATCTTGGATGTCTTTGATGCTGATTTCTCTGCCTGTTTGATTTGCGCTTCCCATTCTCTGAATAGAATTTCTTTGTGAAGCTTATCTACTTGAGGTAAATTTGCTTCCTTCCCCAAATCTGATACTTTCCATTGGATGTGTTCTTCAATTTTCTTCTCAAGTCTTTCACATTAAAATTTCTGGATTACTATCTGTTGGATCAATATTTTATTTAAATCACAATAAGAGTAAATTATAGAAGCTTCATGACAAAATAGTTTTTGTTATTTCTTTAACTTAGTGTTTAAATCCAGTGCTTCTTTGATAAATTTCTCTAATTGTGGTAGGCTTTGTAACTTGGTCATTGCTACTTCCAGTTGTGCTTGTTTTTTATTAATCTTTGTCTGATGCTGCAATTTGAGGCTTTCAATATCTTTATGAAATTGGGTTGTATTTACTTTGACTTGCTCACTGGAATTAGATTTCTCTTCATTCGACAAATTCTCTAGTTCTTATACTCTGGCTTCCTTTTGTTTTAGCAATAATCTAACCTCAGTAGATTTATCAATAGTAGCAGTAGCATATGCCCCTGCATACTGTGATAATTTGGTTAGATGTTCAGTAGGATCATCTAAGGAATCTTTCCATAATACATCAACTAATTCATCTGTAGGTTTTGAAGTTGTTTCATCAATTCTTCTCCTTTTGTTTCTTTTAACTACAGCCTTATAACTAGGACTATAGAAAATATCCAACGAAGGAATATCTTCAATTTGTAGAACTATCTGATATGTAGGGCAGGCTGGTATGATTTCTTTATCATGCATTGCTGGAACTCTTTGTAGTGGATTAACAGATTCCAGTATCTTCTGGGAGTGTTCAGGTGTCTAGAAACTCGTTGCCTGATCAGTCTTGGGATTCTCTTTAGGAGTTTTTATTGCTTCGGAAAACTCCTTCCATTCATATATAATATCTTTTGGCTGTGGTGAACTGGATTGATTTAGTATATTATGACTATGCTAAACTGTTTGAGAATCTGATTATGTTCCATTATTTATCTTTTCTTCTAGCATCTCTATCTCATGGATTACTTGGTCAATTATCTTTTCTGGGCTATCATTTTTAGATTCGGATTCATTTTCAGAGGGATCCAAATTATGAGATTGCTGATGTGACTGACCTGATTCATCTTCAGACATATCTTTTACTTCATCATCAAAGCTGATACTTGGAGTGTGTTTGTTGTCATCTTCAATAGTTAACAAATTGAGAGGGACTTTCTCTAGTATCCTATTTCTGTACATTTGGAAAGCTTCAAAATCATCTCGACTTAGTTGGCTGGATGTATACTTGATAATTTTTGAAAACTTTTCCATGCCCTAGAAGAGATCATCAAATCCATGTTCCTCCTTTACAAGAGGCTTTAACTTAAGCTCTGTGATGTAATTTTTAATTACATCATTTGGATCATATAACCTTTTTGGAATTACTGCCAATTTCAATAAATGAATGTTGGAAACTTCCTTGTAAGTATGGCCGATGTCAAACAGTGCAAAAGTGCCACACTGTATAGGGTAATTAGGCCAAATAGTGTTTTTAGCATCTTTCAGTTGTTTTGTGACCCCATTAACAAGTTGATAGGCTATTTCTCTTGGAAGTAACTTATCGGGAACATAATAGGGTAAAACATGGGGAGAATCATAACTCCCGAATACTCTAATATATGTAAAATTCTCCTCTGCAAACCATCTAGATACAGAAATAATGTCTGCATTGGCTTCTTCAGAAACCCTAGGGGCCTTTTTATTGAAAATCATCTAGTGCATAGGCAATATGACTCTATAACAGATTTTATAGAAGTGCAGGTGGAAGTCTGAATCCCAGAGTTCTCTATGGTGAATTTGAATTGGGGTAGGGTCTTGGGTAGTCCATTTCCATCCCATGGTAGGAAAACTAGAAGTAAAATAGATAGCGCCTATGACATAGCCAGACATATAAAATGGAAGTATTTCTCTGGATGAAATACTCCTTTTATTCCTATATTCGGTAATTTGTTTGGCTAGATTATCAAATAAGATGTTTGCCCAATTCAAGATTGATGAATTGACGATTGTGTCAATTAGGGGAACCCATTATTTTGAGAATCTAGTGCTATCAGGTCTAGAAAATAATATACATAACATACCGGCAGCATAACAATAAGGGTTAGGAATTTGGGTAATTGGGTACGTACCAAGATTATCTTTCTTTAACTTCCCATGTTCCTCCTTCCATTCTTTGATGACTTTGATAAGATCTGGATGTTCTCCTCTAAATATTTTCAAAAAGTCTTTGTCATATTTCTGTTGCGGGGGTGGTAGATGATACATTGATGTTAAATATTCTGCCCTAAAAGAGCCCATAGTTTCTCCCTTCAAATTCTTGAACATTATATCTTCAATGTCTAAGTGATCAATTACTCACTTAACCATGTCTGTATAAGGGAGAATATTTGGTCTTGCAGCTATCCTGTGGATGTATGAGCATGCAACGTCAAAAAGAGTTGCGTCGGAGGTAGATGTCGTTCCTATCGAAGAAACTTTGGTTATCACCCTTGTTACCTCGCTTTCAAAAATCTTATACATTGTCTCCCATGTCGAACTTCTATAATCTTTGTTGCAGACGGTATTTGAAAATAACAGAGACATCTCTGTATTTTCAGTAGACGATGTCTGAGAAATTTCTTTTCCCTTTTTGCTCATTTTACTCTTTCTCAATCCGTTAACTGGTTTCCTGAAAACATAGCGAATTTTACAAGTATAGAGAATCAAAGAGACAAATCTATCATTTATTTCAAACACACACAAGAAGATATAAATCTATTAAGATATAACATCAATCATCAATCATAATATTAAATTAATATCTCATACACCTTCACGCGTAAAATATATCAATCACTTTAAAGCCGTTAAGATCTCGAATTTCATTTTGATATAACACAATTTACTTCACATGCTTGATCCATTAAATTTCGTCGACACACGTATCGCAAGTCATAATTTATAACCTTTCGTAATACTTACCCTTAAATATTGTAAAATGCGATGTACGCAAATCGCAGATCGCAACTTTTATAGGATAACAATTTGGCGTATGTTATAAGTTATGCAAAATGCAAATTGCGCTTTTTGCAAAACTTAAGTGACTGCGATTGCCGAAAGTTTTATATGCATTTCTTTATTTACTCGTTGGTTCTGCGAAGTTGCAACTTATATTGATTTTCTTTTAATGTTTTTGATTAATTATGTGAGGTGCGATGCGATAAAGCAAATATAATGGTGATTGAAGTTTTTGCAAAGTTCAAACATATCTTCGGAAAAGTTGAGCGCATATTGAGGCATGCATATTTTAAAGTTTATAAGTATTTGAAATTCATAAGATATGCAATTTGCGATGTGCTCAAGAAAAATAAAGCAGAAAACTTTTAAAAGAAAATATATATTTCTTAAGTTTTTTGTTTAGAAAATTTAAAAGAATTTCCTATTTATTTCTAAAGGGTCCCTATTTATAAAAATAAATGGGGGGTTGTTGTATATCACAACAGTAAGGAAGACAAATATGTGCCATAAAGAGACATTTCCAAAGGAAACAAAGGAAGGTGTCAATCTTGTCACTCTGGATAAGAGGTCACTACATTCACCACCTGCTGCAGAAGTACTTGCATCTAGAGAAGAGACACTTGCAACTTTGCAAGATATTCTTGAGCTCTTGGAACCTAGATTCCCATGCATGATTGAGGAGATGCATGAGGAAGAGGAGGAATATTCCAGCGATGTTACACATAGAGAAGAGCAGCCATCACTCTTAACAGCAGTTGGAGACACCATTATTCCAGTTGGAGGAACTCTTGTGTTCTTGCAAGAGAATCCAACACATCAATTGATCCAAGGTATGCATACATATTCATCACATATTGTTTCAGTAGAACTTATTGGAACTTATGAGGACATGCCATCAAGGCCAATGCATAACCAAGGGTTAGAACAAAATGCTGATTTGAAGCAGCAACATATCACAGTGCAGACGACCCTTGATTTAATCAAGGAGGAGATGAGGAGCTATCCCAGTTCATCATTTTTGAGCTACATTCAACCCTTTGAGTTGAAGTGTATAGTTTCATAAAATGGGATGAGCAAGATCCTATGTACAATGACTGGTTATGAGATCAGTATTATGCCTTGCTTTGAGACAACACATGTATTACCATGTAGATCTACAACACTGTCACTTAGTAGCAGTGATAAAGAAGGAGCCCCATTATTCTTGGAGCATTCTAAAGGTAGCTTCACTCATGAAGCAATGGAGCTTAAGATGATAGATGGTAGACATCTTGAAATGAGGAATCTCTTCTCCTTTCTAGATGACAATTTCTCAATGATCATCTCACAACTCAAAGAGAAACTTCTACCTGCAGCAGATCTAGAACCTCACTGGTTTTGGAGGGCCATGGATGAGAATAAGGTATCATTAAGGGATCTCATTGGAGGTGCACTTCAACATTTCATGGAGTGCAAAGTTCTTCATCATTTTGGGAAGGATGGTATTATACAAAGGGAGGATACCATGTTTATGCAGAACATCATTCATCATCCACATTGGGATGAGTGGGTGAGGATGATAAGCAATGGGTTGCATGACCACTTGCAGATATGACATGGGCCAGCAAGCTTGGTTACGTTGGTTTATCTTGGGAGAGTTTTGTTACTACCCAAAGGCTCCTATTTCTTTTATCCATGCCTTGAAAAACACTCATGAAATAAAAAAGGAGGCATGGTTGTGCTGGCTGCTCTTCGGTGAGTATGGTTACCACCCAATAGCTCATTTTTTTTCTGATTCATGCCTTGTGTATCAATGATGGAATGCAGCAAAAAAATTCATGTTCATTTTGGCTGCCCTTGAGAGAGTTTGGCCATCACATGACATCTCCTATGTCTATGTGTTTTGTATTGGGTAGAACTTAGCATGATGCTCTCATGATGTGTTTTGATAGTGTTTGCTTGTATTGGGCTGATGTGACATTCCACATGTCTATCAGTATGTTTTTAATCCATGATGCACATGAGGAGGAAAGAAAGCAGCAATATCTCTTGTTGCTTTGGTTGCTTTTGGGGGATTTTGGCTTGTCCATCTTACATGGAGGAGATGGAGGATGGCAGCAAGAGGCCCTACTCCCGCGGCTACTATTGAGAGAATATGGTTTGACACTTTGGTCTACCCATATATCTCTATTTTTTCTTTTGCATAATGTTGGAGTGATTCTTGGATCCAACAAGGCCAACAGGGCTAAGGGTGAGGGCTTGTTAATGCTCAATCTACTTCATAAAGCATGGGAGGAAGAGATGTATTATGAGATGAAACTTTTCCTTTGTGGAAAGAACCACTTTATTTTATGTATCTCATGTATTGATGATAATGTTGGACATCATATGGTTGTCACTTGGTACTTCATGGTGGAAGGAGAACAACTAACTATACATTCGGAGGTCATTCTATGCATTTTTGAGAGACAACTTTGGAACCAAACATGCATGACACATTACAGCAAATGGAGGAGACCTTCCTTATGTGGATGCCATTTGGAGGGAAATGGTTGGATTTGCATCTAATTTTGTAGTTGCTTGAGGACAAGCAACATTTTTCCAGGGAGGACTGTAATATTCCCAAATTTTCTCATGATATTTGGAATATTAGAGTTCTTGATTTTCTTAATTAATTAATTAAATAAAAGGGTAGAGGGACCCATAATCCTCCAAGATGAATAAAATCGAATTTTAATGTGTGAATGTGGATATTCTAGATCTAGATCTAAAATCATGGAATAGTGGAGCAACACCATTAATGGAGATGATGTCTCATTTATGAGATAGATTATGGAGGATGAAACAGTCAAATTAGATCATGGATCTTAAATGTAAAATCATGAGGATCTTTGATAAGGTCAAATGAGATCATAGTGCATTCAAAAAATATCATAAAGCACTTATGATAAGTTAGTGGAGGAAGTGATGCATTTAATGCACACATGATCGTGAGGGTGATCACCCCATGTGAACACAATGGAGGACATGGAGAAACAACGCAGTCAACCATGGAGACTTATGTCCACATGTACAATGTTGTTTTGGAGTGGGCCTAGGCTATGGAAGGCTCATATCTATATAATGAAGGTGAAGGCACAATGGAAGGCATTATTTGGATTATTCATTTCTTGATCTGTTTAGATCTAGATTTGTATTAGGATATTTCTATGCATTCTTGAGCTATTTAGATAAGATTGCAGTGTTGTTTACCACAGGGTATTCCCGAGCAGGGATCCCTCCTCTTTCATTGAGTAGCTCTTGAAAGAGGGTTGTACTACATTCCTTATCAGGCATTGGTGCCATCTTCAATAGGTTGTTTCTAGCATTCAGCTAGGAAACCGGTGGAGGATTCATCCTACCACTTTGTTCTTCACATTCAGTATTCCAGGAGTAGCAGATCTATATCTGGCATTCAGGCCACTGGGTTTTACCTACATGCAGCAGCAGTCCCTTCAAGGATTGCGCAGTCCAGTCCTGTAGATCTAATGGAGGAAGGAAGTTTCCAGTATTTTAGCTAGAAATTCTGTGAGGCATCATCTCCTCACATTGGATCTATTGTTTCCATCATTCATGAGTTGATTTTACATATCTAGCAACTGGCTATTGAGCCTCCCTCTCTCACAGCATAGTTTTCTGAAGCTGTTGCTCATCCAACAATTATTTTTAGTAGAGGAGATTGGAGGAGCTAGATCTTGAGCTTTTAGCCCAAGGATCTAGTAAAGGGATCATCCCTTCTTGCAGAGATCTGATTGTGCATCATTGCAGCCATCATATCATCAAATTATGCAACATGTTTGCATATCCAACAATATATTGGTGAATCCCTAAGAGGTTGGTTTTCTTAGATTGACATATCTGAGAAACCCTTTATGGGTTATCTTGGGTATCCATCATAGAGCTCGGATCTCTAAGAGTCAGCATCATCAGAGCTCCCATTCTTCATATATCTGACTTTCTATCTTTCAAGCAAGTGTAGTCCCAACAGTTGCAGTGGGGAAAATGCAGTTTACCTTCCGGCAGTTCAGCAGTTACGTAGTCCCTCTTGTGGGATCATTGCAGGGTCATTCCAGGCCATCCCTTTGGCTTAAGTGTCTCATATTTTGAGCACTTTTGTACTTGATTTTTCACCTCCTATATAATAAAAGTGCTAGCTATTTCTGTGCATTCTGATGTGTATTTATATTTATTGTTTACTTTGTTGCAGTTCTTATATTGTGTTTTATTATTACTGCATTCTCCCTTTTGGGATATTACAGAAACTATGTTGAAACTTAATCTCCAAGGGAATTTGACGAAAACCACGACAGTTCTGCAACTTGCAGATCTGTCCATAGTAACTTCGGAAGGAATTGTTGAGGATGTTATGGTTACCATTGAATCTTGGGAGTATCCTACATATTTCCTGGTCCTGCAACCAAAAAACAAGTTTAATGGTTATTCCCTCATCTTAGGGAGACCTTGGTTAGCCACTGTAGATGCTTATATTAGTTGTCGGGCTAGAAACATGAATATCAAAAATGGTCCTTTGTCTAAATAGCTAGTGTTATATCCTCCAGCCCACCCTTCCATTGATCATGATATCCCTATATGGTTGGAGGATGAAGAAGATGAGCTATATAACACTGCCCCTATGTGTAACATAGATGCTATTCTTAGAGGGGGACAACTTGATGAAGATGAACTCATCAACCATGTCATTCAAAACCAGTCCTATACTAACATTCCTCTCGAAACCTTAGTTAAAGAGTTTGAAAGTCAACCTTGGATGGAAGTGCACTCAATTGAGTCAGCCTCTGAATCCACCAAGGCTGTTGAGTTTGGCCCATTCAGATCTCTGAAAATCAACCCAAACCTCTCGAATGAAGAAGAGAAATAGTTGTGCTAGCTTTTGAAAGAGAATATAGATGCATTTTCTTGGGATTACAAAGACATGAAAGGGTTTTATCCTTCAGTGTGAAAAAATCATATTTACATCAAAGAGGGATGCAAGCCCGTGAGACAACCCAAAAGAAGGATGAACCCGGCTCTGAAGGACATAGTCAAAGAAGAGTTGTAGAAACTATTGGATGCAGGGTTCATATATCCTATATCTGACAGTGTGTGGGTATCTCCTCTTCTCTTAGTCCCAAAGAAGAATGGGAAGTACCAAATTTGTGTTGATTATAGAGAACTTAACAAAGCCACCAAGAAATACCATTTCCCTTTTCCCTTTATAGACCAAGTCCTGGATGGCCTTGCGGGGAAGAAGTTATTTTCCTTCTTAGATGGGTTTAGTGGGTACAATCATATTCAAATCAGCCCTGAAGACCAGGATAAGACTACTTTCACCTACCCTTGGGGTACCTTTTCTTATATATTCCTACCCTATGGGTTGTGCAATGACCCAGCTACCTTCCAAAGAGTTGTCCTGAGCATATTTTCTGAATTAGTCCATGACTCTGTCGAAATCTACATGGATGATTTCACACCATATGGGGATGAATTCCAGGAAGCTCTCTCCAATTTGGGTAAAGTACTAAGAAGGTGCATTGATATGCATCTCTCCTTGAGCCCAAAAAAGTGTGAATTCCTGAAGAAAGCGAGGGTTGTATTAGGACACTCCATATCCCAAGCAGGAATACAGGTAGACCCGAACAAAATCACTATCTTCAAAAGGGTACCTTATCCTCAAAATAAAAAAATGTGTCAGGAGTTTCTTAGGCTTAGCTGGTTACTATATAAGGTTCTTCAAATATTTCAGCAAGATGGCTTCGCCATTATTTGGGTTATTGGCCAAAGATTCTGAGTTTATTTGGTCTAGTCCCTGTCAAGAGTCTTTTGAGCTTATTAAGAGAAATTTGACTACTTCCCCCATCCTCAGAGGTCCAAATTGGACTTTTCCTTTCCACATCCTCACGGATGCATCCGACAAAGCTATAGGGGAAGCATTAAGATAATTAGAGAAAAAAATCCCTTATTCCATTTATTTCATCAGCAAGAACTTGTCCAAGGCTGAGCTGAATTATACTGTTATTGAGAAGGAGATGTTAGCCATTGTCCATGCTTTGAACAAATTTAGGCATTATGTAACTGGATATCACACCTTTTTTCACACTGACCATGCACCCATCAAGTATTTAATGAACAAACTAGATGTTAATGCGATAATAATTAGATGGTTGTTACTTTTGCAACAATTTGAATATTATTGATAAACTTGGAAAGGAGTATGTTGTTGTAGATTTTTTGTCCAAGTTATCTCTCATTGCAGGTGAAGAAGGAATTGTTGGAACGGGGTCTCCTAACAAGCTACGAAACCGGTCCATTTTGAATAGTTTTGATTATATTTAGCCTAGCGGAGGGGTTTTGGGGTGGGTCAAAGCCCCGGACGCATTGTAATGGGTCAAAGGGTAAACTAGGGGTCCGAAAACCATGGGTTGCGAACCATAGGAAAGTCGAGGCTAGATTGTTATAAATAGAGTTGCATTTTGTATTGAAAAGGATAAGAAATGATGAGCTATTGATGTGAATTGTGGTTTAAGCTATCTTTTTAGGTTTTGGGGAACGGACTCATGTTGGCTGTGTGCGCAGAGATCCAAGTCCAGCTGTGTGCGGACCCTACTATTGTGTGCGCAGGTTGGGAAGGGAATTGGAATTGTAAGGAAGAATTGATGAATGAATGAATGCAAATATTGTTAGAGAACTAAATCTGTGAGTACTGTTATATGAATTACTGGTAATTTATGTATTGTGCATTTTCTGTCCTTAATCTGCGAAAGATCTGTGTACTATGTTCTTGGATCTAGATCTGTTATGTTTTGTTTATGTACTGCTGTGTTGATGATATAACAAGCATATAACTATAGATCTAGTGCACGTGGATGCGAATAGAGACTTAATTAACTCTACATAGAATAAGGTAATCAGGGATTACAGGATCTAGCACTGCTCTGCTTTCTTTACCCATCCTTTCTCAGGGTGCGGAAACATGGTTCCAGCACCCACCCATACTACTTCGGGGTGAGACTTTGACCTGTGAAATCAGGTCACTGCCGAAAGGGCCAGTAGTATAGGGGTTTGTTGGCAAACCTTGCTTACCGAACCTGGGTCAGGACCCCTCGAGCCAACAAATGGTTCCATTGTAGGGACCGGAAGAAGTCTGAGAGAGGAATTGGGTAATGACAAGAGAATACTAGAAACCTGAAAGAAAAGAGATCAAAGACTAGTTCGAAAGATAGATCCAGGAGTTCGTAGTAAAAGAAAACCGCATTGAGAAATTAAAGGTAGAAATGTGGAAAAATAGGTACATTCTTACTGAAAGCTATGAAATATTCTTTGTAACCTTTGCGATTGAACTCCAGGAGTGGTTGGCCAAGCTTGTGGAATTCCAGAAGTGCTGGAAGGATGAGCGAGTCACTCAGTGGACCCCAGAGCTGCTTGAGAAGCTGGAGAAACACGCATGGTAGATCACTGGGTGGATAGTGTGCTGGGAGGGTTTGTGACAGAATTTTCCATTGATCAATTTGTATCATACTCTGAGGCCGAATGACGATTCTTCAAAGGATTCTGAGGCAAGTTTCTGAGGACGTTACCATTGCTGATCAAGAAATTACTGTGCAAAAAGAGAATTATGTGTAGTCATACTGACTAAATGACCTCGGAACTAGACGGGAGCACGACACACAGTGGTAAATACTATCGGACCAACCTTGATGGAGGGAGATCTGCCTACAATCTGCTGCAGGAACCAGCTGCGCAAGATCCCCCAACTACATTGCCACCTCGGCCGTGCAAAGGTAAGAATTCGCCTATACCGCCACCCTCCCTAGACAGTGATATGGATGCGCATTTGAAGCTACCCACCTTCAAGGGGGTAGGAGATGAGGATATGGAACAATTTTGGTTCATTGTAGATTTTCTATAGACTATGCAGAATGTGGCAAGTGACACGGTAAAAAGGGTGCAGCTATCGTTGGCCTTCAAGGATAGGGCCCTGGACTGGTATATGCGGTATATTGCCCAGAATGGGGGCGCATCTATTCAAGATATCAAGGATGCCTTGAAGCACCATTTCAGGAAGCCTAAATCTTATTCCCAGTTGGTAGCATAATTAAAGGCCTTCAAACAAGGTGCATCTGAGTTAGTATGGGAGGCTGATCAGCGACTGAAGAAAGCAATCAGGGAAGGAGGATTCGAATATGATGATAGACAGCATATGGAATGGTTCATCGCTATGTTGTTACCTCACCTACGCACGCCAATGATTCATCAGACCTTTGAGTCGCAGGAGAAGGCTGTGGAAGTCACTATGAAACTAGAGGCTGCCCCCCGAGAGGATACGTCAGCAGGGGTACAACAAATCTAGGAACAACTTGGGGCTATGCATATGGAGATACAGAACCTGTGAAAAGAGCGAGGAAAGGACAGTTGCGCAGATCTTTGGGGCATACGATGTTAGGTGTCTGGCCATACGAAGGATCAGTGCCCTCTGTTGACGGATTACATGCAAGCAGGAGGACCTAGCTCGGTACGCCCAGGGGTAAGTAGGGAACTCGTCCTATTATGACCAAGTTAAAGCAGACCTGCACTATGGTGTGATGATTGTCGGGTAGTAGGACTGCATGATACGAACCATTGCCCTCGGTTAGGTGCATATGTCCCAGAACTAAAGCAACAATGGTGTTGATTCTGCTAATCAGTGGGACATGATGAGAAGAACTATCGTACTTATGACTTAATGATGGATCGTGGGAACTTATATAGGGTAAAATCGGACCCTGCGTCGCCAATACTTTCTGCGCACTTTCGATGATCACCATCCCGAGGTAGAGGAGGTCGGGGAGGAAGCGCGGGACGAGGACGTGGGTAGCTAGTCTGTTATAACTGTGGGGAAATAGGGAACTTTGCCAAAGAATGCCCAAATCCCACCAAGCCATCATGAAAATATTGCAGGCCGCTGGACCATGAGGTCGAGGACTGCCCAATTTTAATAGCCAAGATGCAGGAAAAGTAGCCCACCCCTACGCAAAATGTACAAAGAGTTAAATCCGAGCTGAGAAAGGTGGATCCCTATGTAAAAGTCATGACACGTAGTGAGCTGGTCACCCAGGGAGAAAAAGAGGAGCTTGCCTCCCGGGAATGAGTGCCTTTCAAAGAAAAAACACCACTGAAAGTCCCTACGTAGCTGCCAACACAAACTCAGATAGAGGAAGGGGTTGAGCCCTTTTTAAAGGCATGTCTGAAGCTGCTGCGAAATCCGCGGGTTGTAGGTAATCTCCAAGCACTACTGAATACCTACACAATTTGGACCAATCTGATCCCTGAAACCAAGGATGTACACAAACTATACAGATATAAGAAGCGTACCGAAAGAGAGATGCGATTGACTGCGCAGATTGGTGGCTACGAGATGGATAAGGTTATCTTAGATCTGGGGTCAGATGCGAATGTATTACCAAAGTAGACATGGAAACGAATGGGAGAACCTAAATTAGAATGGTCCACCATCCTGCTGCGAATGGCCAATCAACAAAAAATCATCCCTCTAGGGAGGTTACCAAAAGTCATGGTTGACATCGCAGGGGTAAGGGTCCTAGCTGAATTTGAAGTCATAGAAATTGTGGAAGATGTGGATCCCTACCCTGCGCTCCTTGGACTGGACTGGGAAATTGACATGGGGGGTGTCATAAATCTCAAGAAACACAGCATGGTGTTTGAAAGCAAAGGTATGCGTGTCATAGTACCACTAAATCCGGCAGAAGGTGCGCAGTATACAGAGCCAACCTATGAGGAGGAGGAATTAGATCACATTTATAAATTAACTGCACAGGATGAAGATCAGGTTAACCCCATGGATGAAGGGATGCTCTTCTGGGAAAAGGACAGTGAATGTTTTTCTGACTCTGATGAGGAGATGGAAAATTGGCAAGGTCGATTACACGAATTTTTGGCGCTCCGATGTCTTCAGACCGTCAGGAATTTTTGGTGCATCTCTACCACGGAAAGGAACCTGCCCTGCCAGGAGGACGCAGATGATAATCAGGAGATGGTTGAACCTAAGCTTCCCACGGAACGTAGGCTCGGGGCACTATCACTAACATTGCGCGAAGCACCTACGTAAGGACCGGTATTCTTTGCTCAAGAGAAGTATTGGAGAAGGGTGATCCTGTGCATAGGGACCCCGGTTGCTAGATGGACTCCGAGGTCAGCCGACCTATGTGGACACTTGCTAACATACCACACTCAAGGGTGCGATCAAGCCTTGCACTAACACACTTACCAGGGTACCGCTGACCTAGGCATGCATCGGGTTACGGACCTGCCCGGACCCATGTGTAATTTGAAGAATTGCGAACGCTTCAAGTAATAAATGGCACGAGGACGCGTGATGCGGCCCTGTGGTGCAAGGACGTTCCAACCAAGGGTGAAGTGCATGGCTCGAAAATACTGATGGCCAACTTGCAGACACACCTCGCGTCGACCTTCATTCGGGGTACGCGAACAACATACAGACGTCATCCGTGGTCTGACATTCTGTGGAAACGACCTTAGGCACGTAAGACGACTGTCAGCACATCCCGATTTAATAAAAAAGGGATCTTACAAGTATGCACAATCGGTGGAAAATCATCAATGCAGCCATTTATGGTAAGATTGATCTACCTGATCGATGGTCAGTCTCACGAATGGGCTACTCCACCATTAAATAGCTCCAGATGGTGTGCGGATGGCTGGATAATTACACACCAGGCTATTTATTCACCCTACAACATGCTCCTACTATCTGTGTACTGGTTTTTTGCGCTCCTTAACATTCTCTGGGTTGACCTCTTTCATGTTGCTAGGATGGACCCAACCAGAGAGCCTAGGAATGCTAAGTGAAGTCACAGGGGCGAACGCTAGCTCCCGACAGAAAGGATTGTCTGCGAGCCATGCACAGCAGGAACGTCGCGATACAGGGACATGCTGCAGCTTCTTCGCAACTCCAGAACACCGCCCAGCCAAAGAAATGTGTGTTCCCTCCCTCGAATTTCCCTCGTCAATGCTCCTAATCCAACTACGGGGGACATCCAAATTGATTTAGCATAGCTATCTCACACAGAACTACAAGGACTGCACACCAGAGTGTTGCACGAAGTTCGCCACCGTGACCGAGCCAGGAAACAACAGTGTAACATACCTTAGGAAGTATGGGACCAGCGAATTGCAGTGGTCACAGAGGCAACGCAAATTATTCAAGAACAGCTGATGCAGGGTGCACAACTGGTCGAAGCAGCTACCCAACTATGGACAGCCATCTAGCACCATTCCATGCTTCAGCATATCCAGACGGAATTGTAGCAGGCGGAAGCTGCTCTGGACCAAGTCAGAGCCTCCTCACCCTCCACCGTCTCCGCGCAGCATCTAGCCATCTTGGACAGGATTGAGACCCTTCGCCATAACAAGCATGTCACTCGAAAATGGTTGAAACCATGGGCTGATACCGCACTCCAGCTCATCGAAGATGCTCAGTCTGCCATTGCGTGCCTCCACCGGCTGTTAGAATGGGTTATCGTGGCTCTAGATGGCCCTGCCTCCCTGACATTGGTCAACATTGCGCAACAAGCTACGGCCCAGAGTAAGGACGTGCTCCCACCGCTCCTTCGCACTCTGGCTACCTTGCGCATGCAAATTGAAGCCGCACCACTGCAATGACTTGGGACAAGTCACAAGATTGTGTTGGGGGACTGTTGGAACGGGGTCTCCTAACAAGCTATGAAACCGGTCCATTTTGAATAGTTTTGATTATATTTAGCCTAGCGGAGGGGTTTTGGGGTGGGTCAAAGCCTTGAACGCATTGTAATGGGTCAAAGGGTAAACTAGGGGTCCGAAAACAATGGGTTGTGGACCATAGTAAAGTCGAGGCTAGATTTTTATAAATAGAGATGCATTTTGTATTGAAAAGGATAAGAAATGATGAGTTATTGATGCGAATTGTGGTTTAAGCTATCTGTTTTGGTTTTGGGGAATAGACTCCTACTGGCTGTGTGTGCAGAGATCCAAGTCCAGCTGTGTGCGGACACTGCTGCTATGTGCACGGGTTGGGAAGGGAATTGGAATTGTAATTAAGAATTGATGAATGAATGAATGCGAAGATTGTTAGAGAACTGAATCTGTGAGTACTGTTATATGAATTACTGGTAATTTTTGTATTGTGCGTTTTCTGTCCTTAAGCTGCGAAAGATCTGTGTACTGTGTTCTTGGATCTAGATCTGTTATGTTTTGTTTATGTACTGCTGTGTTGATGATATAAAAAGCATATAACTATAGATATAGTGCACATGGATGTGAATAAAGACTTAATTAACTCCGCGTAGAATAAGGTAATCGGGGATTACAGGATCTAGCATTGCTCTGCTTGCTTTACCCATCCTTTCTCAGGGTGCAGAAACCTAGTTCCAACACCCACCCATACTACTTCGGGTGAGACTTTGACCTGTGAAAGCAGGTCACTGCCAAAAGGGCCAGTAGTATAGGGGTTTGTTGGAAAACCTTGCTTATTGAACTTGGTTCAGGACCCCTCGAGCCAACAGGAATTGTGGATGACCAGCTTCCAGATGGGCATCTCTTTGTTATATCATCACTGTCACCATGGTTTGGTGATATATCCAACTAATTAGTTGTTGGGAGACTCCCTCTTAATCGTTCATTCAGGGAGAGGAGTAGAATCATCAGAAAAAGTGACCCTTTCACATGGATTGGGGGAAACATTTTCAACCTAGGCCCTGATAAAATCCTAAGGAGATTTGTGAGGGAGGAATAATTTTTTGATATCCTCTTTGCATGTCATGACAACCCATGTGGAGGCCACTTTTCTAGAAAGAGAACTGCTTACAAAGTTTTGTAGGCAGGATACTGTTGGCCTACTCTTCATCAAGATTCCAGAATATATACTAGTAGGTGTGACCAGTGCCAGAGGATGGGGAAACACACACAAAGGGATTAAATGCCTTTACACCCTCAGTTGGATCTTAAGCCATTTGATAAGTGAGGCATGGACTTTGTTGGACCTATCGATCCACCATCCTGATAAAAGAAGTATATCATAGTCTACACTGATTACCTGACAAAGTGGGCTGAAACAAAAGCAGTGAAGGTAGAAACCGAGGAGAAAGTAGAAGAATTTATGAGGGATAATTTTTTTTACAAGTTTGAGTACCCTAGAGAAATATTCACTGATCTGGGAGCACAATTCACCTCTCACCTCATTGCGAATCTTTTGAGGAAGCACAAGATTAAGCATATAACTTATACTACATATCACCGTCAAGCGAATGGCCAAGTAGAAGTAACTAACAGAGCTTTAGAAAGCATCCTCACCAAGATTTTGAACAACAACAAAAAATAATGGGAAAACAGATTGGTAGAAGCTACTTGGGCCTACAACACTACTTGGAAGAGAACAGCAGGATTCACTCCTTATGAACTATTCTATGGTAAGAAAGCTCTACTTTCAGTTGAGTTTGAATTCAATATTTTAAGAATGGTAGCTGAATTAAATATAGATCTATCAAATGCCCAAAAAGAGATGTTTCCGCAACTAAATGGATTGGATGAGTTCAGAATGCAAGCTCTTCTTCACACAGAGGTAGTTCATCTCTAAAGGAAAGTTTGGCATGACAATAACATCAAAGAAAATACCTTCCAAGAAGTAGATTGGGCTTTGTTGTATGATTCAAGGTTCAAATATTTTAAAGGCAAGCTGATGACAAGATGGTTAGTACCTTACACAGTGGAAAATTGTTTTTATAATGGCACAGTTCAAATTAGAACCATAGATGAGGAAGGAATCCCCTTGCTTGTCAATGGTGAGAGACTTAAAATTTACAAGAAGCCTTTTTCAGAGGCAGAGTTCATAAATTAAATAAGCAGAGAGGTTTATGTGATGGGAAAATCCTTAGTTTCCCACACCTACTAAAAAAAAAGAGAGAAAAAAATAATAAATATCCATGGGTGAAAACCTCTCTAAGGCACCCAAGGCAAGCTTGTGGGTTGAAAACCACAGTAGAGGCAGCTCACTTGCTCTCAAAAAAAAAAAAAAAAAAGATCCATGGGTGAAAACCTCTCTGAGGTGCCCAAGGCAAGTCTGTGGGTTGAAAAACTCCATGGAGGCAGCCCACTTTCTTTCAAAAACAAAAACAAAAAAACAAAAAATACATTTGCATTTATGTGTTTTTTGTGTTTGTTGTTTTTCTTATTAATGGTTTCTAGAAACACAAGGAAGCAGTCATCTTATTTTCCCTTCTTCTATTTTACCATCCTTCCCTTAATTCACTCCTTTCATTTTCATAACTTCCTCCATCACCTCCATGCACCACATTCCTCCATTCCTGAGCACAATGTAGAAAGGAAATTCCTACAGACATCTAATGTCTAAGACTGCTACAAACATCAGGGAATTCCTACAGCGCAAAAGCATGTTCTTGAATAGAAAAAAAACCACAAAGGAGCTAAAAAAGTAGACCCATAACAAGACCATAGTGCCACCCATGGCATATGGAGCATCCCCACGCAACACCTCCAGTAGGAAGAAATAACAAGAAAAGACCAGCAGCTCACTCAGAGAGTTGCTCACTCAGCAAGTTGCTCACTCAGAGAACAGAAAAAAGTGAAGAACGCATCCTCTAAAAGGATTGTCTCCTCAATCCAGCTCCTGGAAATGTCTTGGAAACGACAGGTAAACTCAAGGATAGCTTCTCACCCCTCACTATGAATCCATAATATCCAGAAATAATTAAATTTGCAGACTTAGAGTTTAAGGGGCAGAAAGGTGGCCAGTTAGCTTGGCCACCATTGTGAATTATGACTAGGGAAAATCTCAAAGTCACGCCACCTGGGCATGCAAAATAAAATAATTTAAATCAAGTGGAGTAGAGTTGAAAAAGGGGAGGAAATACACAGTCCATCAGAAATTAATGGGGAGAAGGAAACAATGGTATCTAAAAAAAACTGGAGCTAAGGTCGAGTTACATAAGCACTCTAGAAGTAGCTGCGCAGGCTAAGAATAAAGAGGGTCTGTGTCATTGTAATACTCCAAATCTGGAACAGCTAGCAAGGCATGACTGAAAACACATTTTCCAGTATTGGCTGCTACAGGATTTGAAACCAGGACCTGGATCCCTTATATCAATGTGTCTAAGTCCTAAATCCGAGAGGAGGCTCCAAAGAAATCCCTCTAGGTGGGTTAAACAGATCTCCCACACCTAGATGTCCTCAAAAAGTGCCCGATGAAGGGACTGCAACAATGCATGAACATACCATGGAATGACAACATTATTATTTGGAGTTGTGAGACATGAATATATAAATATCCTTCCCTTTGATATTATAGCAGCAAATGTGTACAATGCTTTGAGGAATCAATCACTCAAGCTTGGCTATGAAAGCCTCAATATGACATGTACAAGAAACTATGAGAACACTGCTACACAGGAAATACATAAGGCTATATCAGCGCAGTCTAATGGAGGCACTACAACATAAAAAATGATAATATAATGATATGACAATATCAGGCTCAAGAAATATGGGGGAGCAATCTCTCAACCCTTGAAAACAATGGTACAACAATCCTTAGAAGGATTGGCCGCAATACATGTACAAATGGAAAATCTGCAGAATTCCCTGTGTTATTGGGCAGCATCTGCAACTTAGAAAATAGAAATGGATGAAGATAGTTGATGATGCATAGATCTCATCCAATGGATCTCTTAGGTGAAAGTCTGATCTAATCCCTGAAGATCTTACCCTCGAAAATAGTGGTGCGACCCCCACTGCAAATGTGCTCAGAAATAACGCAGTCAAGGAGCTGGACTGCGCTGTAGGAAATAGAGAATGCTTGGCCTAGTGCCAAAGATATGCAATCAGCTCTGAAGTCTCCTTCACTAACCTTCCAAAGGAATAGGAGCTCCCTCCTCTGAAAGATGAGCCAAGGAAAGGTGTTGTGTAACCCTCCACTGCAACACCCAACAACACTACATTATAATTCAGAAAAAATAACGCAGTGACTGATGGAAGTGGCTTTGGCCTTGAGCCAAGATGTGGAGAAATGAAGTTCGATCCTTCAAGAGGCCTCTCAAGAAGGAGAGGAAATCCTAAACAGGAATCCCTCGTGCTAAACAACACTGCAACTCAGCTGAACAGCTGGAGAATGCAAACAGTCCTCAGACCAAAATCAATATACTCAAAGATATCTCACTATGGCTGCCTCTTCCTCCTTTTATGCAAGTGAATGTCTCTTTGCCCTGGACCCCACACATTAGGGTTTCTTCCACAAGGAATCTTTCTCCCTCTCAAACTGTGTTGTCTTTCCAAGCAAGCTACACCTCTTAGGCAGTGCTGTTGACTTGGTCAAACTTGACCTTTTCCTCATGCATTTGCCCCCTTTTCACACTGGAAGGTGCAAAATAAAGCTTCTCCATTCATCCCTTTCCCACTATGAGGGATTTATTCCTACTTATGGGTCTCTTTACCCATTTTATTCACCTCCTAGATGATATAAGAAAAAATTAATATTCCAATTTGTTGCATGAAAATTTTGGAATATTACAGTCCTCCCCTCTCAAAGATTGCTTGTCCTCAAGTAAGTGCAAGGATAGACTGAGTTCTTTTCTCCTCCTCTCCCTGTAGCATCCATGTATGATGATCTCCTCCAAGGAAAAATATTCTATCTCATCAATCAAGTCTCCACATTGCTCCTCCTCAGCATGTAATTCAGCTATCAAGCCATCATCATGTAAAGGTGAAATACTCAAGAGGATAGCAAAGTGATGTCTAGAGGTCTCTTTGAGGAATGGGATCTGAAATCCAATGGGAATTATTCCTCCCATATGGATCCTCCATCCCCAAGCTATTAGCCATGTAAAATGAGTCACCTCCCAACTAGGAAACTCCTGGAAACTGTCATCCACATTTGGTTCCGGAAAAGTAGGTGGGATGAAAATCTGCACATGGTAGACATTGTAGCCTACTCCACGCTGTCCATCTCTCCACTCATGATAAGTGTAGAGTTTTGGCTATCCTTGGGCTGCAATAATGTTTGCCTCAAGTGGCAAGATGAGGACTAGTTCTCCAAAGATTTCTCCCCCAACGCTGCACATCAAGTTGGCCCAAATCCTCCCATATATGATGAGTTGGAAGTCAACATCATATGGAGTCCATCCAATCATATGACCCCTCTCATAAAGAGAAAAATGTGTTTCTGTGGTGGTCATATAATCTCCCATGCTCCCCTTAGAACATGTAGTGCAAAAAGTGTGGGGAATTCCTCCCTCAAAGGACACATCCATCCCATGTGTCTCTCTCCCAAATATGCTCCTCATAAAGACAGAAACAATAGAGCCATAGGGAGAAAAAATGAGAATCATGCTTGCTGCCATATGTAACAAGTGAGAAGGACAATGGTCCCTTAAGTGCAACCAACGCAACTTGACCTTCAACTGCAATAGAGACTGATAGAATGAGTGGCTTCTCAACCACTTTCCTACTGCTCCAGTCTCCTCATAAGTATGGAGGAAGTGAATGATGCAAAGTGTACCCTGAGCATGTCCTCCATAATATCTCTCTTCCCCAAGTCCTCCTAGGGAATGGCCAGAAATCATGCTTATGGCCTCAACTAAACCATGAAGTCTAGAAAAAAGAATGCTCCTCCTTGGAGCATCATCTTGCACATGTATGGTTAAGGGATGCATATATACATTATACAAACAATCATGTAAACAACAATGAATACCCTTACCATATATCCTACTCATACAAAGGGAGTGGCTCATAAATGAGTCCCCTCTCATCCTCAAAGAGAAAAGAGGTGGTTGTGCTAACTCCTCCATCTCCATATGATCCATGCATCTATTCATATGTTGATATATCTCCTCCTCAAAGCCTTCCCAAAAATACCCCTCCATGATGGTGTGGTATGCTCTCATAGAATGTGTGTGGCTGAAAAGGAAATCCATATGTGTTGTTTGTAGAAACTTCTTCTTGAGATTGGAAGCTCCAGATAAGAAGATCCTACCATGATAGTAGATGACCCCATCTATGACTGAATATTCCTCCTCATGCAACTAGCCATCGAATATCTGACAAGTATGAAGATCCTTGGAATACTCCACCAACAACTGGGAGCTCCAATATGGATCTATCCTCCATAGTGACAGTGTTGATGATCTCTAATGAAGAACATCTATCATATGGTCATCCTCTTCTTTGACATCTCCCATGCCAAAGATGCAAGTTGGAAGGTTGCTATCCTTCCCTGACTACTTCTGCCACAGCACAGAATCTGAAATGGAAGTGGGTAGTGATGATGTTGAGGGGATGCTCCCTCTCTCCTTGAGTCTACCCAAGACTCCCAGCGCTGTATCAATCTCTCCCAAGGTCCCCACTCTTCTAAAATCAATGAGTGGTGCCTCAAGTGGCGAAGCATCCATCCTCCTCTGATGATCCTATGGTCTCCTCGGAAAGATGTCTCCATGCAATGAGACATGATAATCAAGAGATGACTGCATATATGAATGGAAAAATTTTCCCATGCTCTCACTGCGCAATCCAGTCTCCGTCCTAGGTGTAGCAACCTCCAGAAATGAATAGGGGTGTGTACTCCTCATTTCATGATGCTGGTTCTCTTCTTTACCTCCTCCTTGTGTCGCCATGGTTCCACACCTCATCATCAATGGCACATGTAGAACATGAGTTTTGCCTTGATCTCCACATTTTAGATCCTGGGGACTTCCTTGCAAAGATGAAATAATCCCTCTACCGAGAGCAAGAGCTCCTCCTTCCTCTACATGAGGCACTAGATAATCTCTAGATTAAACAACGTTGTTGCCCTCAATCTCTGCAACATGAATGGGCAACTTCCCAATGATTGGATCCCTCTTTGAAGAAGAGATCTGCGTGCCTCTCTGCTCACAGGTGTGAGATGAAAACCTTCCTTCCGGCAAGGTATGGTGCAAGTTGTCAGCATCCTCCATGGTTTTCTGAATTGGAATTGTGTTTTCATGCAAGGTTTTTGTTTGAGTTCCCTTATTTTTCTCCACCATGGGTGTCTCATGAATCCTTTTACTAAATCTTTTCACTAATGTCTTAGTGAAACTTGCATAAGATGTAGTGTTTACATGTCTTAAAGAAAAGGATTCAAAGATCCACCAAGCATAGGCCTTACCTCTCAAATGCGGCACTGCAACTCTGATGGCTTCATCCTCCATCATTTGGTGCTGCTACAAGAAGGTATCTAACTCCTCCACCCAAGCTTTGGCTGAACATGCAGCTGAACCCTCAAAGATAGATAGAAGAAATCTATCCTGTTGCTCTTTTCTCTTCACCTTGATCTTGCAAAACTCTGAAAAAACTGAGATGATCTCGGTATTTCTGAGTTTGAGACTCATATTCTCTCAGGAAATCACTAAGATTTTCCCTCCCAGTCACTTCTTATCTTCTTTCCATCTTTATTCTGGAAATCCTGGGCATGTGACTGTGTTGTGTATTCAAGTGTGTACCTGCTTGCTCACACTCCTCATTTGACAATCTAGAGTTTGCTTTAGGTTCAAACCCTCTCGGAGATTCTTCATACATCTCCTTCCTGATCTTCTTGAAGTCTTCATGAATATTATGTACAAATTTAGGAAGAAACTTTGTGAGCTTATCCCCTTTGTCTCCTCTAGCAGATGGAGACTTTTTCCTGCTCATTATTCTGTCTCCTTCTCGATGAGAATAGGAAGTGCAGGGTACTTCCTCTTCTATTTTCTTATCCTCCTTGGGGAGGTTCTTCATGGATCTGAAATATGATGAGATAAAACCCATCCTCTTCAATATTCTGATATTCTTGGGCTGAGACTCACAGGCTGAGCCAAGAAAGTTGCTTTGATACCACTGTAATATTCTAAATCTGGAACAGCTAGCAAGGCATGACTGGAAATCGCATTTTCCAGGAATGGCTGCTATAGGATTTGAAACCAGGACCTGGATCCCTTAGATCAATGTGTCCAAGTCCTAAATCCAAGAGGAGGCTCCAAATAAATCCCTCTAGGTGGGTTAAACAGATCTCCCACACCTAGATGTCCTCAAAAAGTGCCCGATGAAGGGACTGCAACAATGCATGAACATACCATGGAATGACAGCATTATTATTAGGATCTATAAGAAATGAAGATAGAAATAGCCTTCCCTTTGATATTATAGCAGAAAATTTGTACAATTCTTTGAGGAATCAATCACTCAAGCTTGGCTATGAAAGCCTCAATATGAATTGTACAAGAAACTATGAGAACACTGCTACACAGGAAATACATAAGGCTATATCAGTGTAGTCTAATGGAGGAAGTGCAACACACAAAATGATAATATAATGATATGAAAATATCAGGCTCAAGAAATATGGGGGAGAAATCTCTCAACCCCTAAAAACAATGGTACAACAATCCCTAGAATGATTGGCTGCAATACATGTACAAATGGAAAATTTGCAGAAGTGTCAGAGTTGTTGGCAGAAAATGCAACTCAGAAAATAGAAATGGATGAAGATAGATGATGATGCTGAATATTATGCATAGATCTCATCCAATGGATCTCTCAAGTGAAAGGCTGATCCAAGCCCTGAAGATCTTACCCTCCAAAATAGTGGTGCAACCCCCACTGCAAATGTGCTCAGAAATAATGCAGTCAAGGAGCTGGATTGTGATATAGGAGATAGAGAATGCTTGGCCTAGTGCCAAAGATGTGAAATCAGCTCTGAAGTCTCCTTCACTAACCTTCCGGAGGAATAGGAGCTCCCTCCTCTGAAAGATGAGCCAAGGAAAGGTGTTGTGGAACCCTCCACTGCAACAACACTATGTTATATTTCAGCAGAAATAATGCAATGACTGATTGAAGTGGCTTTGGCCTTGAGCCAAGATGTGGAGAAATGAAGTGCAATCTTTCAAGAGGCCTCTCAAGAAGGATAGGAAATCCTAAACAGGAATCCCTCGTGCTAAACAGCACTGCAACTCAGTTGAACAGCCGGAGAATGCAAATAGTCTTCATAACAAAATCAATATACTCAAAGATATCTCACTATGGCTACCTCTTCCTCCTTTTATGCAAGTGAATGTCTCTTTTCCCTGGACCCCACACATTAGGGTTTCTTCCAAAAGGAATCTTTCTCCCTCTCAAACTGCGTTGTCTTCCAAAGCAAGCTACACCTCTTAGGCAGCGCTGTTGACTTGGTCAAACTTGACCTTGTCCTCATGCATTTGCCCCCTTTTCACACTGGAAGGTGAAAAATAAAGCTGCTCCATTGATCCCTTTTACACTATGAGGGATTTATTCCTATTTATGGGTCTCTTTACCCATTTTATTCACCTCCTAGATGATATAAGCAAAAATTAATATTCCAATTTGCTGCATGCAAATTTTGGAATATTACAATCATCCAAACCAGTAAATTAAAAAAATTTAAAGGGAGAGAGACCGATGAAAGCCCACAGTGAAAAAATATTGAGTCTCAGTTGCGTCTTTCGGGACAACATGCAGCAGAAATAGCAGAACAACGTTACCCTACTCATGGCCTGGTCCTCTCTTGTAAATATGAGTAGGGAAGCTTTTATAGCAACCCAAACAAGGCAAGATTCCACTCCTAGCCTTAGAGACGACAAAGAAAAACCAGAAGAAGAAGAGGAACCAAAAGAAGAACCAGTAGAGGAAGAAGAACCAGAAGAAGAATAAGAGCCATAAGAAGAACCAAAAGAGGAACAAGAAGAATAATAGGAAGAGCCAAAAGGTCAAGGAAAAATAGAAGAGATGGTCGTAGAAGTCATAGAGATAGTAGAAAATGGGCAAGAAGTATACTCACAACACAACACCACATCCCCTCAATACAAAGAGGTAGTTTCCACCTTAGATTCTCTGAGAAAAAAGAGAAAAAGGTAGACCTCTATGCATTTCATAGCTGACAAGAGTCAGATGATAATTCAAAGAGAGCCAGAAACTCCTCCCACGAGCCCAATTATCATTGAAGAATCACCAAGGGAGGAGGAAGTAATCGAATAAATAGTTCTGAAGGAGAAACTGCAAAAGGCACAGGCAAAGAATGTAGCACTGAAGGAGAAATTGCAGCAAAAAGGGGAGCAAGTAGCCACCATGTAAGACTTATGAATAGAAGCCCTTCAACACATATTCCCTTTTGACTCATATGTTGTGTACCTCAAGGAGCGATGGCTTCTATTTAAAATAAAAAATCTAGCCTCCTATGAGTCACTACCTTTCCAAGATTGTAGGCAATTCATGAATTTCTACAAGCAAGCTAACATGGCTGATGAGGCAAAGATGGCAGAGTTTTATGTGCATAACCTTGTCTTGACAAATCTGGATATTTGGGACCCCAATCCTACAATGGGGGATATGCAGTTGATGGCTCTAATATCTTGAATGATGAATATGACACGGATGCAGAAGATAGAGAATGGGAGAATGCAGAAAATGATAATGGTTTTTACCCCCTTGGGGAAACTCACACACTTCTTCCTCAGGAAATCAGGGGGGCTATCAAAGCCTTGAAGGAAATGCAGTAGGAGGATTAGTTTCTTAGAGGATGAGAAACCATTCAATAGGGGGGTGATGATGAGCTCCATCATTATACATATTTGGAGGGGTTAATGGTCACATTTTTTCCTTCTTAGATCTCTTTTTCTTGCATTTTTATTATTATTTGGTTTTATGATGCTAGTATAGGTGGTGATTAAGGCTAACGAACTCTAAGTGCCTAATATGAGGTTGAGTGCAGAAAATCATGAATTATTAAGCCTTTTTTATAAGGATTTTATTATAAATACTTGGAGGAGAAATTATAGGAGGATTGTCCACCCTCTTTAACTCTCAAAGGCATCCAAAGGATCCTAGAGATTCTCTCGAGCAATTCAAACTCCAAAGGCAGCCAAAGGATCCCAAGGATTCTCTCTAGCAATTCGAATCCCAGAGGCAGCCAAGAAACACAAAGAGGAGAGCACTCAATCTTTATTTACTTGGAGTCAAGCGGACTCAATCACCATTTTTCTAGGGAGCTGTTGGTAGCTGCCCTATAGAATAAATAGAGCAGAGCTAGAGCTAAAGGAGTTAGTCAATTCTAGTTTATTATAGTTGGAACTTTGTTGCAAGTTATTGATATTTTTATTATTTCAGTGATCAAGCTTTCAGACATGTATGATTTTAGTCTTTTATGAAATGAGCAGAATGATCTCATTTTACTGATTTAAGTTTCAAAGTGCTAGGCTTGTGGGTTAGGTCCCAATCCACGTGCCTCAGCCTCTCTGTTGTACTTGTTCTTTTCTTTTTGTCATTTCATTAGCTTCGCTTCTGATAATTTCATTTATGTTCCAAGTTTCTGCTTAGTTTTGCTTTCAGTAGGTTGTTGTAGTTTTTCCTTTTCTTGTGAGTAATAGAATATAAAAAACCAAGAAAAGTTGTGGATCAAGACCCCTTCTCATTTCTATTAATAGAGCTCGAGGAGGGAGAACCTTCCCACAGGCCCAAAAATTGGTTTATGTTTACTGATTCTGAGATTAAAGGCAGAGTCTCATTACCATTTTTCAGTCTTCCTTTGCACTATATTTTTATGTTTTTGCCTATTTCTTTGCACATAATTTAGTAGGATTGATTGCAGGAATCATTGTTAAAATCCTAGAGCAGCTCTGAGGCGCCTCCCGCATCATTTTCCCTCTCTGCCTTCACGGCCTAAACACTGTTTGTACACTTCCATTTCCTCCTTTCCCTCTTATTTTCAATTGATGCACCCACCTTTTTCCCTAAACACACTTAAGCCCTTTGGCCCACCTTATTCCTTTGTTTTGTTGTTCACGGTTGCCTTACCATTTTTAATGCAGAACACATAAAAACCATTCAAAAACTCGACCTTCGCCTTCCTCCTCGAAATCCCTGCTACCATACTTCACATTTCGCACTCCGCATGGTTTAAGTTGTTCTCGTTAACACTTACCACTTCCCGACACATATTGCGATATTCACCGCATTGCAAATCGCTCACTGCAACCTTTTCCTTTGTTTACTTAAACACTTACCGCTTCTGAATGTCAATGCGATATTGTTGATGCATCGTATATCACTCACCGCAACCCGTAACATTTCCCTGTTTCCTTTAACACTTATCACTTCTGAACGCCGATTGAGATATCAGCCCCACCTCCATGTCACCACTCCGCATCGCACATCGCAAATCACATTTTTTGTTCTTTTCTTTAACAAATATCACTCCTATCGACCAATTGCGTCATTACGATTGCGCTATGCCTTCGGTCCCACCGCCACGTTGCCCATCGAAAATCGCACTTCGCAAGACTTATCTCATCGCACTTCGCTACCGCTCCCGGACGACCTTCCACTATCCCTTTAATTTTGCGATATTGTGATTGCGACATTGCATATTGCAACCTTTGCCTCCATCGCATCTCCACCATCGCATATTTCACATTATTCCTCTCCAAAGTAATTTATGCGCCATATTATAAGGTTTTATAAGGTTTAAACCCCCGCTTTTCTCTTCTAAGCCCTGTTTCATGTGCTAAGCCCTCCATTAGCCTCTTTAGCCCTTTTTTTTCCTCCAAGCTGCAAAATCAACACCTTTTCAAATAGGATTGAGTCATGGATAGCTTAGCTGCATAGGTAAAAACATGGTAGATAGACCATAGGATAAATAGAGTGCATTTAGCCGTTTGGCCAAGTTAAGTGTGGTTTAGAATTAGTTTCCTTTCTGCCATTTATTTTCAGCAATTTAGCTTAGTTACTTTTCAGTCATTTCCTTTTCTGCAAATTAAATTAGTTTCATTATTTTCATTTCCTTCCAGCAATTTATTTTAGTTTCCTTTGTGTCATTTCTTTCCAGAAATTTAGTTTAGTTTCCTTTCTGTCATTTCCTTCCAGCAATTTACTTTCCAGTTATTATCATATTTTAAGAAATAACACTCTTTCGTAAAGAATAAGAGGATGACATGAGCAGAATGCATATGCTGTGTATATAGCACTGTCACCTCCAAGTTTGTGCAAACCCTGGGTTGATAAAGTAAATTAGGACAGCCCCTGGGAGTTGTAGCACTCTTGGTGCAATACCAGGGCTCACTAGAATGTGATCCCTATTCTTTAGGAATTTCATCCTTCCAAAACTGCACAATGCTCATGGGAAATCCTATGGGTTTTTTACTTCATGCGGGAATCCTACTAATAATACAACTGATAGTTAACATCCCTTTAACCTTTGTCTCAACTGGTTCTCCACTGAAAATGACATGCATGTAGCTATTAATAGTAAATCATCAGTTACATGATAGATCATTGCATGCGAATTAAATATGATTTAATTCATCTCACTAGTGCAACAAACAGTTACAACTAGTTAAACTGATTTTAACTCAATTAATTGAGTTAACTGATTTCTCATGCATTAAAATAATGCACTAACTGCAACTTGGACTCACTAACTAATAGAATCACTCTGCATGCCTCACCAACCACCCTCAACTCGAAATTCATGAGCTAAATGAGTTTATCACACTTAGTTAACTAATACAAGTGATTATGAGATAAGATTACATTTTATTGTCCAATTTAATTAAGGGAAAATTAAATTAGACACACATTTCTTCTTAACTTTTCAATAGTGGTATTATATAAAGCAAGTAATATTTGCTTCTGATTGTGCCTTTAGGATAAGTTGGGCTTGCATATGAATGATTTCTTAAATCATTTGAGTTTCCTACTGATCCAGATTTATGCAGGAATGCAACAGAATACAAATACAAATATGCAGCGGAAATAACACTTCATTTCATTAATATCAAAGAACTGAAATTTGCTTACAAACATAATAGAAATAAACTAACTAGGGCACTGGTAGCTTATCTCTAAGAAGAGATGTGGCGGCTACAGGCCTCTTAAATGAGTTACAATGAGGCTCAAGGGCCTATTTATTATTTAGAAACAATGGAAAACCCTAAACATCTAAAAGCTTAACCCTAGGAGATGAAGCGCCAAAACTATGGGCCCCGTTTGGGTAAATTGGTGTTTCAACTTCCCGGGGACGTAACTTTGGCATACGATCTATGTTTGACGCGCTCAATAGCTCGTTGATGTTACTCTTGGTTTTCCCAAAAAACGTCGTTTAGGGCCTCAAAATGGCTCCGGAAGTTCAGGACCCGAAAAACTGTCAAAAATTGTAAGTTGTGTCGAAACTAAAAAATTGAAAGAGACAATGGTGGGGCCCCAAGTGGAATAGGTGGGTTTCCACCAATATCCACCTGGATCATTCCTCCCCCATTAGGAAGAAATGGTCCCCATTGTGTTGAGTTCCTCCATGAGAAGAGAAAACTTATGCTGAACTTGGTCCCTGGTGAACCACTTGCCTTGGTGCAGGAGTTGGCCAACTTTGACAACCCGATATAGTTGGATCTTCTGTTGGCGAGTGTTCTTGATTTTCATGTCCATGATACAATCTGTGGTGGTCTGTTCCATGCAGTCTGGGTTTAACTCTGTAGTTGTGAGTTGTTCTGCAATGTTAGAGGTGTCCAATAGAGGTGGGAAGTAGGGATGAAGGTGGTCCACATTGAATACCGGGTGCAGACCAAGGAATGGTGGAATATTGAGCTTGAAGGAATTGTTCCCTAACGCCTTGGTGATGGTGTACGACCCATATTGGAGCAGGAAAAGCTTGCGGTTAGGTCCACGGAGGTGGTCCTTCTGCAAATGTAGCCACACTTTTTTGCCCACCTGGAAGTTGTGTGGTACCCAATGTTGATCATGTTGTTGCTTGTACTTAGCATTAGCTCTGTCCAATATGTCATGAACTTGTTGGCGGATGTGCTGAATGTGCTTGATGAAGTTGTTCTCTTTGTCAAATTTAGACTGGACATGAGCCGAATCAGCCTAAGTAGCCACAAATGGCATGGCTATGTCAATGGGACATAGTGGTTGGAATCCTAAGCCCACTTGAAAGGGGTTGTGGCCGGTTGAGCTATGGAGAGCCTGATTATAACTATGTTGTAAATAGGGGAGGCTCTCATCCCATGTGCGTCAATGATTTGAATTGTACATGCGCAGAATGTGTACAATCATCCTGTTGACGACCTTTGTCTAGCCATCAGTTTGGGGATGGAAAGCTATTGACTTGGTGAGCTTGGTGTCCAACATTGACCAGAGGCTGGAGAAAAATGTGCTGAGGAACCTGCCGTCGCGATCTAATATGATAGACTATGGGATCCCAAAGTGCACCCAAACTCATTCAAATAAGAGTTTAGCAGTGGCTTCTATTGTGATGTTCTTCTTGCAAGCCGCCATAATAGCTATCTTCGAGAATCTGTTGACGACCACGAAAACATAGTCGTTTCCATGCTTAGTAGAAGGAAGGCCTGACATGTAATCCATGGAGATGGATTCCCAAGGTCGACTAGGGGTAGGTATCAGAGTATAGAGGCCTTGCTTCTTGATGGTTGGTTTGGCAATGGCGCAAGCAGTGCAGGATCTGATGTAGTTCTCGACATCCTGTAGAAGGTTCGGCCACTAGAAATACTTCTACAGTATTGCCACTGTTTTCTCGACCCCGAATTTCCCAGCGACTCAAATGTAGTGTGCTTCCCATATCATCTTCGCATGCTCACTTGAAGGAACACAAAGGTGTCCCAGGTGACATAACAGTGCATCTTGGAGGTGAAATTTTGGAACTTGCGTACCCCCAAGAGTGCCTTGTATGTGTGGTCGAATTCTGGATCGCTCTTGTACAAAAGCGGCCAATCGAAAGTCACGTGCCCACAAGAGTTGAGAATGGTGGTTAGTTCCATGATCGGTGGTCGACTGAGGCAGTCTGCAACATTATTGGTGCTACCCTTCTTGTACTTGATGTTCAAATGAAATTGTTGCAGATATGTGGACCACTTTTGATGGCGATCATTCTGTAACTTCCCTTGTGTTTGTATGAACTGCAGGGGTCAGTGGTGTGTTTGGATGATTGTTTCCTTCCCCAAAATTTAATGTTTCCACTGTCAACAAGCCTACACAATGGAATACATTTATTTGTCATAAGTGGGATACTTTCGAACTATGTCGGACAATGTCTCACTGTGATATGCCACTGGATGCCCCTGTTGAGTAAGAACTGCCCCAATAGCATAGTCAAAGGCATCTGTCTCAATCTCAAATGGTTGTTGCAAGTCTGGTAATGTGAGCACGGGGGAAGAACAAAGGCAATGTTTCAATTCTATGAACGCCTTTTGTTGATATTCCGACCAAAATAATTTTTCTCTCGCTCCTCCCTTGGTGACTTGACTCAAGGACCAAGTGATATGAGAGAATCCCAACACGAACCTGTGGTGGAAATTAGCAAGACCCAAAAAGTTGTGAAGCTCTATTATAGTGGTTGGGGCTAGCTAGTCTCGAATGACTTGGATCATGGTTGGATCCACATGCACCTCCCTTTCATCAATAATGTATACCATATATTGAACCTGGGTCATGCCAAAAGTGCACTTCTCCAAATTGGCACACAACTTGTGTTGCCGTAGTGTTTGGAGGACTTGTCGGATGTGGTGGAGGTGCTCTTCCCAAGTCTGGCTGAAGATCAAAATGTCATCCAAGTACACTACTAAAAATGATTTGGTGAATGGCCTCAAGATGTTTTCCATCAACCTCATGAAGGTTGCAGGAGCATTCTTCAACCTGAAAGGCATGACCAACCATTCGAAAAAGGCCCTCCTTAGCTTTGAAGGTAGTCTTCCACACATCGGAGGGTTTGATGGGTACCTAGTGATACCCAGACTTCAAGTTGATCTTGCTAAAATATTTTTCCTTTTTGAGTTGGTCTAGAAGGTCATCAATCCATGGGATCGGGTACCTATTCCAGACAGTGATCTTGTTCGGCACCCGATAACCAATACAGAGTCTCCAAGTCCCATCATTCTTCTGTACTAACACAATCGAGCTCCCACAAGGCAATGAACTTGGTTGGATGTGACCTTTCTGCGGCAGCTCCTAAATTTTCCTCTTGATTTCATTTTTCTCCATAATAGAGTGCTGATAGATCGGTCCGTTGGGTAGCGGTGCACTTGGGGTCAGATAAATGGGATGCTTGACCTGACATTACAGAGGCACCCCTGTGGGTGAGGTGAAAATGTCCCTGTACTCCTCCACAACCTTGTCCATTTGTTGTTGTCACGCAGAGGAGCCATGTCTGGAGGTCGTGGCCACAGTCTTCTTCTTTCCCTGGGGGTGGATCATTGGGAAAACAAATTTCCTGGTTTTGGAAATGAGCTTACTGCATTGTTTTGCAGTAACCAAAGAGCTAGTGGTAGGCGGTGGTACCTCTGGTATCCTATACAGCTTATTTCCCAAGGTAACAATAACAACAAGAGGTCATGACTCATACATAGCATGTCGCTTCCACAAGTATGGTTGGCCTGATAATACATCAGAAACATCAATAGGAGAAATGTCACATAATACCTCATCCGTGAAGGGCTTGATGCTATAGGGAAGGCATCACTATTGGCTGACACGGAGATCCCGCCCTTGGTGAAGCCACCCGATGGTGTATGGTTGTGGGTGCGCTATGGTCATCAAGCCCAACTACTTCACAACATCTGCTGAAATAAGGTTCTTTAACTCCCATTGTCGACAATGAATCGTAGCAGGGAACCCTTTACCCACATCTGGGAGTGGAAGATACATTCTGCCTCCTCTGGATCCTTTGGTTCCTCCTTCTGGATATTCGCATTGGCAGCAGTGGCGTTGGGCTCTGCATCAATAATCTTCTTCTCTTTGTCATTCCCCGTGTCAGGTTCTGATTCAGAGTCAGAGCATGCATCTGATTCAGAAGCCCTCATCTCAGTCACGAGCGTCTGCTTGGCCCGACACTCACTTTTGTTGTGAGTGGATCTCTTATGGAACTCACACCAGTTTTGCGTGTCCTTATTTCACTTCACGATGTTGTTCTTTGCTTGTGGCTTTGGCAGGTTGTCTTGGGCCACTATGCCTTGGATTTTTCTTTTGTTCTGCATTTTGGGGGCACCTTTCCCTTGCTTTTGATTCGCAGATCCAAAGTCTTGCTTCTTCTTCTTGAATTTATGCTCAATCCTTGCAACATATCGGTATGCCATACCAAGCGAGGAGATGTCGAGGAACTCCATTTCCTCCTCAATGTATCTATGTAGAAAACTGCGATACTTTAGCACCAAATTTTCTTTGAATATTTGATATCCAGCTTTGTGTGTAGGGTATGGAACAGATTCATCAACTCATGCACATCTTGATCCCTTTATTGCCGCAACATGGTCCATTGTATGTACTTGTCCTCATATCTCCCCACGGGATAGTATTCTTCCTTGATGGCATCTCGGAAATAATTCCAAGTGGGTACGGATGAGAATAGAGAGGTTTTTGTCTCATCCTTTTTCTCACAGTAGGTTTCCCACCAGGGCTTGACATGGGGGATAGCTTTGAGGAGTGCAAAAATAATCTTCTCCCGGTCGAAAAAGTCATGGAGCAAGAAATAACCTTCTAATATATTCAACCATCTATCTACGACATCTGCATCTATTTGACCCTCAAATATGGGAATTTCAAAGTTTACTTGTACCTTAAAAGGAGTCACGCCTCCAGAGTGGCTGTTGGATGCAGATGCACCGCCGGTGGGCAGTCGCTGAAGGATCTGGGAAAAGTTATCCATCATCATGTTCCTTTGATTTTCAAGGTACTCCTCGAGCAAAATTTTGATAGGATCTCCTGCTCCCTCATCTTTCTTTTCATCCCTCATGGGCGGCCGTCGGGGTTTGCGAGGCTGATCTTGCAAAGGTTCAATCAGATCAAGCCCCAACTCCTTATACCCTGACCTCGTTGGGTACATGCAAATAAGGATCGAGAAAAATCATACTGCTCTGATACCACTGATCCATATTTATGCAGGAACGCAATAGAATACACATGTAACCATAAATACAAATATGCAGCGGAAATAACACTTCACTTCATTAATATCAAAGAATTGAAATTTTCTTACAGACAGAATAGAAATAAACTAGCTAGGGAGCTGGTAGCTTATCTCTGAGAAGAGATGTGGTGGCTACAGGTCTCGGAACTGAGTTACAATGAGGCTTGAGGGCCTATTTATTATTTAGAAACAATGGAAAACCCTAAACATCCAAAACCCTAACCCTAGGAGATGAAGCGCCAAAACTATGGGCCCCATTTGGGTAAATTGGTGTTTCAACTTCTTGGGGATGTAACTTTGGCGTACGATCTTTGATTGGTAGTTCTAAGTTTTCCCAAAATAACGTCGTTTAGGGCCTCAAAACGGCTCCGGAAGTTCAGGACCCGAAAAACTATCAAAAATAGTAAGTTGTGTCGAAACTAAAAAACTGAAAGATACAATGGTGGGGCCCCAAGTGGAATAGGTGGGTGGCCACCAATATCCACCTGGATCACCTACCTCCCTATAGTTCCACATAGTATAATAAGAAAACGTGTAAGTGTCCCATTATCTGCACATCATTTCTCTTTTCATTCAAGGAAAATTCAAAACTCAATGTAATTAGAAGGATATAGTAAAGGATCATCGCATATCCACATATTATCACACATTGTATGTTCACTTCACCACACACTAAGAATTTGTAATCTTCATATAAGAAGGCATCTGGTTCACGAAGATTTTTGTACTTAGGATACTTTTTCTTACCAACTCACACCCTAAGAAAATTCAGAAAACTAAAAACAACCATAACTTGAACCAACTAACTCTCCCCACATGGGTCATAAAATAATTAATATTTTAGGTTAGGACCATTTGGGTAAGCATATCATAAGCCGCCATGGTCATGTTACATCTATGAAACATAGAATTTTATCATTAGGGTGCTTAAAATCCTTCAGTCATACAACGAAAAAGAATACTCGCGCATAACAAAGACCCGATGCAGAGGGGGTTTGGCTTAGGTCTAGTGTGTTCAATACTCTTTGGGGCTGCCTGACCCATCTAGTGCTCGGTACTAGTAAATTATTACCAATAAGATAGAGACTTGAATGCTCACATGGGATGTAAGGCACGTTAGTGGCCAAAATCTATGGCATCCTTTCCCTATAGGTTATGGTGTGGGCAACGCTTCATCCTCATTTGCACTACCTTGGTTGATTCGTAGCCTGCTGGAAGGCATTGCCAGTTCTTTCAGGGCATTTCCCCAGGACCCATCAGACGATATCTCTGCAAGGCCCAGTTACTTTGAGAGTGGCAAGGATGATTAGGTACACATAGGATTTTTGCAAACAACAACTCTTTTTTTTCTTGATTGATGATGCAGGAGCATCATGGTTCCGAAAATTTGTACATTTAGTAGAAATTAGGGGGTATTGTGGTTTTCAAAAGAGTTGGTTTTCCTAAGTATTTAATTAATGTAATTTTAAATATTTTTAGTGATTTATGTGAGATATTTAGATTAGGATTTAAGTAATTATTGAGAGGCATATTTGTAAATGTTCTCGAATGTAGTAGAACATGAGTGATTGATGAGTGATTGATGAGGGATTGATGAGTTATTGGTGTGGATTGAGATATTCTAAAATATTGTAAATCTTAGAAAGTAGTTCATGATTTATGGAGGATCCTTAGGATTTAGTTGAGTGTTGATATCTTCAAGGGATAAAGAAGAGATTTTAGGAATTAATTGAAGACTTAGAGGATTCTGAGGATTTTGTTGAGTAACCTATAGATCTGAACCATAATTGGTTACAGAACCTTTTGTATATAATTGTAAAGCCTCAAAGGCACAAACAATAGATAGGTAGGTATAGTAGAGAAAGAGCAACATTCTTAGATAGGAAGCTTAATTATAAGCCTACGTACACATATAGAAAGAGAGGAAGAGAATAGGGTTATGTAAAGACATATCAGGCCAAAGCCAGATTGTAAACATATTTTCTTGTGTTTGTACATTTATTTGTTTCATGAGAAATCGAATTCCCGTTTGATTGTGTGTTATTTGTGTTATGTGTTGAGTTATCCATAATAGAAATAATTTTATAGCAGTGTATTAATTCTAGCTGATTGTATAAGTCTTTCTGAGTGATAAAGAACTTATGGCTGGGTAGAATCTAGACAGATTCTAGTCTGAGAATTAATTAGCTGAGAATAAAGCTTATGGGAGTAAATTGTGTAGATAAATTATGTATAGGTCGAGTAAATTCTAATTTGAAGAAATAATACAGAGATTATTCTGTATTCAAGTTAGAGACAGTGTAATGGCATATGAATAAACAAAGACCTTAAGAGAGATAGACTTGAAGTATTTCGAACAAGCAAAGGAGGAGTAGCAGAAAGAAAACAGAGGAACAGAGTGGCATAAAGCAGAGGAATCGACGAAGGCAGTGAAAACTTAGAGAAATCCAAAGAGGTGAATGCACAAATAGGATTAAATCGTAGAATTGAAGATTTAAGCATTGACGGTGAAGATCAAAGTGGGCAGAAATGAAGGCAATCAATTAAACAACGAAGACTACAACACAAATACAAATTTGAAGAATAGGTGAGAAGAACCGCGTGCAAATGAATAGATGGCCACGATGAGATCAGGGAAATATATCAACGGTGGACAATGAGTTGAGATTTCACACTTCACAAAAGATAACAGATAGCACAAATACTTCGCAAAGTAAAGTGTTTTACTTGTGATGTGACAAAGTTCTAAATTTGTGATGCGATGAGAGAAGCCACGTGTCAACGGTACGCAATTTCGCAATTCAAAGAAACAACGTTTAGTGTTAAGAGTTCGCAAGTGAAAAGTTTTTTATTGCGATGTGAAGTGGAAAGTATTGGGCAATGCAATGTGGTAGGAGAAGCCATGTGTTAGCACTGCGCTCTAGCGAACTTTGCAAGATCTATGTTTTAGCGTTATCAGTATAGTGCCAAACTTTCAGGTAAGCGACTTGCGATGCACTGTCATTGGTTCAAGGTATTGTGGACCCTACAACAGTAAGGTCCGCATGTATGCAGGTAATGGTTTGGTTTTATATATAACTCTGTTTTAAAGTAGTGTTGTTGATCGCTAAAGTATGTATGTATGAAATATATTTAATCTGCTTCACGTGTGTAAAGGAGTTGTGTGGGCCATAACTCACAAGTCTGAAGTATTTGTATAATGTAAAGTTGTGGATGAGATAAGGTAAGGTGAAGAGGTGGGAATACATAAAGAAAATTTTTATAATGATTTATCAACTACGGTTAAAACTTCCACATGCATTTGTTAAAATTGATAAGGAGTTCAAGTTAAGGGGAGTACATGTGGGGTTAATTCCGCTAACCTTACATCTGTGAAGTTTTTGTTAATTGCGACCTTATGGTTGCATCATTTGGTATCAGTGCGAGTTAAAAGCTATTTTGGAGGAAAATCAGAACAATCAGAGTTTTGATGATGATGACAGAGTTAAACTATGTAGAAGACATTGGTAGCAAAACAGAGTGAGATTCAGCGTAATTATGGATCAGAGGAGAAGGAGTCAGATTGTAAATCTGAAAAGGTGGAGACAAGTGTAGAGAAAATTCAGACAGTAAAATCTAACAAACTGATGGTTTTTTTTTGTGAAGAATGAAGATACATTCAGATGTGAAGAGTGGAAGCGGCCTGCTCTTGAAGTCATACATGTAGTGTTTTATATTAACTCTGTTTTGAGTTTTGCAGGTTGCAGACAAAGGAGGAATATCTCAGCAAGGACAGCAAGGAAATTTGTAAAGAAAATAAGAACCAGTTATGTTCTTGAAGGTAAAGTAAAGTGGATTCTTTGAAGAAACGTGGAAAAGAACCTGAAGAATCCAGTTGAGGTTGGATAGAGAGGACAAGAATATTCTCAGAAGAAATTAGAATTGCAGAAGCCAAGGAGAAAAGGAGTTGCTCAAATAGAGGTTCGAGAGATAGAGAACTAGTGTTACCAAAATACCAAGGAGAGAAGGATTGGTGAGGTACTTCCAGCAGGTATGGAGACTTAATGAGAAGGAGAGGCTTAGTGCAGTGCACAAGTGAAAATATGCAGTTAACAAAAGACAGAAGAATGACTATTGATAGCCACAGTAGAAGAAGAGAGAAGAAATATGTCAAATAAAATGGCATGGAAATGAAGATAAGTCAAGAATAAATTGACAGGGAGAAAGCTGAGATAAATTTCCAAATTGGATTGTTGATGGATATGTTGCAGAGAATAAGGTAGACCAGAGGTATGGTTGGATTATGAGAAAGAAAGTGAAGTGGCATAGGCTACAAGAGAAGAGAAAGCAGTAGTATAATATGCAGCTAATAGAGGAGCTGAGGAAGCTTGAGCAGATAATGAATGTTCAATTGAGGGTAGAGAAGCTCAAGGAAATTGAGCTACAAAAAGACAAAGTTATTGGAGAAGAACAAGTTCCTTTTGAACTTGAAGATGGAGCAGTGATGGCTGAAACATCAGTTGGGGCAATTGGGCCTAATGATTTTGAAATTAATAATTTTTGTATGGTTGCAGGTATAATACAGAAGAGGAGAGACAGCGGAATTCTGTTTTAAAGAAGAAAGATGAGACAGTTAGGTCTCATGAGTAAACTTATACACAATTGAAGGAAGATATTTATTTTTAGCATACTGATAGAGTTGGAAATAGAAGAAGTTTGGCTTATATTGGGAGCCAAAAGAAAGCAAAATAAGTTTTCTTTTGTAAACCTGAGCAAGCTATTTTCTTTGATGAAGAAAATGAAGATGTAAAGGAAGGAGAAGATGAAGATCTTGTGAGATGTTTGACTGTCATGGGCAGCCAAAAATAAGAACAATTGTTGGATACTGTTATGAGAAAGGCTAGAGATGAATTTATACTTTTTAAGTGTAAAGAAGAGATTAGAGTGCTAGAAGAATTTTTGAGAGAGCCTAAAAGTGAAGAATACATTACAGCCAAATAATAAAATATTTGTATAACATCTAAGGAGACTGAGGTGAGTTTAATTTGTCAAGTTTATGATGTATTTCCAGGTGATGAAGAAGATACAAATGAAGTTGTAATAAAAGAGATGGAGGACATCTTATCTTTTGAAGGTAAGAGTGAAGTTCAAAGGTAGTATGAGGATGAACAAATTTTTGTCTTCAAAGACAATAAACATGAAATAGAATGGAATTGTAATTAGCAGACTATTAGAGCATAGCTAGTGGAGAAATGCAGCATAAAGTGTGGAGACCTGGAGAAAAGCAACAAACAACAGCAACAGCCAAAGACAAATTACAGAACAAAGTATGGGATCCAGGACGACAAATATTGGAAGCACATGATCTGGAGATCATGCTTATTTTATACCTTGGGAGTCTGATGCAGGAGCATCATGGTTTCGAAAATTTGTACATTTAGTAGAATCTAGGGGTTATTGTGGTTTTCAAAAGAGTTAGTTTTCCTAAGTATTTAATTAATGTAATTTTAAATATTTTGAGTGATTTATGTGAGACATTTAGAATATGATTTAATTAATTATTGAGAGGCATATTTGTAAATGTTCTCGAATGTAGGAGAACATGAGTGATTGATGAATGATTTATGATTGATTGGTGTGGATTGAGATATTCTAAAATATTTTAAATCTTAGAAAGTAGTTCATGATTTATGGAGGACCCTTAGGATTTAGTTGAGTGTTGAGATCTTCAAGGGATAAAGAAGAGATTTTAGGAATTAATTGAGGAATTAGAGGATTCTTAGGATTTTGTTGAGTAACCTATGGATATGAACCAAAATTGGTTAAAAAACCTTTTGTATATAATTGTAAAGCCTCAAAGGAACAAACATTAGATAGGTAGGTAGACTATAGAAAGATCAACATTCTTAGATAGGAATCTTAATTGTAAGCCTACAGACACATATAGAAATAGAGGAAGAGAAGAGGGCCACGTAAAGACATATCAGGCCAAAGCCAGATTGTAAACATATTTGCTTGTATTTGTACATTTATTTGTTTAATGAGAAATCAAATTCCTATTTGATTGTGGCTTATTTATATTATGTGCTGAGTGATCCATAATAGAAAGAATTCGATAACAATGTATTAATCCTAGTTGATTGTATAAGTCTTTCTGAGTGATAAAGAACTTATGGTTGGGTAGAATCTGGGCAAATTCCAGTCTGAGAATTAATTAGCTGAGAATAAAGCTTATGGGATTAAATTGTGCAGATAAATTATGTACAGGCCGAGTAAATTCTGATTCGAAGAAATAATATAGAGAGTATTATGTATTCAAGTTCAAGATGGTGTAATGGTATATGAATAAACAAAGACAAACTCAAGAGAGATAGACTTGAAGTATTCCAAACAAGAAAATGAGGAGTAGCAGAAAGAAAATATAGTAGAGCGGCATAAAGCAGAGGAATCGACGAAGGTAGTCAACACTTGAGAAATCCAAAGAGGTGAATGGAATAATAGGATTAAATCGTATAATTGAAGGTTTAAGAATTGACGGTGGAGATCAAAGCGCGCAGAAATAAAGGAAATCGATTAAACGGCGAAGACTACAACACAAATACAAATTTGAAGAATATGTGAGAAGAACTGCATGCAGATGAATATATGGCCACGATTAGATCAGGTAAATAGATCAACGGTGGACAATGAGTTGAGATTCACACTTCACAAAAGATAACGGATAGAGAAAAGACTTCACAAAGTAAAGTGTTTTACTTGCGATGCGACAAATTTATAAAGTTGTGATGCGATGAGAGAAGCCACATGTCGATGGTACGCAATTTCATAATTCACAGGAAATAACGTTTGGTGTTAAGAGTTTGCAATTGAAAAGGTTTTGATTGCGATGCGAAGTGGAAAGGATCAAGCGATGAAATGCGATGGGAGAAGCCATGTGTCAGCACTGTGCAATAGCACACTTCACAAGATTTATGGTTTAGCGTTATCAGTATAGTGTTAAATTTTCTGGCAAGCAACTTGCGATATGCTGTGATCGGTTCAAGGTATTATGGACCCTACAACAGGTAGTTCTACGTGTATGCAGGTAATGGTTTTGGTTTATATATAAATCTGGTTTAAAGTAGCGTCGTTGATCTCTAAATTATGTATGTATGAAATATATTTAATCTACCTCGCGTGTGTAAAGGAATTGTGTGGGCCATAACCCATAGGTCTGAAGTATTTTCATAATGTAAAGCCATGGATGAGATAAGTTAAGGTGAAGAGGTGGGAATACATAAAGACAGATTTTATAATGATTTATCAACTACGGTTAAAACTTCTGCATGCATTTGTTAAAATTGATAAGGAGGTCAAGTTAATGGGAGTACATATGGGGTTAATTCTGCTAACCTTACATGTGTGATGTTTTTGTTTAATTGTGACCTTATGGTTGCATAATTTGGTATCAAAGCGAGTTAAAAGCTCTTTTGGAGGAAAATCAGAACAAGCATATTTTTGATGATGATGACAGAGTTGAACTATGCAGAAGACACTGGTAGTATAAGAGAGTGAGATTCAGCGTAATTGTGGATCAGAGGAGAAGGAGTCAAATTGTAAATCTGAAAAGGTCGAGACAAGTGCATAGAAAATTCAGACAGTAAAATCTGACAAAGTGATGGTTGTTTTCTTGTGAAGAATGAATATCCATTCGGATGTGAAGAGTGGAAGCAGACTACTTGTGAAATCATACAAGTAGTGTTTTAAATTAACTCTAGTTTGATTTTTGCAAGTTGCAGAAAAAGGAGGAATATTTCAGTAAGGACACCAAGGAAAGATATAAAGAAAATAAGAACTAGTTGTGTTCTTGAAGGCAGAGTAAAGTGGATACTTTGAAGAAACGTGGCAAAGAACCTGAAGAATCTAGCTAAGGTTGGACAGAGAGGACAAGAATATTCTTAGAAGAAAGTAGAATTGTAGAAGCCAAGGAGCAAAGGAGTTGCTTAAATAGAGGTTCAAGAGATAGAGAACCAGTGTTACCAAAAGACCAAGGAGAGAATAATTGGTGAGTTACTTGCAGCAGAAATGGAGACTTGCTGAGAAGGAGAGGCTTAGTGCAGTTCAAAAGTGAACAGATGCAGTTCACGAAATACAGAAGAATGACTACTGATAACTACAGCAGAATAAGGGAGAAGAAATATATCAAAGAAAATGGCATGGAAAGGAAGATAAGTCAAGAAGAAATTGACAAGGAATAAGCTGAGATAAATTTCCAAATTGGATTGTTGATGGATATGTTGTATTGAAATAAGGTAGACCAGAGCTATGGTTGGATTATGAGAAAGAAATTGAAGTGGCATAGGCTACAAGATAAGAGAAAGCAGCAGGTGAATATGCAGCTAATAGAGGAGCTGAGGAAGCTTCAATTGTGGGTAGAGAAGCTCGAGGGAATTGAGCTACAACAAGATAAATTTATTGGAGAAGAACAAGTTCCTTTTGAACTTGAAGATGAAGCAGTGATGGTTGAAACATCAATTGGGGCAATTGGGCCTAATGATTTTGAAATTAATAATTTTTGTATGGTTGCAGGTATAATATAGGATGATGGAAAATATTTGGGAATTGTCGAAGAAGAGGAGAGACAAAATCTGAATTCTTTTTTAAAGAAGAAAGATGATACAGTTAGGTCTCATGAGGAAACTTATACACAATTGAAGGAAGATATTGCTTTTCGGCATACTGATAGAGTTGGAAACAGAATAAGTTTGGATTATATTGGGAGCCAAAAGCAATCAAAAGAAGTTTACTTTTGTAAACCTGAGCAAGATATTTTATTTGATGAAGAAAGTGAAGATGTAAAGGAAGGACAAGATGAAGATCTTGTGAGATGTTTGACTCTCATGGGCAGCTAAAAAGAAGAACAGTTGTTGGATACATTTATGAGAAATGCAGAGATGACTTTATACTTTTTAAGTGTAAAGAAGAGATTAGAGTGCTAGAAGAATTTTTGAGAGAGCCTAAAATTGAAGAAGACATTACAGCCAAAGAATAAAATATGTGTATAACATCTAAGGAGACTAAGGTGAGTTTAATTTTTCAAGTTTATGATGTATTTTCAGGTGATGAAGAAGATATAAATGAACCTGTAATAAAAGAGATGGACGACATCTTATCTTTTGAAGGTAAGAGTGAAGTTCAAAGGCAGTATGAGGATGAACAAATTTTTGTCTTCAAAGACAATAAAGATGAAGGACAATGGAATTGTAATCAGCAGACTATGAGAGCATAGCCAGTGGAGAAATGCAGCATAAAGTGTGGAGACCTATAGAAAAGAAACAAACAACAGCAACAACCAAAGACAAATTACAGAACAAAGTATGGGATCCAGGAGGACAAATATTGGAAGCACATGATCTAAAGATCATGATTATTTTCTACCTTGGGAGTCTGATGCAGGAGCATCATGGTTCTGAAAATTTGTACATTTATTAGAATCTAGGGGGCATTGTGGTTTTTAAAAGATTTGGTTTTCCTAAATATTTAATTAATGTAATTTTAAATATTTTGAGTGATTTATGTGAGACATTTAGAATAGGATTTAATTAATTATTGAGAGGCATATTTGTAAATGTTATTGAATGTAGGAGAACATGTGTGATTGATGAGTGATTGACGAGTGATTGATGAGTGATTGGTGTGGATTGAGATATTCTAAAATATTGTAAATCTTAGAAATTAGTTCATGATTTATGGAGGATCCTTAGGATTTAGTTGAGTGTTGAGATCTTCAAGGGATAAAGAAGATATTTTAGGAATTAATTGAGTACTTGGAGGATTCTTAGGATTTTGTTGAGTAACCTATGGATCTGAACCAAAATTGGTTACAGAACCTTCTGTATATAATTTTAAAGCCTCAAAGGCACAAACAGTAGATAGGTAGGTAGAGTAGAGAAAGAGAAACATTGTTAGATAGGAAGCTTAATTGTAAGCCTACGACCACATATAGAAAGAGAGGAAGAGAAGAGGGCCATGTAAAGACATATCAGGCCAAAGCCAGATTGTAAACATATTTTCTTGTATTTGTACATTTATTTTTTTAATGAGAAATTGAATTCCCGTTTGATTGTGTGTTATTTCTGTTATGTGTTGAGTGATCCATAATAGAAATAATTCGATAACGGTCTATGAATTCTAGTTGATTGTATAATTCTTTCTGAGTGATAAATAACTTATGGTTGGGTAGAATCTGGGAAGATCCAGTCTGGGAAATAATTAGCATAGAATAAAGCTTATGGGAGTAAACTGTGCAGATAAATTATGTATAGATCGAGTAAATTCTGATTCACAGAAATAAATTAGAGAGTATTTTGTATTGAAGTTCGAGATAATGTAATGGTATATGAATAAAAAAAGAAAAACTCAAGAGAGATAGACTTGAATTATTCCGAACAAGCAAAGGAGGAGTAGCAGAAAGAAAACAGAGCGGTAGAGTGGCATAAAGCAGAGGAATCGACGAAGGTAATGAACACTTAGAGAAATCCAAAGAGGTGAATGGATGAATATGATTAAATCAAATAATCGAAGATTTAAGCATGGACATTGGTGATCAAAGCGGGCAGCAATGAAGGCAATTGATTAAACGACGAAGACTACAGCAAAAATAAAAATTTGAAGAATAAGCGACAAGAATTGTGTGCAGATGAATAGATGGCCACGATTAGATCAGGGAAATATATCAATGGTGGAAAATGAGTTGAGATTTCGTACTTCGTAAAAGATAATGGATAGCGTGAAGACTTCGCAAAGTAAAGTGTTTTACTTGCGATGTGATGATAGAAGCCACATATCGAAGGTACGCAATTTCGCAATTCACAGGAAATAGCGTTTAGTGTTAAGGGTTCGCAGGTGAAAAGGTTTTGATTGTGATGCGAAGTGGAAAGGATTGGGTGATGTGATGCGACGGGAGAAGCCACGTGTCAGCATTGCGCAATAGCGCACTTCGCAAGATTTATGGTTTAGTGTTACCGATATAGCATTAAACTTGCTGGCAAGCAACTTACGATGCACTGTGATTGGTTCAATGTATTGTGGACCCTACAGCTAGCAGGTTTGCGTGTATGTAGGTAATGGTTTGGGTTTATATATAAATCTGGTTTAAAGTAGCGTTGTTGCTCGCTAAAGTATGTATGTATGAAATATATTTAATATACCTCGCATGTGTAATGGAGTTGTGTGGGCCATAACCCACAGGTCTAAAGTATTTGTATAACGTAAAGTCGTGGATGAGATAACGTAAGGTGAAGAGGCAGGAATACATAAAGACAAAGTTTATAATGATTTATCAACTATGGTTAAAACTTCTGCATGTGTTTGTTAAAATTGATAAGTAAGTAAAGTTAAGGGGAGTAAATGTGGGGTTAATTCCGCTAACCTTACATGTGTGATTGTTTTGTTTAATTGTGACCTTATGGTTGCATCAATTGATCAAATAGCTTAAATCTAAAAGGAAAATAACCTTTCCATTTTTGCATGGTTTTATGTATGAGATTTTATTGCATTGATATATATATACCCTTCCCTCAAACCTACAAAGTAGTGCACACACTACTAGGTACGATAGGGGACCCCACAGCTCCCTGTTGATCTAGACATTTTTTAAACCCCCTCCCATTATCGGGAGTTGTTCCAGGCCTCCAGCCATTTAGGTGTAGAGGACGTCACACAACCACAATTATAGGATCTTCCTTTATCGGTGAAACTTTTCTCGGTACCCCTCCCCATCAAAGCACACCTTTCACAACCCCGCAAGGGTCACCAATATCTACCCCTTTGGGGAGCCCACATACCACTCTTCTGGATAGTCTAAGGAGCACCCACTAGGGTAGTTCTCCTCATACTTCTCCACACAGGACCCATTTTCATATAGTTTTTTAAAATCGTTTCATGATGGCGGATAACTCACAATACCTTTCTTATATTCTTTAAACGTACCATATTTAAGCAAGCTAACCAATGACCAAATTACACATGGCCAAAATTGGCCATCAATTCCCACCAAGCTCCCTTCTGACTTTCCAAAATTTGAAGGAAAGTAGGGGGAAGACCCAAGAAACCAGGTCGTGAATTTTCACCTATGGTGTTCATTACATAGTATTATTGATGATACTATTCAGCTACGATTGTTTTGACGTACCCTTACTGTGCAACAATGAAATGGTACAATGAACAACCTTATGCGTCACATGGAAGCTTTAGTTCTCTAGCTACAACATTCCTCACATTCTTCCAGCTCTTGATTCAGCAAGACTCTGGCCTGGAACTTCTCACCCACCTCAAACAAACACCTGCTACACAGATATAAGATCATATCCATGAGTGGCGAAAACGTCGTAGCTTGTGTAGTGCACAATTTGAAGACAAATTCCTCTTGGAATTATTTTTTATATCTCTCACATCATAAATTTCAAAAGACATGGAAAACTCATACCTTCATAACGAGGAAGAAGCTATTAGAAAATATCAACAACTAGATCTTATATACACCCAATCTGGATATATCTATCATGTTCTTCCAGATTCCCCATGCCTACAAACTTATTGTTTTACGGAAATCAAACCTACAGATAGATATGTTTTCTCTAAGTGTGGTGGTTGCACTTAGAACAACTATACAAATATATTTGACCTTTTCCTTAAAATTAATAGATGAGAGAAGAATACTTACTTGTAATATTTCTTTACTCCTCGCCTCCCTTTTTTCACTTTCGTCAGTCTCAATCGAACTAAACTTACTTGATTGGTACCTGCAATGGAAAATAGAAGACAAAAAGTGACATAAAGGCATATTATCTATTCATGTTAAAAAAATTGAATCGATTGCATTTGAAAATACACATATAACATCATGGACACATGTATTAGGAAAGGAACAAATGTCTTTATTATGAAGTAGAATGAGAAGTTACAACCAATTGGATCAATTCAATGTCAACTTGATCCAGTTTTAGTCTTATCCTCATCACACTAGCAGCTTCACTCCAGTAGCATAACTTTAAAAGCAGACGATACCTACAAGAGTTGTGATCTCACCATCATAACTCTACTAATTCAAATTATTTCTCTCTTGTGCACTATGATAAGTTCTCAATTTATAAGTAGATGAAGGTAGTTTGACATTAATTTGAATGGCTTTTCGAAAAATGGATGAAGAGGTTTCCTTGTTCATGGGAATAGGAAGATAACAGTGTGAATGGCCCCATGTTTTTCATATTCGAAGTTATCAGATGATGTGATAGTTGGAACAACTTCTAGAAGCCACTAGAGAGTGGGAAGATTCTCGAAATCCAATGAAAAATTCACTTCCAATCAACCAACGCATTGTAAAGTGGGCCTAGATGCTCTGCAACACATATTTTCATGGGAGTAGATGCTCTACAAAGCACTTAATGCAATCTAGGGGTGTGTTGATGGCTCAATGGAGCACTTTAATTGGCATCTAAGCAGTGAAACTTTCATGGAGGAGAACCATCAATGGGATGACTTATTTAGGGCATGTAACAACTAATTTAGAGTATGACAGACCCTATTTGATACTAATCTGGGTTTTGGGAGTGATGCCTAAATTGACCTGTAACAACTGCCCCCTAAATCATGAAGTCAAAAGTGATAATTTTGATTGATATGCTTTACGATGGGATGAGTAGGATCTAAAATGGACGGTGACCTGCATCAATTACAATATATTACATCATGGTATCTTTTCATCTTGGACATCAATTTTTGAGGGAGGCATACCCATACTCAGCACATAAACTATCATAACATCAGAAAGTCATCTACATATATAGACCCATGATAGGATGACGATCTGTGTAAAGACCATTGCACGGATGATTTAGTACTACTCCTGAAATTGCAACTCGGATGGATGAAACTAGATCTGGGGTCTTCTATCTTGTTCACTTGATTTCTTAAGTACGAGTCTAACCATGTGAATATGTGATCTGAAGTCGAACATGGGAAGACACCGTCTGATTACTAGCCAATGATGTAAGCCGTTAACAGATGCGATAGAAACCACCGATGATGATAATGGATCTCAAGGTACTCTAGTACATTCTGCATGGTGTGAATAGATGATTTGATGTCGAACACCATAAAAATTATTTTGTTCAAAGGCCTGTGATGTCAACTGATCACCAAAAACAAGAAACTTTTCATTTATGTATGCAAGCTCCAAGGTACTGAAATTTTGTTTCTAAGTCAACTTCCTAGATGATGAGCTGATGTCCACAAGAAGAGACTCATCGCAGGGGGACCTTGATGTATTCCCCATAAATTATATGAAACGATATTAATGATTTTAGGTACAAAATGTAATTGATGAAGCAATGTTTAGGGATGGTAATCATGAAATGAAGGTTTATGAGTATTGCAAAGGATGAGGAATAACTGAGTGACTTCTCTTGAACATACCAGCGACACTGAATGAGTTGGCAGCATTGACCCAAAACCAAAGTGATGGATGGTGTGATAGACCATAGGTATGATAGACCATCAAGCAGATAAACGAACTCAAAAGTCACAGAGATGAAGCAAATGAGTGTCATGTTCAAGAGAGACTTGCTACCATAAAGTGTTTTATCCCTGTCCAATTTTCCCCAGTCATTGCTGACCAGTACCTCTTTTTTTTAAACAAGCTTAAGGAGGATAACATATGCTTGATGTATAATTCCACCCTTTGGGTGAATCCATCACTATGTGATGTTTTAATGACTCTAGTGAAGGTGAAACTCGATCTTGTCATGATGGAAAAGTATGTCGCTATTTGATGTTTTAACAAGTATAACGACAGTGAAAACTCGGCCCTTTTTCATAAAATTGTCCCTCGGATTCGAAAAAGTGTAAAATAATACCTGAGATAACCTCCTGGCCATGTTCGACTAGGGTTTTCCTTTTTTGTAAAAATAATCTATCTCAGTCTAGAAAAGGGTTAAACCTATACTAAGTAGATGTCGTTTCAATTCCTTTTACGAGCTCAAAAGGAAAAGTGCTCAACAATATTTTCATGTTTTGGGAGTCTGAAAATATTTGAAAGAGAACTCCAGGGGGGTTCCTTTTTTGTGTTTAACAAAGCTTGAAAAACAGATAAAATTGTGCTCTGTGGTCAAAATTCATTTCACAATCATGCACGTCGAATTCACTGTATTCAGCGGTAAACCTGCTCAAAGAACCACCAAATGGATTAAAAATACCTGTTTAATAGTAAAAATGGGTAAAAACTATAGTCAATTCATTAAATATGTATAAATTAATCAAAAATACTATTAAATAAGAAATTACCAAGTCATTTTTACCATTTCACGTTTACCATTCAGTTTGCAGTGATTTGAGATAGTTTTACCCTTGAACTTCAACAGGAGAGTGTAACAGATTCTCTGGACCGTTTCTCATGTCGTCTAGACTAGGTAGAAGATCTAACCTTCCTCTTTCTATTGGTTGCATTCTTATTCAGTTTCATGCAAAAAATTTAGGGTTTTGGGGCTCCTAGGGTAAATATACAACGCCATAGGACCAAAACACCCTTGGATGTCTAAAAGTGAATTGTAGAGAGGCTAAAAAGAGGCGTAGATCCTATGCAACACTCTGTCTTCCACTTAGGAGTGTGTTGGGAACAATTCAGAAATTTGCATTATGTTTTCTGCCCAAAATTTCTCCTGTTTTTTGCATGGAGTGGATCCTAACTAAGCGTATGGTTTGATTTTAGAATTTTATTAGATCAGAATGTCGATTACATGGCGAGAAAGAGAATATGAGGAATAGGATATGGTTTCCCTAAATCATCCTAGCATTGTGAGAGCTCTCAGAGACTGTGGGTTGCTCAAGTACTTTAGATTGTCAGGGATGAGGCAACACATGGAACTATTGTAGTTCTTGATTCGCTCATGGGACCCGACACTATAGGAATTTCACATTGGGGACAAAGTGCTCCCAATATTGGATGATTACATTTACTTTATGATAGGTTTGTTAAGACATGGTGCCCCCATTTCCCTTGCAGGCTCCATCCGTGGAGGTGAGACGATGAAGGACTAAATTCGACTGTTTTGTTGACCAGGTACCAAGCCTAGCAAATATGGAAAGACAAATATCAAATATTTACGTGATATGCCTTTGCGAACACTCTTATTTACTATTGAAAAACTAGCTGACAGTGTGAAGCTTCATGTCGCGAACAAATCGTACATGCAATATGTGCTTGAGTGTCTCGAACCAACCATGTTCAATTGGGCTAAAGCATTACTCCTTCAAATGAAAGAACAACTGACCAAAGTAAAAAGTGGCAAGACGAAGAATTCATCTATGGATCGATCTTGATTACTTTCGTTTTGGAGCGAGTTCCATTGATGCAGCCACAACATGTGACATTGGGTTTAGCTGGTCCTAGAGATCCACGGATGCAATGGTGGGTAGAGCTGATGTCTAGACATGCTGGTTAGTCATCGATGTCATTTTCCACTGCATTCTTTTATTAGCTCCAAAGACAGAATGTCTTCATAGAGGAGAAGCCATATGCAGGGATGGATTTCCATGGAGATCAAGATTTGATTTTACCAGTTGGCGCTCAATGGGGTGCTATAGGTAAAATGTTTAACCATGTTTTTTATTTTTTGGGTTTTTTACACATTTTTTGTTTTTTGATGTTTCCAGGACTAAAATAAAGATGCTTTTTGTATGCATATGTGGGTACTGTTCGACCAGTGGGTTGTGCAAAGCAGATGGGAGAACTAACAAAGAGGATTTTTGGGAGAGTAGTCCTTCAAGATTTGGATTTAGCCAAGACTCTTGCTGAGTTACAACAACATGTGGAGGGATTGACTCTCAGGATACCTAATGTCCAGATCGAGGAGTTACCTATGAGGCTGCAGCATCATACTGTTGGTGTCCCTAGCCGTTGGATGAGACTATTGCGCATGATAGACCAAGAAGTGACATGCTATCATGAGCACCACTAGGTCTACTTAGATTATGCTATGGCTGTATAAATTTTGAGGTCATATGACCAATGTGTCTTGGGCACAATTTTTTGTAAAAAACTGGATATAAATCTACTTTACTTTTAGTGTTTCCTATGATTATGTGAAATCCTATTCAATTGTTTGACTTGAATTGAATATATATATTTACATATGTTGAAATTTTCTATTTAACACATAATTTGCTAAATAATCAGTTAAAGTGTTAAATTTCTAGAAATGTGTTGATATTGGATGTAATCAAAATGTCTTTCCTAAAGAAAAAATCTAAGGAACATGTGATGAATAGTTGTATTTAGGACAGTATAAACATTAGTAAGTTGTAGTTCGACAAGTTGTGAGTCCATCCTAATGATTATGTGGCAAGTGAAATGGAATCAGAGAGGAGTTCGATCAACCCGCTATACTCAGCAATATTGTTGGTATATCGACCAATAAAAATCCCTTGGAAACTCACCAACTCACCACTTCGAGCGAAGATGGCCCATGCTACAGAGGATAGATTCTGCGTACTACGACTAACATCATCGGCATATCCAACAAATGGTTTCGAAGATTCTTACATCTACAACAAAATGCAAAGAGGATTACTAATCACATGAAAAAATCTGAAAGACACACTGTGACACACACAAAATCGAAGCTTATATACAGTATCATAAATTGTTTACTAAACAGAATCAAGCATAGTAACGTTTAATATACAACTCATTTTGAGGTTGCGATAATGAAATCCCATCATAATCTACCAACTCGTAGGCACCCTTAGCCAAGATGCGCTTAACAATGTAGGGTCCATGCCATAATGGTTCGAATTTTCCAATTCATATCTTATCAGCTTACTGATCATAAAGCAAGACCACGTCTCCTTTTGAGAAGGTGCGAGGCTTGACATTGCGGTCATATTGTGTCTTAATTCATCTCTTATGTGCTTCGTTGGCCAATTCATCTTCACGATGCATTTCATCTAGATGGATGAGATCTAAAAGACGTCCCTCTTCATCAGAAATGTCAGGTAGCAGGTCAGTGAAGAGTTTCAACGATGGAATTTCACATTGGATCGGTAAGAGAGCTTCCAAACCGTAAATCAGCTGAAAGGGAGTAAATCCGGTTGTGTTTCTCATCGAGGGTCGATATGCCCACAACGTCGAGTACAAGATTAAATTCCAGTTTCGTTTATGAACCCCAATCATTCGTTGAAGCATACTCTTAATAATTTTGTTGATAGCTTCAACTTGTCCATTAGCTTGCTGATAATAAGGGGTAGGACTATCATGTGACAGTCCTAACTTATAATTCAACTCAGTCATCATTTGATTGTGAAAATGTTTTCCATGATCTGTGATTATGGTTTGCGGCACACCAAACTATGTAACTACATGGCTAAATAAGAATAATGCATTTGTCTGTCGTGTGTTATTATATGTAGGCATCACCTTGGCCCACTTGGTAAAATAGTTGAAGATGACAATAATATACCCATGCCCCCCGATTGAGCGGGGGTTACAGGTCATGAAGACAATGCCCCATTCGTAAAATGGTCCAACAGAGACGACAAGATGCATTAGTGTTGGCAGCAAGTGGGTTTTATGATCAAATATTTGGCAATCATGACAACTTATGACCGCGATAATGCAGTCACAAAATATGGTAGGCCAGAAGTAACTAGCGGGGAGAATCCTTTGCGTGATATAAAAACATGACAAATTTCCACCACAGGCACCAACGTGGCAATCATTTAAAACTTTCTCAGCCTCCTCATGAGTGAGGCACCTATGTAAAATCATATCAACACCATGACGATAAAGTGTATCGTTGACGATCATATAATTTTTGGCTTGGTATCGAATACGTTGTTGTTGTGAGCGAGAGGTATTGGGTTGGAAAGTTTGGATATGGAGATAGATGATGAAATATCCGTACTATGGGTTAGATGACTCAATCAAAAATAAATACTCATCCAGAATTGAAGGTTTCGTAATAGACTCAGTGCTACTTCAGGGAAGGTCGCAGATAAGCTCAACAAATACCAAAGACTTCTTTGACTTGGATTTTATGAATTCCAAATCAAATTCTTGCAAAATGACCATACATTTTGATAATTTCCCCCCCAGAAATTGACGTGACAGAATGTATGTCATAGGGTTGCAATCCAAAATGACAATGGTCTTCCAGAGCAGGATATGGTGGCGAAATCTTTCTACAACTTGAACGGCTGCCAAAGCAAGCTTCTTAAGTGTACTTAACTTCCGTATCATTGAGATTACGACTCAAATAATATATCAAATTTTTAATCCCATCTTCTTCTTGGACTAAAACCATAACAATGGTTGTATCTGCAGTGGCAAGATATAGGAAATAATCACTCTGATACTTTCGGGGATATATTAATTATGCTCGGATCATGGTATCTTTAAGAACACCAAAGGAAGCTTGAACAACCTTATCCCAATGGAAGGGAATCCCCTTTTTCAAGATTCGAGTAAATCCTTTAACCATTTCAGCATAGTTGGGAATGAACCTCCTTATAAATTTAGCCTTCCCTTAGAGTCTCTGTAACTGAATTAGATTGGAAGGATCAGACAAATCAAGAATGGCCTGGACCTTCAATGGATCAAGTCGAATTATGTCTTTCGACATGACGAATCCAAGCAAATGACTAGAACCAACACAAAACACACATTTGTGCATATTGAGGCATATTTTGTAGTGGCAACATCGTAAAAATATCGCTCTCAAATGTAGCGGGTGGTCAAACCGTTTCCGTGAATGTGCAAGTAAGTCATCCAGATACGGTTGAACTATGTGCTTAATGTCATGGAAATCATAATTCATTGCCCTTTGGAATGTTGCCCCGATGTTCTTTAAACCGAAAGGGAGCTTTCAATAAGCGAATGTGCCCCAGGGACATATAAAAGCGGTTTTATATTGGTCCTCTCAACGAATATTGATCTAATTGTAACAAGAAAATCCGTCCATGAAAGAAAATATTTCACACCCGGCACATTCGTCAGTGATTTTTTCGATAAAGGGAGTGGGATAGTTATCTTTCAGACAAACATGATTAATATCTCGATAATCAACGCACACTCTAATTTTCCCCTGTTTCTTCATGACAGGAACAATGTTAGAAACCGAATCAGTAAGTGGAACATGGTAAATGAAAGCAGCACACAAAAGTTTTTCAACCTCTACTTTAATGGAAACAACTTTCTTAGGATGAACAGGATGAAGGCATTGTCGTATAGGCTTTACATCGGGATACATTTTAATCCTGTGTTCAACAATGCTGGATTCGATGCCTGGAATTTCCTCATATGACCAAGTGAATACATCTCAGAATTCATGGAAAAGAGAGCAATAAGTGTCAAGTTCAGATGGAGAAAAAGACGCACCGACATGAATGTTTTCTACAATGTCAGGTTTGGTTTAAATATCGATAGAAATAATTTCTTCGATATTTGATGGGTTTCGCTTAGAATCGACAGCGTAGATAGGAATAGAATTTGTCAAGAAATCAACGATTGTAGGGTCATATAGTTCAGTTGGACTATCTTCATTGTAATCTGGAAGATGGGATCGTTGATGTGATTATTGCCATGGTTCTTCTTCTGGCATTATGGATTCCATAATGCTCTCATCAATTGAGAATACACGTGAAAAGGGATCAGAAGAAGTACCATACTCCAAAGAATGATTAACCCAAATAGTCACCAATAGAGGATTTGGATTGTCGCATAAGCCAAAAATATTGATTGCTATGCTACCTCAATTGAACTTAGCGGCATGATTTCGCCCAACATATCTATTTCAGAATCATTGGGAATATTCCTTAAGTCAAATGAAGTGGAAGATATCATATTGCAGGTCTCTATATTTTCGATTTCCGTTGATGTCTCAAGCGACGGTAACGAAAAGGTGCCCATTAGGGAAGAATCCTTAAAGAGTCCTACACCAATGTTCTGAAGAGATAGTGGGGGTCCGTGAACAAACAGAATTCTTCCAGTTGCCTGGGAACTGTTAGTATCCTGTAATTTACAGAATCTCAAGGTGACTGAAATAATATTCCATGGCTGTCATTTATTTCTAGAAAAGGGAAGGGAAATCCTGACTATCAAGAACTCCAAAGGAATCAAGCTGCATTTTCAGTTCAGTTAAAGGAGGAAAGTGTTGTTGATAAAGTGTAATGGTGATAAAACTTTCTTTTTGCCCTCATTCTTCTCATTTACCCTCTTTTACCTTTCATTTTTACGAAATCTAAATTCCAACAATTCATTTCTTTCAAAACCCCTTTTTAACTATTAAAATTCAAGTTTTATAGTTAAAAGGCAACTCTGCCCACCCACTAAAATCCATATCATATTTCCCTATAAACATACCCTATATCCCTTTTATTTTAGCTTTTCCTGCACCACAGAAAACCTTATATTTTTATATACTACCGATAGGATATAGTATTTATCATTGCCCGCACTCAACCATATTAAAGCCTTTGCCTTTCATCACCTTTTTCATATTGCAAGTCCGCAAACTCCATTTGTAACACCATTGCCGAATCATATAAACTTCCTGATGCGATATTGGTGGGACCCAATTGCATATCTAAATCTGCAAGTTCTAGAGGATAGTGCGGAAGGAATATGCTATAAACGCCAAATTGCGATGTGTGATGTGGTGGGACCTGATCGCATATCGCAAATCACAAGTTTTGGAGGATAAGTGCAGAAGGTACATGGTATAAACACCGAAGTATGATGTGCAACATTGGTAGGACCCGTTTCCCTGCCACGACACCCTTTCTCCATCGCCCATCACACATCGCATGCGATATAATGTAGCAGTTAGCAACGAAGACTTAAACTTGGGAAATACCGATTTGCAATGAGTTTTGTGTTACTATTTTGCGATGCGATATCGTCATCGCATATCACAATCGGAAATTTTTATGTTTATTGTTAAGTTGTCACAAGTTAAGCTTTGGATGTTGCGATGCGATATCAGTAGGGATCACTTGTACCATCACATCAAATCATTGTGCTTAAATTTCATTCCCTTACCCGCTCATCCACCACTCATCCACCTTACCTCACCCCGCATCCGACGGTCATCATCTCTTTTCGGCCCCCCCTCAACCTTCAAGTTTTAACCGCGGGGGGGGGGGGGGGGGTTCTGAAATGGGCGGTATCCCTTACCACCCTTCCTACTACGTGGCATGCCCTTGCTGCTTCGCACCCCCTTCGTCGAAACCTCCTGCTATTTCACTACCCCCCCCCCTCAAAAAAATGCTCTCCTATGCAAACAAAACTACCACCGCCACTCTGCTCCACGTCTCTCGCCACCACTGTGTCACGTCATCCACCGCCTCCGCTGCACCATTGCGTCGTGTCAACCCATAAATTTCCCCACTACTCTGCGTCCACCTACCACTTCTACCGTTTCTACTCCACGTCGCCCTTCCCTGCCAATCCTACCCAAACGTTTATTATTGGGGGCGCTCTATTATAGTCGGGTAACCACCAATTCAAAGGAATTTCTGCCTATTATGAAAGGGAAATTTGGTTTTCCATTTCGAACTCCACTGCAATAGTAACCAGTGCAGAAGATATAGAGGCAAGATGGCCATCATGACAGCCAGCATAGGAATCAGATCTACTGAATCAGTGAGTGCAACACCAGATTTAATTATCCAGCAACGGTTTTTTGAAGAAGCAGAGCCAGATGTCATTTTTTTTATCATTTCCTCTTCGGCATCACACTAGCCAGATTCTGACCACTCTAAAATCAATAACGCACTGCTACACCCACCATTTTGACCAGGCTTATCTCATCACCGCTTGCATGAGTCCACTTGTCCAATTTTTGCTTGAATGTAATTAATGACAATCACTACAGTAGATAGAGTAACCAACTAAAGTTTTAGTTAAATATTGCATGCATTAGCAGTATTAGGGGAGGCCCCGGAAGGGAAGAACCATTGTAAAGGCTCATCTAGTTGTAAACACTCTTTTGATGAATGAAAGGACATTTTTGTTTCCAGATTCTTGTGTTATGATCTGTGGTGAAGTTCTTTCTCCATGTAATTTGTCATTCTATTGTTTCAAATATGTTTTTCTATTTTTACTGTGGATAATAATTTTTTGTTCAGGATTTGTCACTGGGCACCTTGCTTAGTCTTGAAACAGCACCCATGTTTTCCTCTGATATTTGAATGTAGAATTCAGATAGGGTCTGCTCTGCATTCACATTGAACCTTGATATTTTCTCCTTTTCCATTTCACAAGTTGTAGAGATCCATTGACATGGCTAGATTTCCTAGTCTCACATGATTTTGGTTATTCATCCATTTGAATCTGTTTACACCTATTTGACTCCATAGCCCAATGGCCCTCTTCTGTTGTCTCAAACCTAAAATTTTAAACAAACCCATATGCACTAATAGCTAGCCTAAAATATCCAATCAACAAAGATACATCTAACAGAGAGATCCCTCTCTGGGTCTAGGAGGGCTAGATCCTAGGCCCAAAGCGGTTCTAATGTTGGCCCTCCAACATTCTGTCTTCAGCCTTCGGAATTACGGGGAGCTAACATAATGGTGATCATACTAGGGAGGAAATTTATCTTCCTCAGAAAGTACATCAAAGTTTAGATCTGATTATTGATGGTGGACAGTGGCCAGACACAAGAAGGCCGAGTTATTCACCTGGAAACTCCATGATTCAAAGAACCTGACTTTTGAGCATTCATGGTGACTCCACAATATGTTGAACAGATTTTATGCAGAACAATATGATAAGGTTTGTGTCAGATCTTTTATCTCGTGAAGATTTAAATGAATTCAGGAATTAGTTATCAGAATTTCAACTTGATGGAGATTTTCTAGAGGTTGTCTTTCTCATTTTGAAATCAAGCAAATTTGGTCATGAAGCTAAAACATGTTTTCTGGAGGTAGTCGTTGAAAGATACGAAAATGGAATTGAACTTTTTAATTCTCAAATTCGCTCATATAATTTCTGAGATCCTAAAGAATTCTTGGAAAATATTCCTTCTCCAAAGCAAAAGGAATTGTACTACCTTTTGACTTACATATTGAGGATGATTATGTTGCATAGTGCCAAACTGAAGATGTGGTTTCAAGGTTTAATATTTAGGATGCAACTAATCAACTAGTCATTGAAGGCCTAGAAGCAAATATCATGCATCATGCTTTTACCAATCCTATGGCAAATTATATGGAGGTTCTTTTTAGCTCAAGTTTTCGAACATGTTTCTCTATAAAAGTCAAATACATCAGCAGTTTCCATTACATATTGCAACTTTGATTATGAGGAAACATAATCAAGTTGTATTTCTGATTTTCTTGACAATCAGTCAAGTTGTCCATTTGTTTCTACAGCTACTTGACTGTGATATCCCAAAATGGGGATGCAGAAATACATGAACACAATACTGGAATAGAAGCAAGAAATTATCTCATAAATTGTGTTAGAAACATAGAGCCATCAAATTTGTGTTGCAGCAACAAAATTATGATCCATTATATCAGCCCAAAGTGGGGAAATGCAGCAATATATGCCCTAAAAACGTTATTCCCAGAGAATTGCGTTATAATAGGAAGAAATAACACTAGGATCCCTTAGATCATGTATTATGGGACTTATATCCATAAAATATTTAGAAACAAATCCCTTTTGATGGTTAAAACAAATCTCTCGGTCCCGATATGGCTCAAAAAGGCCCAAATCCCATGACTTGACTTATGCAGAGTTTTTTGAAGCATGCACAGTGTAATTTAAAGAGGATTTTAGATGAAATATGGCATAAAAATCAGATCTGGATTTTATTATATCAAATCATGGAGAAAAATGAAGATCTATCTCCTTTTACACATTATGAAGATAACCCGGCAAGGATTCAAGAAAGCACAAATACAAGATGCATAGATCTGCAGATTTGGATCTGAAATAACGCATTATAATGAAGCACTATGTATAAATAGCTGAATAATGCAAAAATGAAGGATGATCCTTCTTATAACTTTCCCGGGAGAAGGGTTGGCCCTTTCCCTAAGGAACTAGCTCAAAATTGAGGGGATTGACCCTCTTACTGCAACACTGCAAAGAATGACGCAATTCCTGCAAGGGACTGTGCTGTAGGAGATGTAAAATACATTGGCCACATGCCAAGATCTGAAAATCAGCTCAAATTCCCCCTTACTGGTCACCCAAAGGAGGGAAGGCTTCCTCCTCTGAAACACAAGCTCCGGAAGTGGTGTTGAGAATTCCCAGTGCGACACCCTACAACACAACATTATACTACTGCAGAAATAATATTGTAGTTGAAGGAGGATGCTTGGCCTCAAGCCTGGATGTGGGTTAAATTAGTACAAGCTCCGTCAAGAGGCCTCTCAAGGAAGGAGAAGGAATTCCTAAACAGAAATGCCTTGTGCTAAGCAGCACAACAATCTCAACTAAACAGTTGAAGAAAGCAGAATAGTCTAAGCAGACAAATCAAAATATCATTCAAAATATGCCTTGCTATGGCTGCCTTGCCCTCCTTTTAAACATGTGTGAGCCTTCTTTCCTTGGGCCCCACTCATTAGGGTTTCCTCCACCAAGGAATCTTCCTCCCACTATCTCTACATTGTCTCACAAGATGATCTCCACCTCCTATCCCAGCGTTGTTGACTTGGTCAAACTTGACCTTGTCCACATGAAAAGGTCCCTGTTCACACATGAGGGTGTGAAATCCAACACTTATTTTGATCCCTTTTCACATTATGAGGGATTTTATTCAGATTTTTACTATGCATGGGCTCCCTTACCCATTTATTCATCTCTCATAGTGAAAACAACAAAATTAATATTCCAATTTGCTGCATGCAAATTTTGGAATATTACAGTCCTCCCCTCCCAAATGTTGCTTGTCCTCAAGAAACTGCAAGGAAAGAACTGAAGAGTCTCCCCTCCTCCTACTGTAGCATCCACATATGATGAACTTCTCCAAGGAATGAGATGTTGTCTCGTCAATGAATCTCCATATTGCCTCTCCCAAGCATGCAAGTTAGCTAAATAGTTATCATCATGAACCAATAGAGTACTCAAGAAGGAAATAAGGTGATGTCCAGAGGTCCCCTTGAGGTATGGGATCTGAAATGTATTGGGAAAAATCATTCCCATGAGGATCCTCCATCCCCAAGCAATCATCCATAAAAAATGAGTCACCTCCCAACATGGCAACTCCTAAAAATGTTCCTCCACCTTGAGCTCATGTAATGTAGGTGGGCTGAAAATCTGAACATGGTAGACATAGTAGCCTACCCCACGCTATCCTCCTCTCCACTTATGATAAGTCTAGAGTGTCTTCTGATCTTGGGCTGCAATAATATTGCCCTCAAGTGGCAAAATGAAGACTAGATCTCCAAAGGTCTCCTCTCCAACCCTGTGGATCAAGCTGGCCCAAACCATCTCATATATAATAGATAAGAAATCACCATCATATGGCATCCCATCCATATCATGGCCCACCTCATAAAGGAACAAATTTTTTTCTGTGGTGGCCATATCTCCTCCCATGCTCCCATTAGAAAATGTAAAGCAAAAAGTGTGGGAATCCTCTTCCCCAAAGGACACATCCAACCCATGTGCCTCTCTCCCAATCATGCTCCCAATAAAGATAAGAACAATATCAGAAAATTAAGTCATGATCAACATCAAAATGAGGGAAATACTAAAGGTTTCATGTCGTGCTGGAAGGTACCAATAGTTTCCCAAGTAGTCACGGCGCAGTTTTCCAAACTGTTGCTTCAGAAAATAGTATGGCAAGTTGTTTTTTGATACATGGATAATTATGTATGTCATGACATCTACTGATAAATAGAAAATGGCTGGGTACATCAAATGAACATACATGAAATAAAACACTTGCCCAAGAACATATAAAAGATGGTTGTCTCCATCACACAATTTGGCCCAATGTTGACCATGGAGCTCAATGGAAAGCTTGCCCTCTTGTGGAGTAATGCACTGAATAGAAATGGTAAGAGTATGAAAATACTGTGTCAGATAATCAATGGATGCAAAAACTATATTCTTACCATGTGTTGAGAGTAAGATGATGTATACGAATGAATCCTCCATAGTTGCATGACACTCTCCCATGGAGAGGAATGAACCATGTGCTGCATGAAGATCACCCTTCTTATGCTTGGAAATCCAAGTTAAGAAGATCATATCTCTGTAATAGATGTTTTCATCCACTACTCTGTCTTTCTCACCTCCTCCTTGTCCACCAAGTGCATCAAATGTGAAGTGATCCTGGGTACACTCCATCAATAAGTCCAATCTCCTAAGTGACAACGCTGTTGGCCTATGCAAATAGGCTCCTGCCAACTCATAGTTCCATTCTTTGACATGCTCATTGTCAAAGACATCTCCCGTAATGCTGCTACATAGAGGAAGTTCCTTCCAAGGTGGAAGTACCTCCTGATCATATAAGGCTAAGGAGTAGCCCCTTTGCACCATGATAGTGCCATCTCATACTCCTGCAACATCATGCAAAGTGTGAGAAAAAATCTGCCCTTGCTCTCCCAAGAACAACCAAAACAACAAAAGTTTTTGCTGCCTGTTCATACCTCCATCATACAAATCATGTGGTGAAAACATGGTGATTGATATGAAGAATGTCATATCAACACAATGTGTCCATACTCCTTGATACCCAATGATGCAAGTATCCTGCCACACCTTCTTCACCCACATAACCTTAGAAAGAGGATGATGGCCAAAATATTTCAAGAGTAGCCAACAAAGCCAAGCCTCTTGTTGCCCAGTATCATAGATTTGCAAGTATATTTGCAGCTTCTTAATCATCATCCACACCCATCCATCCACATGTAGGTGCCTCCCATCATGTTCTTCCTTAGCACTCTTCCAAGGAAGACTACCATCTTCTAGAGAAGAACTCTCATCAATGTCCTTCTTGAATCCATAAGGATCCAAGTTTGACGAGGGAAAAACCTCCTCAAACTATTGAAGAACTTTGCACTTCATGATGTGTTTAAGTGCACCTCCAATGAGATATCTCCATGAGACCTTCTCCTCATTAATGGCCTTCCAAAATCAATAAGGTTCTGGATCTACTACAGGTAGAAGTTTCTCTTTGAGACGTGGAATTCTCATTGAGAAAGGGTCATCTAGAAAGGAGAAAATGTTTCTCACTTCAAGATGTCTACCATTTATCACTTCTTCCTCCATTGCTTCATGAATGAAGCTGCCATTTGAATGCTCCCATAAGGGATGGGTCTTCTTTTCTTCACTGGTGCTCTTGTACATCGCAGTGCAATTCTATTGCTCTAAATCAGCAACCTGCAATGATGTATATCCCTCCATAAGATTTGTTGAAAGGATAGGAGATGGAAACTTAGGCATACCTTGGTGAGATTTGGAAGAATATTGTAGGGCTACAAGAGTTCCCTCTTCAAATATGTTGGCTTCCCAAACTGCTGAAGATGAAGGTTGCTCCTCCATGGTTGTAACAGTGCTGGTACATGCCTCTTCCAATGGTGGTGAGGGCTTCTCCTTCCCTTTGCCAAATTTCCTAATCAACCTTTGAGAAAACTTAGCAAGAGTAGTCACTCTTGCATGGCTCAAATGGTTGAACCACCAAGTATCTACTTCACCTTCAAGGTGCAGCACTGTAATTTCTATAGCCTCTCTCTACTATTAGGTGTAGTACGAAGAAAGCCTCTAGCTTCATCACCCAAGCCTTTGCTGCACATGTGAGTGATCCATCAAAAGTGGACAATTGAAATCTATTGCCTCTCATCGTCCCATAGCTATAAGGTCTCCTTTCTTCTTCCAGCTGAATGAATTGTGGTAAATATAGAGTCTCCTTGAAAGCTCTAGGTTTAGCTTTGTATTTAGCAAGGTATTCACTTAGAATTTCAGATTCCTAGTTTCCTTCATGCTTCTTGTCTTCTCCTCTTTGATAATAGGAAGTGCATGGCCCTTCCTTATCTTGAAACCCTTTAGGAGTTTCATTGCATTTCTTCTCCTTCATCTGTTTAACCTCCTTGGAGAGGTTCTTTCTAGATCTGAAAAGTGATGAGACAAAGCTCATTCTCCCCTTCATTCTGATCTTTCTTCTTCTCTTTGTCTTCTTATAGCATAATGGCTGAAACTCACAGGCTGAGCCAAGATTATGCTCTGATACCACTGTAATATCCCAAAATGGGAATGCAGCAATACATGAACACAATACTCGAATAGAAGCAAGAAATTATCTCATAAATTGTGTTAGAAACATATATCCATCAAATTTATATTGCAGCAGCAAAATTATGATCCATTATATCATCCCAAAGTGGGGAAATGCAGCAATATATGCCCTAAAAACGTTATTCCTGGAGAATTATGTTATAATAAGAATAAATAACCCTGTGATCCCTTATATCATGTATTATGGGATTTATATCTAGAAAATATTCAGAAACAAATCCCTTTTGATGGTTTAAACAAATCTCCCGGTCCCGATATGGCTCAAAAAGGCCCAAATCTCATGACTTGACTTATGCAGAGTTTTCTGAAGCATGCATAATGTAATTTAAAGAGGGTTTTAGATGAAATATGTCATAAACATCAGATATGGAGTTTATTATATCAAATCATGTAGAAAAATGGAGATCTAGCTCCTTTTACACATTATGAAGATAACCCGGCAAGGGATTAATGAAAGCACAAATACAAGATGCATATATCTACAGATCTGGATCTGAAATAATGCAGTCTACTGAAGGGCTGTGTATAAATATCTGAATAATACAAAAATGAAGGAGGATCCTTCTTACAAGTCTCCTGAGAGAAGGGTTGGCCCTTTCCCCAAGGAACTAGCTCGAAATTGAGTGGATGGACCCTCTTACTGCAACATTGCAAAGAACGACACAATTCCTGCAAGGGACTGCACTATAGGATATGTAAAATACATTGGCCACATGCCAAGATCTGAAAATCAGCTCAAAGTGCTCCTTACTGGTCTCCCAAAGGAGGGAAGGCTTCCTCCTCTAAAGCACAAGCTCCGGAAGTGGTGTTGAGAATTCCCACTGCAACACCCTGCAACACAACGTTATAATGCTACGGAAATAATGTTGTAGCTAAAGGAGGATGCTTGGCCTCAAGCCTGGATGTGGGGAAAATCAGTACAAGCTCCTTTAAGAGGCCTCTCGAGGAAGGAGAAGGAATTCCTAAACAGGAATGCCTTGTGCTAAGCAGCACAACAATCTCAACTAAACGGCTAAAGAAAGCAGAATAGTATAAGCAGACAAATCAAAATATCATTCATAAGATGCCTTGCTATGGCTGCCTTGCCCTCCTTTTAAACATGTGTGAGCCTTCTTGCCTTGGGCCCCACTCATTAGGGTTTCCTCCACCAACGAATCTTCCTCCCACTATCTCTGTGAAATCCAACTCTTATGTTGATCCCTTTTCACATTATGATGGATTTTATTCAAATTTTTATTATGCATGGACTCCCTTACCCATTTATTCATCTCCTAAGTGAAAACAACAAAACTTAATATTCCAATTTGCTGCATGCAAATTTTGGAATATTACATTGACTGGCTCCATTGGCCCTTTTTTTATTACCTGATTTAGTAAGATTATCAGTAGATTAGGGTAGGTAGCAGTGTGAAAATAAGCTCAATACTCTGAGCATATTTCTAGTTTTAGTTTCAGATTGCTTTCTAGTTTTCAGTTTAAGTGTGTTCCAAATTTTAGTTTGCAAAGAATTTTTATTTTAGCTTGAAGATTTTTAGCCACAGAGGTTTTAGCAGGTCAAGTTGCAGATTTGGGAGCTGCCATCCCCAGATGGAGCCACTGTTAGTATCATGTAATTTACATAATCTCAAGCTGACTAATTATTTCTCAGATCTTTAGAAAATAATATTCCATGGATGTCATTTATTTCCAGAAAAAGGAAGGGAAATCCTGACTGTCAAGAAATCCAAAAGAATCAAGTTTCCTTGTTAGTTCAATTGAAGGAGGAAAGTGTTGCTGATAAATTGGAATGGTGAGAAAACTTCATTTTTTCCCTCATTCATCTCATTTACCCTCTTTTACCTTTCATTTTTTCGAAATCTAAAGTCCAACAATTCATTTCTTTTAAAACCCCTTTTTAACTATTAAAATTCAAGTTTTATAGTTAAAAAGGCAGCTCCGCCTACCCACTAGCAGCCATATCATATTTCCATTTAAACTTACCCTATATCTCTTTTATTGCAGCTTTTGCCACACCATTGTAAACCTTATATTTTTATATACTACCTATGGGATATAGTATTTATCATTGCCCGCACTCAACCATATTAAAGCCTTTGCCTTTCATCACCTTTTTCGCATCGCAAGTCCGCAAACTCCATTCGTAACACCATTATTGAATCATATAAACTTTCTGATGCGATATTGGTGGGACCCAATCGCATACCGCAATCTGCAAGTTTAGGAGGATAGTGCGGAAGGAATATGTTATAAACATTGAATTGCGATGTGAGACATGGTGGGACTCGATCGCATATAACAAATCACAAGTTTTGGAGGATAAGTGCAGAAGGTACATGGTATAAACGCCAAAGTGCGATGTGTGACATTGGTGGGACCGATTTCCCTACCACGTCACCCTTTCTCCACCGCCCATCACACATCGCATGCGATATGATGTAGTAGCTAGTAGCGGAGACTTAAAATTGCGAAATGCCAATTTGTGAAGAGATTTGGGTTGCTATGTTGCGATGTGATATCGACATCGCATATCACAATCATAAATTTTTTGTTTATTGTTAAGTTGTCGCAAGTTAAGCTTTGGATGTTGCAATGCGATATCAGTAGGGCTCACTTGTACCCTCACGTAAAATCATTGTGTTTGAAATCCATTCCCTTACCCGCTCATCCACCACTCATCCACCTTACCTCGCCCTACATCCGACGGTCATCATCTCTTTTCGGCCCTCCATCAGCCTTCGTGTTTTAACTAGGGGGGGGTTCCGAAATGGGTAGTATCCCTTACCACCCTTGTTCCATGTCTCCTGCCACCGTTGTGTCACATCATCCACCACCTCCGCTGCACCACTGCATCGCGTCAACCCATATACTTCACCACTACTCCGCGTCCACCTACAATTTCTGTTGTCGCTTCTCCACGTTTCTGTTCCCTGCCAATCCTACCCAAAATTTTATTATTGGGGGCACTCTATTATAGTCGAGTACCCACCAATTCAAAGGAATTTCTTCCTATTATGAAAAGGGCAGTGGGTTTTCCATTTCAAACTCCACCACAACAGTAACTGATAGAGAAGAGAGAGAGGTAGGATGGCCTTCATGACATCCAGCACAACAATCAAATCAGCTGATTCAGCAAGCGCAGCACCAGAATTAATGATCCAGCAACGGTTTTTTGAAGAAGCAGAGCCAAATGTCATTTTTTTTATCATTTCCTCTTCGGCATCACACTATCCAGATTCTAACCACTTTGAAATCAATAACAGACTACCACAACCACCGTTTCGGCCAGGTTTATCTTATCACCGCTTGCATGAGTCCACTTGTCCAATTTATGCTTGAATATAATTAATGACAATCACTGCAGTAGATAGAGTAACCAACTTAAGTTTTAGTTAAATACTGCATGCATTAGCAATATTAGGGGAGGCCTCGGAAGGGAAGAACCATTGTAAAGGCTCATCTAGTTTTACACACTCTTTTGATGAATGAAAGGACATCGTTGTTTCTAGATTCTTGTGTTATGATATGTGGTGAAGTGCTTTCTCCATGTAATTTGTCATTCTCTTGTTTCACATATTGTTTTCTTTCTTTACTGTGGATAAGAAATTTTTGTTTAGGATTTGTAACCGGGCACCCTGCTCAACCTTGAAATAGTACCAATGCTTTCCTCTGAGATTTGAATGTAGAATTCAGATAGGGTCTTCTTGGCATTCACATTGAAACTTAATCTTTTCTCCTTTTACATTTCACAAGTTGTAGACATCCATTGACATGGCTAGCTTTCCTGGTCTCACATGATTTCGGTTATTCATCCATTTGAATATGTTTACACATGTTTGACTCCATAGCCCAATGGCCCTCTTCTGTTGTCTCAACCCTAAAAATTCAAACAAACCCCTATGCACTAATAGCTAGCCTAAAATTCCCAATCAACAAAGCTACATCTAAGAGAGAGATCCCTCTCTGGGTCTAGGAGGGCTAGATCCTAGGCTCGAAGCAGTTCTGATTTTGGCCCTCCGACACTCTGTCTTCAGCCTTCATAATTACGGGGAGCTAATAGGAACCAGAGGCAAAGAAGGAGAGTTGATCAATGTCTGTGATGTGCGCCTTCCTTTATGGGGGAAGACGACCATACGAAAGTAAGTAGATACAACTGAAGCCATAGCATAAACCCACGGTCTTCCAAGTAATATATTGTAGACAAGGGGTCTGTCAACGACCTCAACTTCAATAGTAACTGATTTTCCCCTATTTTGACTTACAAGTTACTGAGAATTCCACAAGCCTTATATGTACGACCTTCAAAAGCTTTCAACATCGTAGGTGATTGTGATAAAGTTGGCGAGCCAAGTGACTTCTAGCAACTCATAGACATGATACAAGTAGATGTGCCTTCATAAATTATAGTCCGGTGAATGAGGCGATTCAAGACATGTACTTGAATCAAAAATGCTAATTGTGCTGGTAATTGTGGCACATAGCCTGCATGATTAAAGAATACAAGATTAGAATCCTTCTGATCGATTCCACCAATCACCAACAACAAATCTTGCTTCTCGGAGGGAAAATTCTGAAGAACCTCAAGCGTTGACATAACAGAAGGTGACTGAACCATATCTTCTACTACGTTATAATTTTTAGCTGCACAAGCTTGAGGGTTGAAAGTCAATTTATGAATGACTCCCTTTGGCGGCTTTATTTTTAACTCAAGAATAATAGGCAGTGGAGCCGAATCAGATGAAGTCTAAGTCAAAGTAGTAGGTTTATTTGTAGCCTGACCATTTGATGATGAAAAAGGATTACTGTAATATTTACTTTGAGTAGACACCAAAACATCAGTTTTGGGCTTAGTGGTAGATAGCATAAGCACTTGCAAAGTACAATCAGGATCCGTAGCAACCATATTTTTTTCCAAGTTCGGAAAAGGATTTTTCAACACTGCAGATGTGGCAGAAGTATTAAGAAGCTTTGATACTTCTGAGCGGTGAGGAAAATATCACGTAAAATTCTCCTCATTACATATCAAGAGAGGGTAACGAGGTTTCCAAGAAGAACCGGATGAAACAGATAATTTTTCCTGTGGGTTTGAATTTTGCTTCTTCTTATCTTGCCCCCTCTTCTTACTTCTAGGTTGCTTGTCACTTTTTCCCTTGTCAGATGACACGGCATGTATTTCAGAAGAAGACGTAGGATCAGATGTAATAGGGGTTTGATTTGAAACAACAAGTGTGGAACTAGATGGTCGACTTTGTGATGGAGTGCTACCAGAACCAATCACACCATCGTCGGCATGAATATCCTTACCAGATGGAGAAGGAGGAACAGTAAAATTTGGTCACGGTGCATTCATAATCTTTTCATAGAGCATGCTAGACTGAGTATAAATCCAATCTAGACACTGGGCACAAGAAATTACTTGCTCTTCAGTGACAACATCGCCTTTGGCCACATCTTCAGTGATAGATGGAAACAAGGACGTTATAAACCACTCCACTAAAAGCTGATCAGGAACAAATGTTTTAACCATTCGACGATGACGACGCCACTGATGTATATGATATGATATATGAGTAATAGTTTTATGTTTAAAGTTGGTCAAAATTCTCGTTCCAGTTTCATATCTGATGGGTAAATGGAAGCGAGTTAAAACAGTAGTGGGTAAAACTGTAAAGTTATCGAAAGAAGCTCATGGTAATTCCATATACCACTTCACAGCCAGACTAGTAAGCGTTCGCTGGAAAAGATTCAGTCTAACAGAATCATCATTCAAGGAACTTGATGAACACCATAAATGATAAGTCATAACATGTGTAGACGGATCTTCTCCATAATTTCCATTGAATTTCGGAATATCATAGGGTAATTTATGAGGAATCACCAACCATGAAGGTAAATAATGAATGGGATCATTAGTGATCTGGTTTAAATCAGGTAACTCTAATGTTGCAACAAATGGCAACTTTCGATTAAAGTCAGGTTGAGCATAACCAGGATAATATGAAATTTCTTGGGCAATAGGTCGTTGTTCACCAACATAAGCATTTTGCTGCTGGTAACCCAGATAGGGATAAGTTTGTTGACCAAACCCTTGATAGGCTTGTTGAACAGGACCTGGATAAGCTTGAAAGTGTTGGAATGGTTGTTGTGGCTGCCATGGGATTTGATAAAACTGTTGTTGCCCGCTAGGATAATTTGGACCAGGTTATGAATAGACGGGACCAGTAGAAGCTTGTGACAAAGGTAAACTAGCATGTGGTTGTGAAATTCCTGATACAGATGGTTGTTGTATACCAGCCTGGGGAGATGGAGTCTATAGACCTGAAACTTGATGGTTAAGGGTTGAAGGACCTACCTGAGCAGACTAAGCAACAACCAAGGAAGTAATAATAAGTGTAGTAGGTACAGATGCAACAAGTTCAACTGGTTTACATTGATACACAACCATTTGTGGCTGAATAAGCAAGGTATTTTGCCATTGACAAACGAGAATTCCAGTATAAGATTGACCTAAAAACAAAGGAGTGCTACCATATGGCCCAAACAACTTTTTCCCCCCATCATATGGAGTATAAGGATATTGCACATACTAAATTTCATATGATGGGAGTCCAACAGATACTGGATAAGATGGATGATAATTGGATGGAACAACCTGATATTGAGTTGATGATGTCAATAAATGATCAGGTTTTTCAATAATCGTAAGAGAGGAACCAGATAGAATTCCATATGATGACATGGGTGAAGTCCATGGACTAGATGAGACACCAGAGTAGGTTCCATTTAAATCTTGGTAACCCAATGGGATGGATGAACCACCATAAAGATGAGACTCGGGTTTCGTAGAAAACATCGAAGATGAAGCAACGGTATCTGTTGTCGCAGCTGTAATAGATGGTACAATCTGGGATGTTGTCTCAACCATGGTTAAATAGCCCAGAAAATACTCTAAAGAATCTACAGGAACTTGAGAGTAAGTAGGATCAACAAGAGAAGAGTAGGTCATGTAGAAAATATACAAGCATGTATATCTTGGATTCACCCGATCTAACAATTTACTAAATTTAAATACTAAATCGCTTCTACAAATATTTTGCGGAATTAAAAACACAATCGCTAATCATATGAACATGAAGAAGAATCAAATCACACACAACATAGCTAATTTACCGGGGAAAGATTACTACTCAAAACCCCATTATCTTCTATTGTATATTCACAACATGGATCATGAAACAATTACATATAAAACTTTTCTCACAAGAGCCCTCCAGTACTCAGCTAATTGTCTCACACTGTCATGAAAAAAAATGACGAACACATAGCCAATTCTCAGCCTCTAGACAGCCTACCTTGCTTGCGCAATCCTTGATGAATGAAATCCCTAAAATATAGGAATTCTTGCCTTCCTTGAATGTGGAAGTGTCATGGGAACTCCAATGGGTGTTTTGTTGCATGGGTGCAACCCAATAATCCTACAACTGATAGTCAACTTCTCTTTCACCTAGATCTCAACTGGGTCTCCATTGGATCTAACATGCATGCAGCTAATAATAGTAAAACATCAGTTACATTTGAACGAATTAATATTTAATTCACTTGATCTCTCACTAGTGTATCTTTAGTTACAACTAGCACAATTGACTTTAACTCACTTAACTGAGTTAAACTGATTTACAACATGCATTAACTAATGCACCACTTCACTTCGAACTCTATTACAACTAGAATTACTCTGCATGTCCCACCAACTACCTCTAACTCGAAATCCACTAGCTAACTGAGTTTATCACACTTAGTTAACTATTACAATCTATCATGGAGAATATATTATAGTTTATTTTCCATTCTAATTAAGCGATAACTAAAAATAGACATGCACCTAAAAATAGCACTGTGGGCCCCACCCTAGTTTAGGTGCTTAATGCAACTAGGCGTGGGTGCTGAATTTTTTTCTTGAATCTCAAAACTCCCTCTCAACAAGAAAGGGATTATCCTTCACCCTGATCTTGTCTCTTTGGTATTCTACTTTTCTCCTGGTGAGCACCTTCATCAGAATATCTGTATCCTGATCTTCCGTGGGAATGTACTGAAGCAACATTATTCTTCTCTGCACATAACCTCTGAGATGATGATACCAGATATCTATATGCTTGGACCTATCATGAAACACAAGATTAATCGAGAGTTTAATGCAACTCTGATTATCACAATGAATCACGGTCAGATCCATACAATAACCAAACAAACCAACCCAGATCTTTCTCATCCAGATAGCCTCATATGCAGCTTGAATTGCTACCATGTATTATGCTTCTGCTGAACTGAGTTCCATAGATTGTTTTTCCCTAATGTACCAGAAAACTGTTGTTGATCCTATGTTAAAGATCCCTCCTGATGTGCTATTTCTGTCTGATGGACTGCCCACCCAATCTGCATCTATGAAGCCTTGTAGCTTCCCTCCCTCTGTAGATCTGTACCATAGACCATACTCTGATGTGCCCCTAAGGTATCTCAGGACATGTTTCCCCACCTTACAAAAGAGCTTGGTAGGATTAACTATAGCTTGACTCAGTTGGTTAACTGTGTAGCAAATGTCTGGTCTCATGTTCACCAAATACATTAGGGAACCCACTAACTACCTGTAGACAGTATCATCCACTACCTCTCGAGAAGTATCATCCTCTTTCCTCCAATTAATTGGAAGAGGAGTATCCATGGGTTTGCATCTCTCCATGTTAAACTTACCCAGTATCGTCTTTACATACTTTGCTTGAGACACAAAAATTTCACCATTCCACTTTCATATTTCCAATCCATGGAAATAATGAAGGAGACCCATATCCTTCATTTCAAACTCCCTTGCAAGATCCTCCTTGCATGAGTGTATCAGCTGCTCATCACCAGTCAAAATTAGATCATGAACATAAATAACAATGATCAATAGCTTACCCTTAACAACAATCAGGTACGGGTTTTCATCTTCTTCACTTTTGGTGAAGCCCAGTCAGGTGAAATAGTTATCTATCTGAGTGTACCAAGCACGAGGTGCTTACTTCAGCCGATACAGTGCTCTTTCGAGTCGGCACACATGCAACTCACTGTTGAAGATCTCAAAACCTTTAGGCTACTCTATGTGCACCTCTTCCTCAATGATCCCATTGAGAAACAATTTTTTCACACCCATCTGATGAATGTCCTAGCCCATCTGCGCTAAGAGTGCAAGGATGGATCTTATGGAAGAGTACCTTGCAACATGTGCAAAAGTCTAATCATAATCTATCCCATCTATCTGTGAGAATCCCCGGGCCACAAATCTGGCCTTGTATTTCTCCATACTCCCATCAGCAACTTTCTTTACCTTGTAGATCCATCTCGATCCAACCACTAATTTGTCGACTGATCTTGGGACAATTTCCCATGCACTGTTTTTGACAATGGAGTCATACTCCTCCACCATTGCATCAACCCAAGTTGGTTGCTGAACTAATTTCTGCAATGAAGATGGTTCACTCACAATACATTTTCTCATAAGATCCATGTATCTAATAAATAGGTCAAGAAGTTGTCTATGTATGCGCTGTGAAGTAGGGGCTCCTACATTCTCCACAGCATCAAGTCTCAATCTAGCAGCTTCCATGGTGCCTTCTGCCATTTCTAATGGATGGATTTGCATGAGTGTTTTCCTCCACTCCATGAACCTCCTCATGTGGCTGATCCACAACTTGAGACTCATCCTTAAGAACCCACAATTCCTCCTCTGCATGCAAGTCCAACTCCCTCCCAAGGGACAATCACATGGCTTTCTCCTCATAAAATTTTATATCCTGTTTCACAACAGTCATTATGTTGTTTGGAAAATACACATGATAATTATGGGGTGTTTCAGTTTACCCCACAAAAATCCCAACCTCGGTTGTTGGTTCCAGCTTCTTCCTGGCTTCTTTGGTCACATGTACATAAACATATGAGCCAAAAATCTTAAAGTGTGAAACATCAGGTTTCTTACTAGTGAAAGCCTCTTCAAGTGTACTCATGCCAAGTATCCCATGAGGACAACGGTTCTGCACATGTACCGCTATGTTGCATGCTTCCACCCACAGATGCATTGGTAGGCCTTGATCATGTAACATCACTCATGTTGCACCCACAATAGTTCTATTCTTTCTCTCCGTGACCCCATTTTGCTATAGGTTATGAGGGGCTATGAGTTCTCTTCAAATTCCTTCTTTGCTGCAGAATTTCTTGAATTCGTTAGAGATGTATTCTCCACCATTATCGCTCCTAAGAGCCTTCACTTGCTTCCTCAACTCTTTCTCCACCAGTGCCTTAAACTCCAAGAACTTAGAGAATGTATGATATTTATTATACATGAAGAAGATCCAACACTTACGAGAAAATTCATCGACAAATATTACATAGTACTTATGTTTTGCTGTCGAAGCAACAGAGAATGTTCCACACACGTCTGTGTGAACTCTCTCAAGGATCCCCGAAGCTCAGTTTTCCTTCTCATGAAAGGTGGACTTTACATATTTTCCCATAGTACATCCCTTTCATGTGTCTAATTGTGCAAGTGTACCCCTGGGAAGACCAGTACAAATCTATTGCATGACTTTCAAGGCTCCATGGTGAAGATGGCCCAATCTCTTGTGCCATAATTTGCCCTCATCCCGACTCACCACTTGATATACCTTGCCCATCATTGTTGCACAACAATCTACTTATAGCTTGTAGAGATTCTTAACTTGAATCCATATCCTCTTGGCTTCTCTTGTTCTTTTATGTCGCAAGTGTTAGCGCTCAAATCTACCTCAGGCTGAAATGAAGTAAACTCAAGGCTACATCAAACCACGCTCAGCCTCGTAGCTAGCCCTACGAGGACAGGAGAGGGCTCTCTCCGTCAATCTCGAGAAAATAAGCAATAGGATGTGAGATGACTTACAATAAGAACTGATTTTAGGCTAGTAAAGAGATAGGAATGTTTGATTTTTGGTTTTTTGAGTTTTAGCTGGAGTAATGGGAAAACAAATTTTGGGTCCGGGGATAAGGTCAGACCTTTGCAGAGTTCAAGCTGGGGCGAGGTAGGTGATGATCTTGATGCTTTAAATTGGTTTTATGGATAGATTAGACCGACGAGGAGCTGAAGAGGGAAAAGAAGAACTTGGATCCTCTCCAAACAGCTGAAAACATATAGAACTAACTGAATTCAAAGGTAGAGCACTGTAAACAATGGATTCGACCTCACTTACTCATTCAATTTAGTTCAGAAGCATATGAAAGGATGGCATACATTAAACATGAAGAAACTTACAGTAAACAAAGAAGAAACACCATCAAGAACAGAACACCACAAGGATCCCAACAAGTGCCGCAAAACCCCTGATCTTTCCTTAGCCAAAATATGAAATAATATGTACAATGATATCAAAAGTATCCCAAGAGTCCAACCTCTCCAACCTCTGAAAATGATTGAGAAATTACAATATATAGATCATTCTAACTCCTTTCCCCACCTCTAGGGGTCGAATTCCCTCTTCAGGGATTAGTTTCAACCAATTCTAATCATGGAACTACAATCTAGGCAGCTAACAACTTGCCTCTAAAAGAGTGGAAACTGATCCATTACATGATTTTTTACCCTTTTGAGAGTGAATCTTCTAGAAGAGATAAAAATAAGCCAAAGTTACATGCCCAATATACATTTACATCATAAAAACCCAAAAATTCCATCCACAAACAAAACTGGTCCATACTAGGCGAAAATTTGAGCTGGCAGTTGAATATTCAGCAAAAAATTTAAGTGGGTCGCTTTTGAGCCGAGTGGGTCGCGCGTTTTCCAGCCTGAATTTGAGGTACTTCCCGGCATCCAAATTGAGCTCATGATAGCTCGTTGGAAAGCCCTGGATGTTGACTATCCAACCCAAGTGGAATTTTGGAATTTGGAGCTCATTTGACCCTCCAAAACCTCATTCTCCCAGAGGTACTTCCTGCTGGTGCAAAAGGTGGCAGCAAGGTGGTTTTCATGGTGTTTTTGAGCTTTTTGACCATCCAGATTTTGATGAAATGCTTAGTTGATTTCTGAGGATGCATAAATAACCATGAAAAATCCAAAAATGCAAAAATTTCCTCCAGCAAGTGTCCCAAAAAAAAGTGAGCGCATGAGTGCGCGACCCGCTTAACTGAAAAACCTGTTTTTGAGACCAAAAATTTCAAAATGACAAAATTTTCTCCGAATTTGCTCAAATTCGGAGTGGAGGTCCTCCATCATGTGTCCTGCCCAGTCAACGAAGCCTCAGCCAAAATCCGAAGTGGATTAGGCCTTTTCCGCCGTTTTAGTGCTTCGCTCAACCTCCTCTTCAGAATCTTCATCCTCGCTTTGCAAACATGCATGCGAGCCCAATAATGGCCTTTCATGTGACGAAGCATGTCTTTGTCTCTATCATGATCCTGTGAATGTACCTACGCTGATGAAGAAGGCAAGACCCCTTCCACGCCATGTGGAGATAGTACTCGCGCTGCTGATGAAGTCAACGAGACCCCTTCCACCCCATGTGGAGATAGTACTCTTCGTGATGCTGCAAACAAAGCTCTGTGGCCTCTCGGATATGCTACCACTACTGGCGCACTGCTATGCTCCATCTCAGTACATCAACCTCAACGATTGAGTCACTGTCCGACTCCTGCTCATACTCTGACTCTGTCCCTGACATGGCTTTGAACAAGATATTTTCAATATGTATACTGATATAGATGCAGTGAAAGCAAAGTTATAATGTATGTTCAACACCCAATAGATATCACCCACTGCCAAAGTATCACAGGAAAATAAAATTTCAATGAAGATGGCTCTGTTTTAGTGGCATGAAAACTATCATTGTTTTGACCATAAGTGAGTTTCACAAATGAGTGCCAACTGCAAAGTATGGGGCAAGCTTTTGGTAATGATGGGCAAAATTTGTCAAAGAAGCAAACAAGTATAGGACTGTGTTTATGAACTGGAGAAAAGGGAGAACACGACAATAACCCTAGTGACACAAATTACTATCATAGTGGTAATAAAATGATAACAATAGCAATGGTGATATTATGGTAATGAGGGCTATAGACTAGTCGACATAATACTATGCAAAAATATGAAAGGGTATGAACAGCAGTGATAAGATGATAACTAAGGGCGTGAGGATCATCTATACAACGTGCTAGGGTGTGAACATATCCACCATTCGAAGGTTTTCAAATTTTTCATAAAAATGCCCATGCAATCTCAAAACCCTTATAGAATTAACTTGCATGTGAATGAAAGGGTTCATATATTTTCTCCAAGGATGGCTTGTTTCCCCAACATCAATGACATCACAACCATATTAAAAATCGAATGAGCAATGATTAAAACCTGTTTGGAAGCTTTTGGAGCCGATTAGAATCAAAACTGGGCGCAAAACACAATTTTCTGGGCTTTGTTGTTTAAGTGGGTCGCACCCCTCAAGTGGGTCGCTCCCATTCATTTTTACACTGGCTGAAATGCTCAAGTGGGTCGCTCCCCTCAAGTGGGTCGCTCTTCCCTCTTGCCACATAGTGCATTTTTCGGGAAGCTTTTCGAGGCCTTCCCGGTGTCCAAATTAAGCGTGTGATAGCTTGTTGGAAAGCTATTGGAGTCTACTTGCCAAAAAAAGTGGAATTATGCAATTTGGATTCCATTTACCCTGTCAAAAATCAAATCTCCCAACACTAGTCAAAAGGAGCAGAATGAGGTTGCCTCAAGGCAGAGCGCTGTGGCAGTCAACTTGTGAAGGTCTTCCTAAACTCCAAATTGAGCTCATGATAGCTCATTGGAAAGGTCTTTCTGTCTAGTTATCCTTTGAATCATCAAGAAAGTCATTTGGCCAAACATGCTAGGAGAAAACTTGATTTTCCCAAGGTCACTTCAGAGGTGCATTCAATTCTCCTGAGGCAACGGTATTTTTGACATTTCTTCAAAAACATGATACCTGTGTAAAAGGTGAAAGAGGTTTTTCTTCCTTGGCATGTTGTAAACAAAAACCTCTCTCAGTTTTCCCAAATTCATCTTTGATTTCTCTGAAACATCTTTTGAGTAACACTTATCCCGATGTGTGAAACAAGGAATTTTGTCGAAATGAAGCGCAATGAAGGGGGTAAGGGGCTTCTAAATTCTTGGGGAAATTTTTGGAAGTAGGGAGGGATGTTAGGAAGCAGGGGAAAGTGGAATCACAGATATTGAGTGAGGGGAAGGGGTCCAAAAGGGCAAAACACAGGCCTAGCCTAGAAAATTGCCAAGTTGTGGCAAGAAACTAGGGTTTGTGCAAAAATGAGGAATTTTGGGGATCTCAGTGATGGGAAGTGTTTAATAAAGTACATTAAGGATAGGGGAAGGTGTGTGAACATCAGGATACAAGTTTTTCTGATGATTTGACCATCCAAGAGAAATTACCTCCAAAACCCTAGGAGAGGGAAATGGACCTTACCTAGGCACAACTGAAGCATGAACAAGGTGTAAAATGACTCAATGGAACTTGACATGATGATGAAAACCCTCTGAATGATGATACACTCAGCTGAATGGTGACATGGACTGACATTTGGACAACTTTGACAAGAGTAAAAGCAAACCCTAGACCTAATGCCTAGTGACCAAATTTTGCTTGAAGACTCATTGAAATGACAAAATTTGACCTTGACACTTTAAAATCACTTTGAAAGAGCATGTTTGATCACTGGAGGAAGGATGCAAAGGCTGACTCTAACATTGGCTCCAATGGGGATGGTAGCTCCTTGGAGGTGCCAAGAACGACAGATCTTTGGGAGAGCAGACCAGTGCTTTATCCATTGGGCCATGGAATCAAAAACTCAAACTGAAATGCATGACTGAAAACTGATGACTTGACGACACAAATTGACTCTCACTCAACTAAAAACTGACTCGATACTTAAACACAACCGAAAAACTGGAAAAGATGCTCAAAGTAGAGCTTATTCATCAAACCTACTCTAATTGTACTTTTCACCACCCGATCAAGTGTAATGGAACAGCCAATGCAACCATGTAAGCATGCTGGCTGCTGTTTGATTTCTTCCCAAAATGCTTGCTTATGAACAACGAGAAACAACTACTGACAGGAAACTCCCATGGAAAATTTGAACCAAGTGGACTGCTGATAAACTTGCAAAGCATAAATTGACTGGAAGACATCAAGAATACTGCGAATGGATCTTCATAAACATAGCTCTGGTCCAGATAATCTCCATACCTTGATCTTAAACTTTTCCTCACATCTGCGGTGCTTTTCTTTGGTGATTGCAGTAAGCTGTCAAAAGGATCCTGAAATTCATGAAAAATCAAACTTTGCTGCTGATTCCAAACTGAACAAAAGTCTCCTTCATCAATCTCCTCATATGTATGGAAATATTGACATGTGCTATGCAATGAACAATCTGTTAAACAAGACAATGAAGGTGATCTTTGAATAAGATTATCATCAACATTCTTTTCGGGCACATGGTTAGCTAATGGAGTAGAATTTTTATAACAAACATCATCCAACACACGAGCAATGGGATCATCAAAAACTTGAGAAGAGTGCTGTAATGTATCCATTGAAACTGTATGACCTCCTTCTGGCTGTTCATCTTTTTCTTGAGATATATTATGAAGATTCTGCCTTATAAACTGAAATGCTTCAAAACAAAAGGGTATAGAATCTTCCTGCATCATCAAATTATGTATTTCATCTTCCACAACTTCATCTGTAATCTGACCTTCAATTGCATTAGATGGCTACAAATCTGATGCTACAAGCTGCTAAAAAATCTCGGTATCTGTCTCATCCTCAACACTAACACTGAGAGATTGCTGATTTCCTATGGGCTGCTCATTTGAAGATTTACTATGCAATTTTTTTCTCAAAAACTGAAATGATTCAAAACATAAATGTACGGAGTCACCTTGAATCATTAAATCATGTGTGCCCACTTCCAAATCTTCAGCTGCAACTTGACAATCAATGACTTTCGAGGGCTGAAAATCTGAATATGAGAAGTTTTGAACAAGGCTTTCATTGCCCTCTAGATGGTCCAAATCAAGGCTTGTTGACGTTTGATTTCTGATTGCATGAAAGTTATCTCTAATGAATTGAAACGAATCAAAACACAAAGGCAAAGATCCTTCACTTACATCAAAATTTTCTGCACTTTCCTCATCATTGCCATAGCTGATATGCATCGGTTGATCACTGTACTCGAGCTGTTGAAAGTGAACTTCCTCCTCGCACAAGCTAGCTGCTGATTTGTCTGCAAGATTAGATTCTTTTTGGAGAACATAATCATCATCATACTGATCAAACTGAGGTAATTCATCATCAAACATACACATCATATCAACAGCTCTCTCTTCTTCACAATGATCTATAAAACAATCACTATGACTACTGGGATCAGAAACAAAATGTTTTGGGTCAACAACTTGTTCTTGAATGTCATTTTCATTTTTTGCAGTCATTTTCCGCACCATCTCTTCTACTGTGTTTACGAAAAGATCAAGATTTTCCTCTGAAAGTGTCAGCAGCTCTGAAACATTCTTCTTTTCTTCTTCCTTCAACCTTTCCCTCAAGATCAGCAAATGAGCCTCTACTTTCACTGCCTTGTTCTGCATCTCGTGAAGTGTTGCAATATTCTTTTCTCTCAGCTGAAACTCCATTTCCGGATCAAAGGCACCCGGGTAGTGCAAGAGAGCAGATCTAGGAGAAGGTCTTATATCAACTGGCATCGAATAATAAACATGGTTAAATCTAGCAGAAAATTGTTGTACTGTCTCACCTGGCATTCTTTTCAACTGGTTATACTCCTCTATAATCAACAAAAAGTTATGTCCGATCATCCACCTGTCAAGGAAAACTTTGACAAACTGCTGAAAATCTGTGATGCTCGCATCAGGCAGGGCTTTGAACCAACTCTTCACTTGGCCTTTCAAAAAAAGAGCAAAAAGCCTAATACTAACATCTTCATCATCAACTTCAAAAAGATCTAGAAAAGTCTCAACATTCTGCACATGTTGCTCAGCATTGACATTGTTACATTCACCATCAAATCTCGGTAGATATAGGTCATAATTTGCAGGAAAAGCATGAAGAACAGAAGGTAAAACAAGAGGTTTGTACCGATCTGGAATTTTACAAGGTGTAGGGGCATGTACAAGAGCTGCGGAATCAATTTTCTTTTCTTTAGGCTCATCACTCTGTAGAGAGTCAACATAAGATGTGGGAAAAGTGAGGAGGCCAGGATCAAAGGGAAACTCAACATTTACACTCTTTGAATAAGTCGAGTGAAGATTTTGATGACCTTTCTCATACAACAAACTTTGAAAAACTTTCAGGATAGCTTCAAGACCAGCAAAGAAGTAATTTACGAGAAAGCAGATTAGATCCTGAATACCATTCCACTTTAGATACCCGAACTTTGTGTAAGATCCTTCCATTTTCTCAGAGAAAGAGTCAGTCCTCCAGACTTTGAATTGGAGTCACCAGGTGAATGATTTCAGCTTTCTTATGTCTGATCGTTGTCCACCATCAACCATCAGATCTGATCTTGATACATATACTGGGGGAATTTGCAAATCAAGGGACACATTCACAAGCTAAACCGGAGATCGACTGAAGCAGCTTTTATCTACTATGCACTCGCAAAGCAATGTGCAGTTCGAAGGCTGAAGGCTACCTGGCGTGACTTCAGATTCCGTCTATAGCAAGCAAACGTTTTGAGTTTCTCCCCAGTATGGTCGCCACTATGTTAGCACTCAAATCTACCTCAGGCTGAAATGAAGTAAAACTCAAGGCTACATCAAACCACGCTCGGCCTCGTAGCTAGCCCTACGAGGACAGGAGAGGGCTCTCTCCGTCAATCTCGAGAAAATGAGCAATAGGATGCGAGATGACTTACAATAAGAACTGATTTTAGGCTAGTAAAGAGATAGGTATGTTTGATTTTTTGTTTTTTGGGTTTTCGCTGGAGAAATGGGAAAACAAATTTTGGGTCCGGGGATAAGGTCAGAGCTTTGCAGATTTCAAGTTGGGGCGAGGTAGGTGAATGTCTCGATGCTTTTGATTGGATATATGGACAGATTAGACTGAAGAGGAGCTGAAGAGGGCAAAGAAGAACTTGGATCCTCTCCAAACAGCTGAAAACATATAGAACTAACTGAATTCAAAGGTAGAGCACTGTAAACGATGGATTCAACCTTATTCACTCATTCAATTTAGTTCAGAAGCATATGAAAGGATGGCATACATTAAACATGAAGAAACTTACAGTAAACAAAGAAGAAACACCATCAAGAACAGAACACCACAAGGATCCCAACAAGTGCCGCAAAACCCCTGATCTTTCCTTAGCCAAAATATGAAATAATATGTACAATGATATCAAAAGTATCCCAAGAGTCCAACCTCTCCAACCTCTGAAAATGATTGAGAAATTACAATATATAGATCACTCTAACTCCTTTCCCCACCTCTAGGGGTCGAATTCCCTCTTCAGGGATTAGTTTCAACCAATTCTAATCATGGAACTACAATCTAGGCAGCTAACAACTTGCCTCTAAAAGAGTGGAAACTGATCCATTACATGATTTTTTACCCTTTTGAGAGTGAATCTTATAGAAGAGATAAAAATAAGCCAAAGTTACATGCCCAATATACATTTACATCATAAAAACCCAAAAATTCCATCCACAAACAAAACTGGTCCATACTAGGCGAAAATTTGAGCTGGCAGTTGAATATTCAGCAAAAAATTTAAGTGGGTCGCTTTTGAGCCGAGTGGGTCGCGTGTTTTCCAGCCTGAATTTGAGGTACTTCCCGGCATCCAAATTGAGCTCATGATAGCTCGTTGGAAAGCCCTGGATGTTGACTATCCAACCCAAGTGGAATTTCTGAATTTGGAGCTCATTTGACCCTCCAAAACCTCATTCTCCCAGAGGTACTTCCTGCTGGTGCAAAAGGTGGCAGCAAGGTGGTTTTCATGGTGTCTTTGAGCTCTTTGACCATCCAGATTTTGATGAAATTCTTAGTTGATTTCTGAGGATGCATAACTAACCATGAAAAATCCAAAAATGCAAAAATTTCCTCCAGCAAGTGTCCCAAAAAAAAGTGAGCGCATGAGTGCGCGACCCGCTTAACTGAAAAACCTGTTTTTGAGACCAAAAATTTCAAAATGACAAACTTTTCTCCGAATTTGCTCAAATTCGGAGCGGAGGTCCTCCATCATGTATCTTGCCCAGTCAACGAAGCCTCGGCCAAAATCCGAAGTGGATTAGGCCTTTTCCGCCGTCTTAGTGCTTCGCGCAACCTCCTCTTCAGAATCTTCATTCTCGCTTTGCAGACATGCATGCGAGCCCAATAATGGCCTTTCATGTGACGAAGCATGTATTTGTCTCTATCATGATCCTGTGAATGTACCTACGCTGATGAAGAAGGCGAGACCCTTCCACGCCATGTGGAGATAGTACTCGCGCTGCTGATGAAGTCAACGAGACCCCTTCCACCCCGGGTGGAGATAGTACTCGTCGTGATGTTGAAACAAAGCTCTGTGGCTTCTCTGATATGTTACCACTACTGGTGCACTGCTATGCTCCATCTCAGTACATCAACCTCAACGGTTGAGTCAATGTTCTGCTCATATCCTTGCTCATAAATTGAATCCGTCTCTGACATGGCTTTGAACAAGATATTTGCAATATGTATACTGATATAGATGCAGTGAAAGCAAAGTTATAATGTATTCTTCAACACCCAATAGATATCACCCACTGCCAAAGTATCATAGGAAAATAAAATTTCAATGAAGATGGCTCTATTTTAGTGGCATGAAAACTATCACTGTTTTGACCATAAGTGAGTTTCACAAATGAGTGCCAACTGCAAAGTATGGGGCAAGCTTTTGGTAATGATGGGCAAAATTTGTCAAAGAAGCAAACAAGTATAGGACTGTGTTTATGAACTGGAGAAAAGGGAGAACACGACAATAACCCTAGTGACACAAATTACTATCATAGTGGTAATAGAATGATAACAATAGCAATGGTGATATTATGGTAATGAGGGCTATAGACTAGTCGACATAATACTATGTAAAAATATGAAAGGGTATGAACAGCAGTGATAAGATGATAACTGAGGGCGTGAGGATCATCTATACAACGTGCTAGGGTGTGAACATATCCACCATTCGAAGGTTTTCAAATTTTTCATAAAACTGCCCATGCAATCTCAAAACCCTTATAGAATTAACTTGCATGTGAATGTAGGGTTTATACATTCTTCTCCGAACATGGCCTCTTTCCCAACATCAAAAACATCACAACATTGTTAAAAATATACTGAGCAATGATAAAAACTTGTTTGCAAGTTGTTGGAGATGATTTGAATCAAAACTGGGCGCAAAACACAAATTTCTGGGCTTTGTTGTTTAAGTGGGTCGCACCCCTCAAGTGGGTCGCTCCCATTCATTTTTACACTGGCTGAAATGCTCAAGTGGGTCGCTCCCCTCAAGTGGGTCGCTCTTCCCTCTTGCCACATAGTGCATTTTTCGGGAAGCTTTTCGAGGCCTTCCCGGTGTCCAAATTAAGCGTGTGATAGCTCGTTGGAAATATATTGGAGTATACTTTCCAACAAAAGTGGAATTATGCAATTTGGATTCCATTTACCCTGTCAAAAAGCAAATCTCCCAACACTAGTCAAAATGAGCAGAATGAGGCTGCCTCAAGGCAGAGCGCTGTTGCAGTCAACTTTTGAAGGTCTTCCTAAACTCCAAATTGAGCTCATGATAGCTCATTGGAAAGTTATTTCTGTCTAATTATCCTTTGAATCATCAAGCAAGTCAGTTGGCCAAACATGCTAGGAGAAAACTTGATTTTCCCAAGGTCACTTCAGAGGTGCATTCAATTCTCCTGAGGAAACGGTATTTTTGACATTTCTTCAAAACCATGATACCTGTGTAAAAAGTGAAAGAGGTTTTTCTTCCTTGCCAGGTTGTGAACAAAAACCTCTCTCCGTTTTCCCAAATTCATCTTTTATTGCTCTGAAACATCTTTTGCGTAACACTTATCCCGATGTGTGAAACAAGGAATTTTGTCGAAATGAAGCGAAATGAAGGGGGTAAGGGGCTTCTAAATTCTTGGGGAAATTTTTGGAAGTACGGAGGGATGTTAGGAAGCAGGGGAAAGTGGAATCACAGAGATTGAGTGAGGGGAAGGGGTCCAAAAGGGCAAAACACAGGCCTAGCCTAGAAAATTGCCAAGTTGTGGCAAGAAACTAGGGTTTGTGCAAAAATGAGGAATTTTGGGGATCTCAGTAGTGGGAAGTGTTTAATAAGGTATATTAAGGATAGAGGAGATGTCATGAACATCGGGATACAAGTTTTCAAATGATTTGACCATCAGAAAATTACCTCATAACCCTAAGGAGAGGGAAATACTGGACATACCTAGACTGTTAGGCATGGTTCAGATTAAAACCAGCTCAATGGAACTTGACATGATGATGAAAACCCTACGAATGATGGTACACTCAGCTGAATGGTGACATGGGTGACATTTGGACAACACTGTGAAGTAAAAACAAAAACCCTAGACCTAATGCCTAGTGACCAAATTTTGCTTGAAGACTCATTGAAATGACAAAATTTGACCTTGACACTTTAAAATCACTTTGAAAGAGCATGTTTGATCACTGGAGGAAGGCTGCAAAGGCTGACTCTAACAGCAAGGAAAGCTTTTTCTTCACTAAAAAAAACATCATAGCCTCTATCCTCCAACATTGCGACTGAGACTAAATTTTTCTTCAAACCTGGTAAATGCATTACATATTTTAATTGAAAGGGTTTACCCGACTTCCTCTGGAAGGTAATGGTACCTATCCTGGTAGCATTGTACCACCCATCGTCACCCATTTCAATATGCATCTGGAGATCCTTCTCCTCCAAGTCACTGAAAAGTTCCTTGTCTCCTGTCATGTGAAAGGAAGCACCACTATCCAAATACCACACAAATCTCAATTCATTGGACACCATGCATGCGATCAATGAGAATTCAATCTAAAATTGCAAGGCAAGGGCCTCACTAGCTGCATATCCTCCAGCCTTCTTGTTATTCTTCTTTTTTGGATAGTTAGTAGCAAAATGCACATGCTCGTGACATTGAAAACACTTCACCTTGGACAAGTCCTGCTTCTTGCCATTCTTGGACTCAGATTTAGAATGGAATTTCTTCCCCTTCCCCTTCCTCGCCTTGGAAACCAAAGCACAATCCTCTTCATCTTCATTCTTAGATGAAGATCCATCTCTGGTGTTCCATCTGAACTCCTCCTGCACCAAATTCGACCACAATTGTTCCCAATCTGGAAATTTTTCCCTTCCATTGACAGAGTCTTGATAATTGTGCCAACTCTTGGGAAGTCCTAGGAGAGCCAAGCTCACCAAATCATCATCAGTGATAGTTATACCAACGCTTCTCAGTTCATCCCAGCATTGGACAAACTTCGTTAGGTATTTTGGCATGGAGTCGCCCTTCTCCATCTTGATCTTCCTAAGTTTATCTTTGAGCGCCAATTTCCAATGGTCGTTGTTGATTTACAATAGATCTGTCAAAGCATTCCACATTACATGTGGTGTGGCTTTCTCATGGAGGCTTGAGAAAATGTGGTCTCGTACTCCCTCTAACAGGATCCTCCTCGCCTTTGCCACTTTCTTTTTCCATGCATCAAGATTTTCACCATCTGCCACAACGGGCTTAGGAACATCATTTTCAATGAATTCCTTCAGGCCATTGTCTTCGAAAACTGCCTCCATCCTATCCTTCCAAGAAATATAGTTTGAGATGCCCTCGAGTGCATACTCCAACTTCAAGCCATTGAAAGCCATTTCAATCTTGAATCAGCAGTAGCACCAAGAAAGTCTTTCTGCAAATTCGAATTCTATCCAGTCACAAACTTAGCTCCTGTTTCACTTCTGCAATTTCCTGTGCTCTGGTACCATGTAGAAATTATACAACAAGCATGTATATCTTGGATTCACTTGATATAAAAATTTACTAAAGTTAAATATTTAATCTCTTCTACAAATCTTTTGCAGAATTAAAAACACAATTGCTAATCACATGAACATGAAGAAGAATCAAATCACACACAACACAGATAATTTCTCAGGGAAATATTGCTGCTCAAAACCCCGCTATCTTCTATTGTATATTCAAATCATGGATCATGAAACAATTAAATACAAAGCTCTTCTCACAAGATCCCTCCAGTACTTACCTAATTTTCTCACACTATTATGAAAAAAACTGACCAACACATACCCAATTCTCAGCCTCTATGCAGCCTTCCTTACTTGCACAATCCCTGTTGAATGCAATCCCTAAAAGATAGGAAGTCTTTCCTTCCTTGACTGTGCAAGTTTCATGGGCACTCCAATGGGTGTTTAGCTACATGGGTGCAACCCAATAATCCTACAACTGATAGTCAACTTCCCTTTCACCTAGATCTCAACTAGGTCTCCACTTGGTCTGACATGGATGCAACTAATAATAGAAAAACATCAGTTGCATGTGAGATCACTGCATGTGAATTAATTAATATTTAATTCACTTGATCTCTCACTAGTGTATCTTTAGTTACAACTAGCACAACTGACTTTAACTCACTTAACTGATTTAAACTGATTTGCAACATGCATTAACTAATGCACCACTACACTTCGAACTCCGTTACAACTAGAATTACTCTGCATGTCCCACCAACTACCTCTAACTTGAAATCCACTAGCTAACGGAGTTTATCACACTCAGTTAACTATTACAAATTATCATTGAGAATATATTATAGTTTATTGTCCGTTCTAATTAAGGGATAGCTAAAAATAGACATGCACCTAAAAATAGCATTGTGGGCCCCACCCTAGTTTAGGTGCTTAATGAAACTAGGCGTGGGTGCTGAATTTTCTTGTTGAATATCAACAGGTCAAACGAGGAAAAGACAGATAAAAATGAAGCCCTGACCCAAAATGAGTTGGAGATGAAGGGGTTGTCTCTTCTTGAATTTATTCCTCTATTAAAATCAATCCAGGTGGAAGTACTTCATCGTCAAGCCCGAGATAAATTTCAGGCGGTAAACTCTAAGGTAAAGAGGAAGACTCAATAGTTACAAATGATTGAGGATGAGACGGTTGCACGGGAACAATTTTTTGTTGTTCAACTTCAGGATCAAGATGTTCAGGTAAAATAACAATAGGTTCTGGATCGACTTCCTATTGAACAAGCTTGGGTTCTTGATTTACCGTTTCACTGGATTGAATTTCAGTGTCCTAAGGTAACTGTGAGAGTTCCGTCTTGACAGTAGCAGATAAACCAGTATCGGTCGAAACGACTCGAGATTCGGTACTCAAAGGATCAGATGACTCTAGTAAATTGGATGAAGATGTAGCACCAAAGGTTACAGAGGTATTAGACTCAGTAGGACGAGCTCGACTTCGTATACTAGGTGTAGCTTCTGGTGGTAAAGGTGGTTTATTCGTTGTCCTACGCGAATGACGGGGAAAGCGTTGATATTCTTCCACGATTGCTGATTGATTTTAATACAAAAAACAAATCAACAAAAATAGGGTAATGTTAGGAAAAAGGTTTACCAAGCAACTGTGAACTGCAATATACCACCCTAGTAAACCAAGGACTTATGTACGTGCAGGCAATCTCCCTGAATGTTGTGTTCGGTGTATCACAGTGTACAAGGAAACTGACTCGGTTACCTATGGATGGTAAGCAATGTAATGTTTTCCTCCCAAATATACTCGATGGTACGTGGAGTCCCAATCCGTATTAGCGTTGTCTAATGCGAAACCGCACAGTGAGAGCATCCCCTTATAATTTTCATACTAGAACACCGCCCGATATACACGAAGGTACATGTACGAGCTCTGATACACTTACGTATGTGGAATGAGGTATTACACTCGGAATGTATCGTAGACAATTAACGACAACTGCTATGTTTGATGACGTCGAAACACATCTCTAGCCTAGACCTCTAAATGTTATTGTTAAGTGACAATGCTTCCTTAGATTAATTCGGATAAATTTTAAGTTGATCTTGCTTATAAGTTTTCCTTTCAGGTTCACCGCGAGATGTATTTGACATTCCTAGAATACAATTAAAATGACAAGTATTCGTTTCGATTCAATTTTCGACAATGAAAAACTAGCTACAAGGGATAGAGCAATCAGATTGTAAGAAATCAACAATGAGCACATCTAAATGAAAATTCCATAAATATTCCTATGCAGCACTCACAATCCATAGATGCAAAATTCATGTTTTTCTTTTCGATTTCTTTTTATTTTATATGAATGAAAAAGAAAATATGATGCACAAACAATCACTCAATGCTTTCAAGAGAAAAAAAGACTGAAATGACAATTTCTCTTTCCGAAAATAAAGAACTGATCAAATGTAAAATTGAACTTTGGATCTATTCGACAATGATAAAGAAAACAAAAAGAAACATTGATCAAATAAATATCCAAAGTGAGGCGAGAATAGTAGAGGAAAACTGGTCTTTAGAGGAAATCAGACACTTGAGAAGTCAGCAAACAAGTTACTGAAATGAATGGAAAAAGACAAAATATGATAGATTTTGGTTGGTCATAGGAGCAACACACCCCTGAGTGGGAGACAGTGCATTGCAAAGCACTATCTGTAAGCCAACAATGCTATGCAAAGCACTATTTCAAAACCAAAAGTGAGTTGGTTCCAGAGGAAAACTCAAAAAAGGAAATCAAACACACTAATTTTACTAAAACACCTTCAAATGACTGAAATAAAGCAAGTAATGTCTACTAGAGGCTGATAAACAAGGATAAAACCACCAGGGCCAATCTATTGATCCCCAGTATGGTCACCAATTTGTTTTATTGAAATCAAACCTACAAATATATATGTTTTCCCTAAGTGTGGTGGTCGCACTTAGAACAACAGAAGAACTATATTTGACCTTTTCCTTAAAATGAATAGATGAGATAAGAATACTTACTTGTAATCTTTCCTTACTCCTCATCTCCCTTTTTTCACTTCCGTTGGTCTCAATTGAATTGAACTCACTTGATTGGTACCTGCAATGTAAAACAGAAGACAAAAAATGACATAAAGGCATATAATCTATTCATGTTAAACAAATTGAATCGATTTCATTTGAAAATACACATATAACATCATGGACACATGTATTAGGAAAGGAACAAATCTCGTTATTATGAAGTAAAAGTAGAAGTTACAACCAGTTGGATTGATTCGATGTCAACTCGCTCCAGCTTTAGTCCCATCCTCATCACACCAACATCACTCAACAGCGTAAAAATACATGCAGATGATACCGCCAAGAGCAGTGATCTCACCAGCATAACTCTACTAATTCAAATTCTGTCTCTCTTGTACACTATGATCAGTTCTCAATTTATAAGCAGATGAACGTATTTTGACATTAATGAATCAGTGAATGTATTTTCCAAAAATGGATGAAGAAGTTTCCTTGTTCATGGGAATAAGAGGATAAGAGGTTCAATGGCTCCATGGTGTCCATATTTGAAGTTATCAGATGATGTGATAGCTAGAACACCTTCTAGAAGTCATTAGAGAGTGGGAAGATTCCCGAAATCCATTGAAAAAATCGCTCTCAATCGACAAATGCACTGTAAAGTGGGCCTAGATGCTCTACAACGCAACATTGCATGAGAGTATATTCTCTAAAAATCACTTACTTCTGTCTAGGGGTGCATTGATGGCTCAATGGAACACTTCAACTAGCATCTAAGTAATGAAACTTTCATGGAGGAAAACCATCAATGGGATGACTTGTTTAGGGCATGTAGCAACTAATTTAGAGTATGATATACCCTAATTGATATTGATTTGGTTTTTGGGAGTGATGCCCATATTGACCTGTAACACTTATAAAGAGACACCATTGCATCTATTGTTGTTGATGGATTGATAGGGTCCATAACCAACAACACCTACCAGTATCCTAGATACTCTTTTAATAGCCAATCTTTTGATGCTACGAAAAACACACTACATATAGGATACTACCCTAGTCAACCTTCACTGATACAGAATTCAGTTAGCAGGGTTAACCAATATCATCCCCCACAGGGAGTACCATACCCTCCCCCATAGGGAAACCAATACTACTCTCATAACACAAACTTAATATCCTCTTCCCATAATTCATACTCCAATCAGGGACAAGGAAACCAATATTATCCTTTCCACGCACAAAAAAAAAATAACCCACTAGCGCAAAATAATACATGGGTTAATTTGGTGCAACCCTCTCATGCTCAACAACAACCTTCATTTGACTAGGTGAATACAACTTATCCACCTAATGTTGCTAAGAAAAATCCAAAGAGAAAACCAAAGGGAGAAACTGACTAGGGGGGCAACAATCAACAATGCCCCCAGTGCATGTCAGCTGGAGGAAACCCCAATAGGAATCAGAACCAAGAACAAACCAATAATAATTCACAAAGGAAAAAAAAAAACAATAGTCTTAGGACAAATCATTCTTGCGCAATATGTGGGGAATATGGTCACTATACTCACCATTTTCATCAACTCCAAGAGTTGAAATGATTCAGGATAATAGGGGATAGGGAGGGAAAATATAACAAACTGCAGTAATGCAAGACCCTTTCCCCCATCAAGGAGTGGTTAATAATAAACAACATCAACCACCCCAGCAAAATACCCTTGGAGGGAACCCCCATAATAACTATAATTGCGACATTTTCATGACACGAGAATACATTCTCCTACAAACGCGAAATAGAAACTATGAAGCTCCCCCAGAGACCAACCCATCTACATTAGGACAATTTTGAGGTACAAAATGGACCTCCTAAGGAAATTATAAAATAATAGTGGAAAAAATAAAATAATATTAGATTACATCATCAAATTTTAGAGGGAAAAAAATATAAAACTACTTTTTCAACTTGTATTTTCAACTTATCTCCCTATAGGTTTACTCAAATTTCAAGTGGGAACACTCGTCAGAAAAATAATTTGATTTCTCATCCAATGAGTACCCATGTTTCATACTTTTGATGGACCCTTCTACATGAAAAGTCAGAAATAAATGAAAAATGTGAATGCAATCACGTTTTTTCATGCATTTCTCATTTATCATGTAGCAGGGTCCATTGAAAGTAAGAAACATGGGTACTCCTTGGATGAGGAATTAAATTTTGCATCCAGCAAGTACTCCCACTCGAAATTTGAGTAAAAAATTAGGAAGATAAGTTGAAAATACAAGTTGAAAAAGTAGCTTTATTATTTTATTATTTTTTAATGTTTTTACTTTTTTACCCCAAAAATGGTGAATCATCCCCCATGGTTGACATGATCATATTTAATCCTATTGGTTCTTATAAAGTTTATTTTGGTTGTAATATTTTGTTAGGAGGGCCATTTCTATAGCACCATTGACCATTCCTCGGATACTTATAACATTTTTGACCATTCATCGGATACGTAGATAAACCATGCCAAAAATGATGAAAGGTCCCTTGAGGTGCGCAAGACATGATTTGAAGGTTTCCCATAGCTACAACATTGTCGATGACCTGGATAAATCTCCTTCAACCATGTCAGCATTAGAAGTCCTGCAATATTGCGCAACTCAGTGGAAATCCCTACTCTCTGCATTAGAAGCAATCAACGCTTCTGATTCTCGTTTAATGTTTTTCGACCTAGATAAAGCGAGCCCACAACTCCTTTCTCTAGTCATATTTCAAATCCCAGTCTCGACCCCAAACATCACCATTCATCGTTACATCATGGACGAAGGAGTATCCACATGTATCATGTCCAAAATGGTTTGGCAGAAACTAGGATCTCGAAAAATAAAACTATCTGACATAATGCTTAGAGCATATGATGGGTGCCCTTCCGCCCCCATTGGTATATTAAAAGATTTACTAGTACATCTCATTGGAAATATTATGCTCATTGACATCGAATTATTGGATTCACAGCTGGATTATAACATCCTTCTTGATCAGAGTTGTATGTACGCAATGACTACAGTAGCATCCTCCGTATTCAGATTAATAATGTTCCCCCATGAAGGGAAAGTCGTTAGTATTGACAAAATCACATATTATGAGAAGAATCCAGTAACCTCCCTTAATGATATGCTACCATATGTATAATCTTCTCCCAAGTTAATTACAACATACATAGAGTTCACTCCCGGTCAATTCAAACCATCCATTATCCTCAGAACATATCCTGGAGAACCCCTTATATTTCTAGAGGAGGCTCCAATAACAGCAAGAGCTATGGTGTGCATGATGAGTTCATCAAACACCCAACCGAGTCAACAATCAGCATCCAACACCAAGATTATCACTGCTACCAACTCAACATTCCTCCCATATGTCATCACCCAAACCCCCTTTTTATACCCTCTACTTGGTTTTGTCTCGCACTAAGTCGTGGAAACACTTACATTGTCGAATATGGATCTCGCAATACCAGTCTGGTATTTGGCCCCTCCGGGCATGTCAGGAAACTTAGGTATCACCTCTAAAGGCATCATTCCTATTACCTCTTAGGAGACCATCATAACTCAAGAAGCACCGGTATCGACACCAGTCGATGCCACCCAAAAGGATAAGAAAAAATGGAAGAAGGTGGATACCCCAAATATTCCTAGGACATCCCCACCTTGTGCTTTATGTAGTGTGGTTGTTCACCCCACCAACACCTGCCCCGAGTTAGAGGAGTTAAAAACTCTCCTACATGCCCAAAATATATCCATAACCTCAACTCCACCTACTAGAGAGAAGATCACAACTGTACACAGCAAGAAATTATGTACCAATCATGCATATGCTATATTCACGAAATATGTGAATTATACACATCATTGCCCCAAAATCCCTCAGTATAGAGATGCATTACATGCACTCATGCAATCCAATTCCAAAGATCCATCTGTGGTGACCATGCAAATAGCTGAGGACGGATCCAAGACAATATTGTACGTATGAGAGGAACCAACTTCGTTCTCATACCCAGCTCACCCAACCCAACAAACTACAAGAAGGCAAACAGAGTCTACACCTCCTGCCTTAGTCTGTGCCTTATGCGATGAACCTGACCATTTGATCACCCAATTCCCTGAATTAAGGGAATTTAATCGATGGTACCCAGTCAACCGTGTTTCCCAAAAAAACATATCTACACACATACGTCATACTCATCATATTTGTGTAAGTAACCATCATGTACGACATTGTGCCCACCTTTCTTGATTTCTCTCTATGTTAGACTTCATGCGTTGGTTCATCGTTGAAAACTATTACTTAGTTAGTTGGACACGGAATATTCAGACAACACCACACCGTAGGGGGATGAAGCATCTAGTTCCATCGTATGCGTGTTTGAGGATGAAAAACCGATAGTGATCCCATCGGTCTCATCTCACCATCACCAACCTAGATATGTGAAAATACCAAACACCCTAAATCCGTGTCGTCTAAACCAACCACTTGGTTAACCAGTGGTGGGAATTGGGAAAGGTCACCGATATTCTTTGCACAATGTCTCCCATTCCCAAAATTCACCTCTCTAACGAAGATAAAATCACATGCTTATATTGTTGCATATGCTCTCAATTTCATCACACAAAGAACTATCAATATCTTCCATGTTTGAGAGAAGCCAGAGCAGCATTAAACCAAACCCACCATAGGAAGCCACACCACGCTAATACAAAGACTCGAAGATGGAAAGCACTTAGAAATGCCCCATATCATGACCCTAGCCAAGCATCATCGTCTTACGCTATGATACGTACTGAATCGCATACCATTTACTTAGTTAGTACTTTCCATTTGTGTGCCATTTTCACTAGTAGCTCTCATAGTACAGAAGCATGCCCTATGTTATAAATATTCCGGCACCTTAGGATTTAGTGCTAGCCTCCTATTGGAGAGAAAAAATTTGCTCCTTGTATGCCAAAAAGGTTGCAGGAACTCCCTCCCACTCACTATAAACCAACCATTATGGAAATTCTTCCACCATCTAATGCTAATGACATGCAATATCACATATGATTCATCTCATCATTTGTGGGAACCATGATTCGTGTTGTTTGTTCATAATTTTTTGGTGTTGAGACCGCTAAAAATACTTTACCAGTAGTAACACTACTGACGGTGAAGAACCATACTATCTGCACCTTTTCAACTTTGCTTGGTTCTACGACATCAACCACCGAGTCATATTCTTGATTTTCAACCAACACTGCTAGGCCCAAACTCCCTCCTCACAGCCTCACGCAAACCACTTCAACTTTAGATAATTTTTTTCACTCAAATGAAGATAGTCTAGAGGCCATGATGGAACACGAATGTCCACGAGACTCCATGCACCATCGTTCATTTTTTCTACATGAAAAAGCATTGCGCCTACCAACACACAACCTCACAATATTTGTGCCATTTAATCTAAAGATTTCTTAACATCAAGGAGAATAGATTGGTTCAAAAACCCCATCCTAGTGCCTGATGCATTTGAGGAAGAAAACATGTCAAATATTTCACCTACCATTAAGGTAAATATTTCAAAAAAACATGGCAAGGTTAAATAAATTTCCCTGGGGGGAAATTCTCTCTAGAAGAAGTAGCCTCATACACCTCCTTATTTCAATAATATAGGGATATTTTTACGTGTGATTAATCGTAGATGATGTTATCACTGGGCTGACACAAATTGGGTTGTTCAATGGTCAACCTAATGCAACTATTTCAAACCACTTTGCACTGAAATTTAGCCCTTCCAGTGAGAGGGGCCTCTCTGAAAGAAAAATAAATAAATACTCAAGGTAGAATCTATATTGCAGGTGGCTAAATATTTTTGTATTTTAAGTGATTTTGGAGGTGGAATATGTATGAAATCCTACCATTGGGCATGGAGTCAGCTATGGGACTTCAATCACAAGAAAATGTAGTTCATGGAAGCTAAGTAAATTAAGCTTAAAAGATAAATTTTTACGGCAAAAGCATAATACATGAAGGAAATCAGAGCATAATACTATGAATTCCAAGTAATCATGACATTATGAAGCTGATGATAATATGAGAAATGGAAAAAAAAAACACAAACACATAAGCTCAAAAGGAAACTCAAGTCTGAAAAACAATTCTTGCAACTGTATATTAGCTTGGTAAAACAAAATTACATAATAGTCCTTACATCTACCATCATCAACCAACCTCCTCAAATTCAATAAAAATTTCATTAATAGAGTGATATATCTTTTACAAAGGTATGCCACATGGGATAGACTTCGATACTAACCTAGAGTCCTAATTCAAAGAGGATTACATCATATTGAGGCATAATAGGGAATTTTTTTGTTTTAATAGAGCTGGTAATAAAAAAAGGACTCTATGGCAATTAATTACTTCAACAAAAACTATAACAACTCATTTTTGTCATCCATATCAAACCAAACTGCCATGTTGAGGTGGCCAACTAATGTACTAGATTTAAGGTCTTTATAAAACTGATTTTATGATGAGTTGTCCATTTTTGTGAGGTGGCATCATGATGAGATGTTTAGCCATGTCAGGCATTTGGAGTGGATTTCTGAGCTGCCCCCTTAAACAGATGGCCCAATGATATCCCTGATCTCATTGTATGAGTCAGCCACCATTTTACTACGTTGAATGCCAAAAGATGTCAAAAAAATGCATAACGTTGGAAAAAAAAAGAGTATTAGGAACTTTCGTAGTGTACTTTAGTAGCAACTTCCAAAATCCATCTTCTACACATTTTTTAACTTTGCTGACTGTTGGAGGATCTTCTTGGGACTGATGAATTAAACACATGCTCCAGGTCACCCCTATTCTGATATTTTTAAACAAGTTTTCCTTCAAAGAAAGCTACAACACTTTCATAATGAAAACTCACCTTCAAGCCTGGAATGCGCTACGAAAGTACCTAGTTGACTGTCATTTGATCCTTTCTTATTTTTTCTATCTAAAAAAAAATTCTAAAGCCTGTATATGCCTGATTATGATAGCATTAGACAAAATGTGATTCAAAAATGTGTGGCTTACCATGTTTCATGGATTAACATCATCATCTTGCACAATCATCTTAAGATCCTTTTTTCAATTCTTCTTGTACCATCTCCATCTTTGATTCCAAGCTTTTGACTTGACCTTGCAGCGTCCTTCTTTCTTCTTGTAGCCACATATTTCTCCTACAAGTATGCTTCATAATTATATGCAGGGGAAGTGTCCTATTCAACATCTTCTTTGACTTATCTGTCATCTCATTGAAGAAATCTAGTTATTTTCTCACTTCCCTTTTGAAATTTTCCATCTCCAGCCTTTCTTGTTTGAAATCTTCCAACTCCAACTTGGCTTCCAGGACCTCTTCTCTAGCTTCCCTCAGTTGTTCTTGTAAGAGCTCCAACTCATTATTTTCCTAGACCTGCTCTTTACCCTTTCTTACCTTGATTAACTCTACCTCTACTGGAGATAATTATGCTATTTCCTCCCCTGATGGCAACTTCTTCTTCTCTGGTTTCTTAGGCAATTCCTCTAACATTTTTCCCTTAGACAACTATGACCTAGTGAATGGCTTCCTAGGTTTAAATATTAACTCTGAATATTATTTTGAAAATTCTAATTTCTTGGCCTAAAGGCTCTTGTTTTTATTCTCTTCTCCTTTAGTTTCCACAAGCTTTACAACAGGAGACTCTTCAATCTATATTACCTCCAAGATGTCCAAAAAATTACCTCTTCCCTAAGTTTTACTTCTAGTAAGCCTCTTGTGGGTCCTTGTGTATGTTTTTACCTGACTGATGGTAGAGGTTTGTTTTGGTACCACGGTCTCTTTAATTTGCTCAATCTCCATCTCCATAAGTTATGTTATAGGTTGCATTTCGGTCTCATGATCAACTGAAGGTTCAGCTTCAGACTCCTTTTTTTAACTTGGTGTATTTGGCTTGGATTTTGGTGTCTTCTTAGGAGTGAAGATGTCAACTTCATATCCAGTCAAAAATAGGAATGTAGACCAATCCCTTATTAGTTTATTCAACTCTTCCATTGCTAGAAATTTGATCAAAGAATGATGGAAAACATAGGTGTCACTAGTTTCAGGCTTTTCCTGAACCTTATCTGCCATTTTTCCCAAACTCCTAAACAAATAATAAGGTAAGTCCATTAGTTTTTTACCTATGAAGTGTAGTAGTAGTTTGAAGTGATACTGATAGATCATATGGAATCTACCTTCACAGGTGAAATACTTCTGAATCATCATTAAGAATATGGAATAAATCTCCTTGAGGAAGGTTCCAGGAATGCCTGAACTCATATACATGCCTCTGTGCTCCTCTTTCAAAAATTCATCACAGTTCTACAACTTAAATTTCATCACCTTAAACCATGCCTCACATGATCTTGGTATTTCAGTAGCATGTGCAATTGTTTCAGGAGACACAACAAAGTTTACAATACCTACTTTCGACCCTGTATCAATGAAATAGACAAAAAAATCCTTCGAAACCTGTGCATGGTATCCTTGTAGCTTTTTGCAGAATTGAAGGCAGCCTACATCAACAAATTCTTGTGAGAAGTTGGGTTCTTCGTCATATCCATAGGCTCATATCTAACAATGGTTCCACCTTTATTCAATTTCTTCTTTGATGCCATATCTTCAAAAAACATTTGATCAGCTCCTTCCTTGACACCTCCAAAAACCTTTGAGACAACACATAAATACTTTGACACAAGTATAACTAAGTTTATCACAACTATTGATCGGAATCTAGACCTTTAGATTACTAGCAAAACAATTGAAGCAACTTACAAGGATGAGGGTAAAATGTTTAAATTTCAAATCGAAATAAATAGGTGGGATGAATGGGTGGAAAAAAGACATGATGAAAGGGAAATGATGACCAAGAATGCATATGAAATATGATGACACATAACATAATGGATCAATGATGGCCTAATATGCTCTAACAACTAAATGATTCGACCTTTCTGATAAAAACACAACCTTTTTCCCACCGTTAGAAAATAATACAAGTTTTGTAGTGCATGCAATGTTTAGGAGGTTGAATTTGCTATGGAAGTGTCAGGAACTTCTGTAGCAAACCCTGATTATTTTACACCGATTTCGTTTCAGATTTTGGTGAAAGTGCCAAGTGTACAAAAATGACTAGATTTACTCATGCATGAGATTTTTTTAGATATTTCTTTGACATGACCCCTATCACATGAAAAATTACCTTCAAGACCCCTCACATATGTGTAGTTTTTGAAATTTTGAATTCAAAATACCTTATTCAAACCTAATTGAATCAACCTAATTAACTTAAAACCAACCTAGACTAACCTATTTTTTATCATTGATAACAGTGGCTTGAATGGGGATGTTGTTCCCCTGTGGTGCAACAAAGAACCAATAGCTCCAGTGCCTTATTGAAAACTGAAAATTATAACTCCGATGAAGTCTTTACCAAATCTTTATGGCATTCTCCTTGGGATCAAACTTGATGAAAATATCACCTTCATTTGTAAACATGATAAAGGAAAATGGAATATATATAATGATGTGTTTTTTTAGCATACTGAGTTAAGAAGAATAGTGTTTCAGAAACCTTCCATTGATAGGTCCTCCTTGACACAGTTCTCCATCCATCTATTGGAGTAAGAAAGTGTTGTTTCCATGATATGATGCAATCTTATAAGGGCATTTCCAGATTTTTTCAAATTTTCCATGTTTCCCTTTATATTCTATCTTTGCCCCCCATTTCAAAATCACATCTAGAACTTTGAAATTTTCCTCATTTGTTTTCCTGTCAAATGTCTTTTTGACTCTGTTTTGTGATTTTTGATAATTACTGTACACATCTTCTCTCTTTTCTTTCAAATAAATAAGCTGATTTATCCTTCTTGGGACCGCATTCGACTCTTCCTCCAATCCCTGCAATAATTTCATCACCAACACTCTAAGAGAACTAGGAAAGATTGCTTCAGTTCCATAGACCAATTTATAAGGATATTTTCCTTTATATATCTTGGTACAAATTATATCAACCCATAGGGAAAATTTCAACTTCAAATGCCATGACGTTTTGTTTTCCTGCAAAACCTTCTTGATAATTTGGACTAAGCTTTTATTTGATGACTTAGCCAAGCCATTACCTAGAGGATACTAGGTTTTGGAGTGACCAAGAGTAATATGGTACTGATTGTAGAAACTAATCAACTTTTTAGACTTGAAAGTATGAGCATTTTCAATGATAATTTTCATGGGATAGCCAAACCTTGATAAAATATTATTTTCCAGAAAATGAATGATGACTGAGTCTGTAGCTTTTCTTGTAGGGATTGCATCCATCCACTTTGTGAAATAATCAGTGGTTGTTAAGATCTACCGATGTTGGCCTAAAGATGCAGGATGTATCTTGCCAATAAATTCCAATCCCCATTGCTGGAAAGGGGCTTCTACAAATATGGCTTTCAGAGGTAATGGCAGCAACTTCCTTTTTCCATAAAAAAATTGACACTCATGGCAGGAAACATTTTTTTTGTAGACATCCTTGAACATGGAAGGCAATTAGAAGCCTGCTCTAAGTATCTTGTTTACTATCACCTTCCAATAATGATGACCTCCACAGTCACCCTTATGAAATTCATCAATTACCTTTTATGCTTCATCTTCGAGCAAGAAATTAAGGAGTATCCCACTGATATCCTTCTAATACAAATTCTTATTCAAAATGCACTACCTTAGAGATTTCAGCTTGACAAATCTTGATTTAGACTTGGTCACTTCAGGAGGGGCCCTACGATGCTGCAAAACAAAAATTACATCTTTATACCAATCAGACATAATGGATCTTTCTTCTATAGGGATCAATTCTTCTTCCTCAACCGCCTTTGAAATTTCGGCAACAAAATTCATGTCTAAACAATCAAAATTTGATTGTGTCATAAACTTCGCTAGCCCTTATATTTTCACCAACTTTGTAGGCCTAATCTCCAAATCATACTCCAACAAAGTGTAAATCCACTTACCCCTCTTGCCGTTCGGATTAGCTTGAGTCAATATGTCTTTTATCACAACACTAGGAACAAAAGCCATAATGTGAGAATGAACAATATAGACCTTGAAATCCTTGACTACCTTTACTAGAGCATAGGCTTGCTTTTCCATAATTTTGTGCTTTAGTTCAGAATTTCCTAGTGTCTTACTGAAAAAATAAATTGGTTGTTCATTACCTTGTTGCTTCTTCTGCAATAAAACTCCTGCAATTGTGTGCTCAGAGGGAAAGGAAAAAACTAGAAACTCCTTAGAAAAAATAGGATTTATGAGCACCGATTCTTGGGTAAGGGCCTTCTTGATCTCATCAAAAGAGTGCTTCGCCTCCACTGTCCATTTAATATCGGAATCCTTTTTTAGCATCTTGCTGATATTCTTAACGATTTCTGCAAAATTAGGAATAAACCTTCTAACAAAATTCACCTTGCCTAAAAATGATTGAATCTATTTTCTATTTCTAGGAAAATATATCTTTCGAATGGCAGTGACCCTAATTGGATCAATATTTATTCCCTCTTTCGATATTATATGACCCAATAATTTTCCAGTTGTCAAAGAAAAGATACTTTTGGTAGGATTGAGAGAGATACCAAATTTTTTGCATTTTTGGAGAATTCTTTCCAAGTGCTTGAGATTCTCTCCTTCCTTATTTCAGAACACAGTGATTTCATCTAAATAAGAAACCACAAATATGTCCTTCTCTTTTGCAAATTCAATGTATATTTCCCTTTGAAAAGTCACTCCTGCATTCATGAGTCCAAAGGGCATCTTGGCATACATAAATTTTCCCCATGGTGTAGTGAAGGTTGTCTTCTCTTGGTCATCTAGATGTACTAGTATCTAGTTATAGCTTGAGAAGCCATCTAACGTTGACATCCTTTGGGATCCAACAATGTTTTGCAGTATGTGGTCCATCTTGGGACGAGGATAGTTATCTTTAAGAGATGACTTGTTCAGATTTCTGAAATTAATGCATATCCTAATCTCCCCGCTTTTCTTCCTCACAAGCACCAACTTAGCAAGCCACTCAGAAAATATCAATGGAACAATGAATTTGGCTTCAAACAACTTCTTAATTTCCTTTTCAATCAATTTCATAAGCAATGGATTAATCCTCCTTAATTTTTGTTTAAAGGGATTTTCGTTTTCTTTAATGGGTATTGTATGCTGAATGATTTTGGGGTCATACATCTTAAAATATGCATAAATCCATCCAAAAAAATCAATGTATCTTTTCATAAAATCAACATACCTTTGTCTTACCTCTAAAGGAAGAAGATTGGACAAATTAATCAACTTGGGATTTTCTGCAATACCAAGGTTACAACTTTCAACTTCTTCATCATCATATTTCATCTTAGGACTCTTAACCACATAATTCCGATCAAACAACTTTTCTAGAGGGGTCAAAAATTTAGGACTACAACTATTCTTCAGTTGTATGACCTCAGAATTAGCTTTGGTTTCAACAAACATGTTTTGCTAGTCAACTTGGATGTTTTCAAATTCCTCCTTCAATTCAAGAAAATTTCGAACTTGTTGATCACTGTCAAACACTTTCTAATTGATTAAATTATCAGGAATAGATGGCACATGTCTAAATTCAACTTCCTACCTCTTTCTAGGATGGATGGTAATGATAAACAAATTGGTCGAGACAGCCAAGGAATCAGCCACATAATTCTAATCTCTAGATTTGATGGTGAAATTATGCTCTTCAAAAATTTCAAGCATTTCGAGAATTCGATTTCTATATGCTCTCATTCTGACATATTTATTTTGGTAAGTACCCTTTACTTGCTTTATAACCAATTTAGAATCGCCACAAACTAAAATATTCTTGGAACCTAAAACTTCTATACCAAAAAACAGTACCTCATACTCTGCCATGTTATTTTTGCAATCAAAATTCAATTTATAAGAGAAAAACTTACTCTCATCCCTTGGATTGATAATCCACATACCTACACCAAATCCCTCTCTTCCAGCAGCACCATCAAAAGCCAAATGCCACCAACATTCCTTGTCAACCTCTTCAAAATTTTGAATTTTTGCTAGCTGATTTTTTTTCCAGTTTCTGGTTTTCTGCCTCATTAGTAATTTCATTGAAGAGGATGGAAGATCTCAACTCAGTTTCCACTCCATAGACTGGAATTTTTTTTGGTTTATCTTTACAACTCACCATATATGCCATCCTAGACTCTCTATACAACCTTATTTTCTCACCAAAAACAAGGATAGTGGCATAAGTCATGTCCATTTGCATAGTTCCCTTGATTTTGGAATCCCAAGGTCTAGATAATAACATGCAAAATTTTGGAGGATATCAGCCACAACTATGTCCATCAATACTGTCTTAGCAGACACTTGAGTTAAACCAACAACCACATCCTTGATGATACCTATACATTGAAATCTTTTAGAATCAAAGGAAAAAAAAAAAGTCTTTGTAAGGTTTGGTTATGTCTAAACCCATTCTCTCCATGATGACCTTAGGCATTAAGTTATGATATGCCCCTGAATCTAGCATAGCATTGTGTAAAATCATGTCATGAATTTTTAGGCTCACATAGAAAGGTGGTTATTGTTCATTTTTCCCATCGTCCACTCTTGGCCCTAAGAAGATAGTAGGATGATCTTCTTGAAAATTAAGAATATCAGAGTGTCCAGGCTGGGTATTAAGAATTGTGAAAATTTGGCTTCTCTATTCAATAACTTTGATGATCTCACCAAAAGGGACAACAATTTTGATCTTTGAAATTTCATTTTCTAAATTGAAGTCAAACTGTGTTTTTTCAATTTCTTTTCCATGAGAGGTATCTTTCTTTTTTTCAACAACCTTCAGAGCATCTTTCTTAGGCTGATTTTTATTGGCCACTATAGGAACATTTCTATTCGTAAGGTCATATTTTTTTTTTCATTTAAAAAATAGCATGTTGATAGCCTTTCAAATAATCATAGTGTTTTTCATCTGCCCGATTTCCTATGTCATGGCTAGATTCATCATGCTCTTATTTTGTAAAAAACATCCTTGATACATCTTCATACAAACATTGAATGATATCCTCTTGAAATTCAGGTTGTGTTTCTTCTTCATCCACTAAGTTTTGTTGGAAAGGAGGGCTAACTTGTTGGTCAGGCTTATTTATATTATCTCTTGGTCTTTGCTGATTTTTAGTTATTCTAAAATGAGGATTTATAATTTGTGTTTCTTGTTGTGTAGTAGGAGGGTGATTGTTTCCAACAGTAATCCTATCCATAATTCTCTCCATAGTTTTCATCATGGTGTCAAATTTCACATCAGAGGATGTAGAGGGTTGTTCTTCTTCTTTCAATCTTGTTTTTCCCATTTTGGACTACTTTGCTGCAACCATATTAAACTTAAATTTCATAGCATCATTTTGCATACAACCAAATTAACATACTCTCACTCGCTTGGTTGAATGGAAAACTCATAATCAAAGACCTCAACATAATTTAATTGGGCAGCCCCTGGAGGTGGTTTGATATGAGCAGTAATAGAATTTTAAACCTTATTGAATCTCTTGAAAAAATATTGGACTGACTCATTATTAGCTTTCTTCAAGTTATTATATTCAGTCAAGTCTTAAATAAGGTTTACTTTACTTCCCCATTTTCTCAAAAAACTATCCTCCAACTCATCTCAATTTTGCTGATTTCCTAGGGTTAAAGCTTTAAACCACTTTCTCACTTCACCAATAAAAATTTGCACAAACAACCTCATTTTGACATCTTCATCATCTACCTCTTCTAATTATATGAAATCACTGAATTAGTCAACATGCTACTCTTCAATGACTCCCTCTTCACCTCCAAAATTCTTTATTCTAGTGGAGTATCCTTTTGGTAGGTCATGGAGTATGGCAGGAAGAACAAGAGGAGAATACAGGGCCTCCAAGAGGAGGAGGAGGAACTCTAACCATACTGGCAGTGAGATTGCTAGTTGAAAATACAACAAAAGGAGTATTTGTTTGACTAGGAAAAGGAGTAGTGAAATAGGATGTGATATTATGTTGACTGACAAGAATTTACAGCTTAAGAGACAAAAGAGCTCCACTCAGGTAAAGGGACACCAGCCCTCCTTCTTAACAAGAAGTCAAAAGGATCAAGTTATTTCAGTTTTTCAAATGACTCTTGCTCTAATTATAATTCATATGTGACAGTTTCCCAAAACCCCTCTTTATCTTCCTGTTATCACTCTCCCAGATTCCCAAGGCTGAGGAAGGAATCCCAACATAGGTAACCACAGACCAAGGTTTTGACTTGATAAGTAGCCCTATCAAGCCAGATAGGGCTCTCTCCAAAAGGGTCACATCCAGGAGGGTTGTATCAATTAGGGTTTTTAGGCTATATATAGAGTGCAAGGGGTTGTTTTGTATTGATTTAGTTTGGAAAATCATTGGATGAAAGAATTAGGTCAAGGAAATCTAGGTCAGGGCAATTGAGTTAGGGTTGCAGGGACCAACGAGGAAAGGTAGGTATAAGCTTATCAATTGAAGAGAATTTTTATGGAATGGTGTTGAAGATGTAAGAAGGCTAAGAAAATCATAGGAGATATATTTTTCTTAGACAGAAGAAAAATGAACAAAATATGATCAGTTACCCAAAACATAGCATGTGCAAACATGTATTCTAAATTTATAACTTGTAAAAGATCATAGCATAGAAATGAAATTGAATATGAACAATACATTCAAACACATGATACTGAAGAAGAAACTATGATAGGCATTCAAAACCACAAGTATCCAATAAATTAGTTGTAACTCCTCTTTATTAGCTTGGCCAACTGAGTACAAAGTTTCCTTGATCAACTAGCAAACATCAAACTGATTCCAATCTTTGAAAATGAGTCAAAAAGTACAATATATAGGCCTCAAACAACCTCTCCAAACCTCAGGGGTCGAATCCATGAGAGGAGGATCTGATCCACCAAAGTCTGAACTGAAACCTAGAGTGCAGGGTGGTAAAAGTGACTCAACCCTAACTTTTTGCAAACTGATTCATTACACATCATCATGAGTTTTACCCTAATGTATTTACCCTATGTAATAGTAAAAACATGATATTTACATTTACATTCATCAATTACATAAGTGAAATCATGATTTTCAAGACAAAAGTCAAAATTTGCAGCTAAATTTCCAAATATCAGCAAATTGTCAAACGCGGTGTCGCCGGAAGGGAACACACAACACATCTTGCAGGATGATTTTTACTGGGTTGCATGTGTCCAAATTGGCTCCAAGATAGCTTGTTGAAAATCCCTTCAAGTCTAGTTTACAAATCTGCCTTTATTTTTTAAAATGAAGGTCATTTTCCCTATCAAAAAATTCTTTTCGCAAGACTGGGAAACGCACAACGCCAAAGCCAAAAATGAGGCAGAAACATGGTTTTTTGGTGGTTTTTTTCCCTTTTCACTAACCAGTTTGCCTCCAAATGATTAAAAAATGTACAGGGTTCATGTCCTCATCATTATAAACTCAATGGTGGTGACCATTTTCTCATTGGATGCTCAAAAAAAGAGCACAACACCCTAGGTGTTGTGTGTTTGACATTTCCGCTATGCTTCATGCAAAATCACAGCGCCAGTGCATCACCTTTTTTAAAACTACAATTGGAGGCCTTCCTAGTGTCAAAACTGGGCCCATGATAGATCTTTGGAAATATTATCCTATATACTTTCCAAATATACCTTTTTTTCTTATTATAGTTTATTTTCCTTGTCAATTATTTATTATCCCAAGACTGGTCAGAAAGTGCAGAATGAGGGTGCAGAAATGCAGAGTGATGTTGCTGGAAACTTTTGGAGACCTTCCTCAACTCAAAATTGTGCTCATGATAGCTCATTAGAAATATTTTCCAATATATTTTTCATTTGACTTATCAAGAAAGTGATTTGGGCACTCCAGCTAGGAGAAAACTTGATTTTCCCAAGGTCACTCCAGAAGTGCAGGAAACCTCTTGTAGCACCTGTAGTTTTGAAATTTCTCCAAAACCATGACACCTGTGTAAAACCTGAAATATTTTTTTCTTCCTTCACCTATGATGGATAAAAACCTCTCTCACATTTGTTAAATTCTTCTATGTTTGGTCAGAAACATAGTTTGAAGTAAAATTGTCCCTATGAGTGGCAAATGACTCGACCCTTGGAATGATTTCCTAAAAAATGATGGAGACATGATCTTATGAGTTTGGAATGGCCTCATACTTACTGATATGACCTACCTTATGCCTCCTCCGCTCAAATGTCTATGTTTCCATAGCAAACCCTAGCTTAGTGGGAGAGGAAATTAGGGTTTAGTGCTTGTGGAAAATGATGATTTGGGCACCCTTGGGAAAAAAGGTGAAAATGGTTAAAAAAAATGAAGCAAGGTCAATTATAATGAATGAGATGAGGTGAAAGTAGAGTAAAATCAAGCAGGATGGGTGGGATTCAAATACCAGTGCTAACACTTCCTTTAACACAAGAGATGTAGTATCAATTCCCAATCTTTGTAGATCTAATACAGTTTTATTCAATTCATTATATGATTTAGATCTAAAAAGAATTTCTTCTATATTTTCATCAAAATTTATGTCTTCAAAACTTCGAATAGCCTCAAAAGGTAAAGATAAATCTCTTGTGAGATGTGGATTACCTGACTTTCATGAGCTACCAATACCTCTGAGAATTTTTCCTGCATCATCAACTATCTCTGGTGGATCAGGGTCTAGATTAATCCTCGTGTGAATCTTCTTAGAAGCCACCTTTATTTTGAGGATCTTAGTGGAGTCACCAAGATAGAATTACAACCTCAAATATTTCCGATCTCCTGCTACCTTCAAGAGCACAGTTACTTTGATTTGAATCAATTTCCCAAGATAATGCAGCTTCAAACTCCCGACAGACGCACCAAAATGTTATCACTGGGTTGGCACCAATTGGGCTCTTCAATGGTCACCTAATGCAACTATTTCAAGCCACTTTGGATTGCAAGTTAGCCCTTCCAGTCAAAGAGGGATCTCTCAAAGAAAAACAAATAAATACCCAAGGTAAAATCTCTATTTCAGATGGTTAAATATTTTTGTATTTTAAGTGATTTTGTAGGTGGAAGATGTATGAAAGGCTAGCATTGGGCATGGATTCAGCTATGGTACTTCAATCGCAAGAAAATGTAGTTCATGGAAGCTGAGGCAATTAATATTAAAATATAAAGTTTTACAACAAAAGCATAATACATGAAGGAAACTTGAGCATAATACTATGAATCCCAAGTAATCATGACATTATGAAGCTGATGATAATATGAGAAATGGAAAAAAAACACAAACACATAAGATCAAAAGGAAACTCGGATCTGAAAAATAATTGATACAACTGTATATTAGCTTGGTAAAACAAAATTGCATAATAGTCCTTACATCTACCATCATCAACCAACCTCCTCAAATTCAATAAAACTCTCATTTATAGAGTGAGATCTCTGTTACAAAGGTCTTCCACCTCAGGTAGACTTCGATATTGACCTAGAGACCTAATTCAAATAGGATTACATCATATTGAGGCATAAAATGGATATTTTCTATTTTAATAGAGTTGGTAATAAAAAAGGACTTTATGAACATTAATTAATTCAACAAAAAATCTAACAAATCATGTTTCTCATCCCTATCGAACCAAACTACTATGTTGAGGTGGCCAAGTGATACAATGGATTTAAGGTCTTTATAACACTGATTTGATGATGAGTTTTCCATTTTTGCGAGATGGCATCATGATGAGTTATTTATCCATGTCAGCCATTTGGAGTGGATTGTTGAGCTTCCCCCTTAAAAATATGGCCCAATGTTATCCCTGATCTCATTAGATGACTCAACCACCTTTTTACTGCGTTGACTACCCAAAAAGGTCAAAAAAATTCATAACGCTGGAAAAAAAACAGAGTATTAAGAACTTTCATAGTGTACTTTAGTAGCAACTTCAAAAATCCATCTTTTGCACATTTTTTGACTTTTCTGACTGCTGGAGGATCTTCCTTGGTACTGATGAAGTAAACACATGCTCCAGGTCACCCCTGTTCTTATTTTTTTAAAGAATTTTTCCTTCAAAGAAACCTACAACACTTTCGTAGCGAAAACTCACCTTCAAGCCTCGAATGCGCTACGAAAGTACCTAGTTCGCTATCATTTGATCCTTTCTTCTTTTTTATACCTTAAAAATATTTCTAAAACATGTATATGCATAGTTATGATAACATAAGAAAAAATGTGATTCAAAAATGTGTGGCTTACTATGTTTCATGGGGTAACATCCTCAACCTGCACAATAATCTTAAGACCCTTTTCCTTCAATTCTTGTAGTACCATCTCCATCTGTGATTCCAATATTTTGACTTGATATTGCAACTTCCTTCTTTCTACTTGCAGCCACCTATTTCTCCTACAAATATGCTTCATCATTCTATGCAGGGGCAATTTCCTATTCAACTTCTTCCCTGACTTATCTGCCATCTCATTGAAGAAATCTAGTTGTTTTCTCACTTCCATTTTGAAATTTTCCATCTCCAACCTTTCTTGTTTGAAATCTGCCAACTTCAACTTGGCTTCCATGACCTCTTCTCTAGCTTCCCTCAATTGTTCTTGTAAGAGCTCCAACTCATTATTTTCCTGGACCTGCTCTTTACCCTTTCTTACCTTGATTAACTATGCCTCTGCTGGAGATAATTTTTCTATTTCCTCCCCTGATGGCATGAGCTTCTTCTTCTCTGGTTTCTTAGGCAAATCTCCTCCCATTTTCCCCTTAAACAGTTGTGACCTATTGAATGGCTTCCTAGGTTTAAATATGAACTTTGAATCTTCTTTTGAAAATTCTAATTTCTTGGCCTTAAGGCTCTTCTTTTTAGTCTCTGCTCCTTTAGTTTCCACAGGCTTTGCAATAGGAGACTCTTCAATCTCAAATGTCTCCAGGATGTCTGCCAACTTACCTCTTCCCTCAGTCTGGCTTATAGTAAGCCTCCTCTGTGTACTTGTGTATTTTTTTAACTGACTGCTAGGAGAGGTTTGTTTTGGTACCATAGTATCCTACATTTTCTCAATCTCCAACTCCATAGGTTCTGCTATAGGCTGCATTTCGGTCTCATGATCAACTGAAGGTTCAACTCCAGAATCCTTATTTTTCCTTCGTGTATTTGGCTTGGATTTTGGTGTCTTCTTAGGAATTATGACATCAACTTCATATCCACTCAAAAATAGGAATGTAGACCAATCCCTTCTTAATTTATTCAATTCTTCCACTACCAGCAATTTGATCAAAGTATGATGGAAAACAAAGGTGTCACTGATTTCAAGTTTTGCCTAAACCTTATCTGTAATTTTTCCCAAACTCCTAAAAAGATAATAAGGTAAGTCTAGTGGTTTCTTACCTGTGATGTGTAGTATTATTTTGAAGTGATATTGATAGATCATATGGAATCTACCTTCACATGTGAAATACTTCTGAATCACCATTAAGAATTTGGAATAATTCTCCTTCAGGAAGGTTTTTGGAATTTCTGAACTCATATCCATGCCTCTGTGCTCCTCTTTTAAAAATTCATCACATTTCTACAACTTAAATTTCATCACCTTAAACCATTCCTCCCCTGATCTTGGGATTTCAATAGGCTGTGCAATTGTGTCAAGAGACACAAAAAATTTTAAAATACCTACTTTTGACCCTGTACCAATGAAATTAAGAGCAAAATCCTTCGAAACTTGTGCATGGTATCCTTGTATATTTTAACATAATTGAAGGAAGCCTACATCAGAAAATGCCCATGAGAAGTTGGGGTCTTCCTCGAGTAGCCTCATATCCATAGGTTCATATCTAAAAAAGGTTCCACCTTTATTCGATTTCTTCTGTGATGCCATATCTTCAAAAATTTGCTGATCAACTCCTTCCTTGACACCTGCAAAAACCTTTGATACAACACACAAATCATTTGACACAGGTAAAACTAATCTTATGACAATTGATGATCAGAATCTGGACCTCTCGGATGCTGGAAAAACAATTGAAGCAACTTACAAGGATGAGGGTAAAGTGTTTAAATTGCAAATCAGTATGAACGGGTGTGATGAATGGGTGGAAAAAATACATGATGAAAGGGAAATGATGACTAAGCATGTGTATGAAATATGATGACACATAACGAAATGTATCAATGATGGGCTAATATGCTCTGACAACTAACTAATTCGACCTTTATGAAAAAAATGCATCCTTTTTCCCACTGTTACAAATAAGACAAGTTTCGTAGCACATGCAGTGTTCGGGAGGTTCAATTCGCTATGGAAGTGTCAGGAACTTCCATAGAAAACCCTAACTATTTTACACTGATTTCACTGCGGATTTTGGTGAAAGTGCCAAGTGTAAACAAATGGCCAGATTTACTCAAGCATGAGATTATTTTAGATTTTTCTTTGACATGACCCCTATCACATGAAAAATGACCTTCAAGACCCCTCACATATGTGCATTTTTTGAAAATTTGAATTAAAAAGGCCTTATTCAAACCTAATTGACTCAGCCTAATTAACTTAAGACCAACCTAGACTAACCTAATTGCTATCATGGATAATAGATTTCGAGCATCAGTCCCACCATTATGGAACACCATATTGACACATGGCCTGATGCCCATCCCATTCAACAGAAAGAATGTCAATTACACCCCTCTAAGGAAAAATAAATCAAAAAATAAATAGATAAACTCCACAAAGATGGATTTATCTATCCGATTGTTTACACATTTTGGGTTTCCAACCCTGTACCTGTCATGAAAAATAGGGAACCATCCACATTTGTACCGATTTTTGAGATCTGAACAAATATTTTCCCAAAGACAGTTATCCCACACCATTCATAGACCAAGTTATAGATGTTCTCATTGGAAATGAGGCCCTATCCTTCATGGATGGATTCTCTGGGTACAATCAGATCCATATTCGCCATACGTATCGATACAAAATCAAATTTACTACCCCTTGGGGAACCTTCACATACCAAGTTATGCCATTCAGTATTAAAAACGTTGGCGCCACCTTCCAGAACGCCATGAACTACATCTTCCACGACCTTTCTCATCTCATCCTCGCCTATTTGGATGACCTAACTGTACGATCGAAGATGCATGTTCACCATTTGGAAGACCTACATGTAATATCCCCAAATTGGGACTGCTAGCAAGGCATGCCTGAAAAACGCATTTTTCAGGAATGTATGCTACAGGATTGGAAACCAACACTTGGATCCCTTATATCTGAAAATATAAGACCTGAATCCAAGATGGATTTAAAAACAAATCCTTATAGGTGGTTTAAAGAGGTCTCCCCACACCTAGTGCAGTTGGAAAATGCCCAAAGAAGGGGCTGCAGCAATACAAAATAAATCTGCCCATAAAATAACGCAATTCAGCCCAATATATGTAGGAGATCAATATAATGGTTCATTAATCACTTATACATCAGCAAATCAGGTTTATAATAGGGCCCATACAGTGTACAAGAGAAAAATGGAGAACTTTGATGAAGAAATCCTCAAGAATGAGTTGCTCCAACAATGTATTAGTTGTAAGAAGGCTTGAAAGCGTTATATTATGAGCTGAAGTAGTTGTACATTACATATCAGATCTAGAACAGATCTGTTTACAAAATATTAGATCCATATCAGATCTGTACACTAGAAGAGTTCTTCTATACATTTGAGCAAAACATGTAGGACATGGAGTAGATCTGAGATCTAAGGTTGAAGATCTGCAATAATATTCAGAAATGGTGCAGTAAATACAATCGAAGTCAGATCAGATCTAAATCATGACATGGATCAGAAATCTAATCCATGGATCACCACAGTCAAGGGAAGAACCCCAAACACCAGAGATCTATCCTCAAAAAGGATGCCAAAAATCCCTGCAACCTCTTTCTTGCAAATAACGCAGTTATGGGAGAGAAAATGCGTTGTTGATTCTAGCAATGGTTTGGCCTGATGCCAAGATCTGATTATGCAGCTCCAATGATCCAATACTCTCTTATCATGAGGATAGAAGGCTCTCCCACTGAAAAGATGCACCATAATGGTCTAGATCTGAATAGATATAGCCTCCACTTGCTGCAGCTTACAAGGAAAACCAAACCCTCAACAAGATCTGCGTTGTAGTTGGAAGATGTAGCTTGGCCAAATGCCTAATAGTGGACAAGATCAGCAAGACTCCTCCAAGAGCTACTCAATGGAAGAGGTGGGATTCCCTACCAGGAACACCCTAGTGCTAAACAGCATTATTCTTAGCTAAACAACAAGAGAATAAGAAATGTCTAAACAAACAATATCTTCAGAAAATCATATCATGAAAAACCCTCTCTTGATGTCCTCCTCTTCCTTTTATAAGTTATAAATCCTGCCAAACCCTAAACCATCTCAATGATTTAGCTATGTTCACATGTGTAGCCTCCAACTAGAACTGCGTTGTGCATCTACGAGGTTCATTGCATCTAGACAACGCTGATGATTTGGTCCTAGTTGACTTGGTCAACTGATCCAACCTCTTTCACACTGAAGTGTGCTTATGCAGTTAGCTCATATTTAGCCCTGTTCACATTGAGCATTGATTTTATTTAAGATTCACACCTCAAATACAAAAATTTTTGACTTAGTCAAACTTGACTTTGTCCACATGCAAAAAGTCTCTTTTCACACATGAGGGTGTGAAATCCAGCTTCTAGAATGATCCCTTTTCATACCAAGAGTGTCTTTATGTTGATTTAAATGAATTATGGGTCTCCTTCCCCATTTATTCATCTACTAAGTGCAAAAATCAAAATTTAATATTCTCATTAGCTGCATGCTAATGTAGGAATATTACAGTCCTCCCCTCCCAAATGTTGCTTATCCTCAAGCAACTACAAGGATATAACTAAAGAGTTTCCTCCCAAGGCATGGAGACTGAAATGTATTGGGAAAACATCTTTCCCCAAGTGGATCCTCCATCCCCAAGCAATCATCCATACAAAATGAGTCACCTCCCAACATGGAAACTCCATAAAATTCTCCTCTACCTTGAGCTCATGTAATGTAGGTGGGCTGAAAATATGAACACTGTAGACATAGGAGCCTACCCCATGCTGTCCTCCTCTCCACTTATGATAAGTGTAGAGCATATGATGGTCTTGGGCTGCAAAAAAATCACCCTCAAGTGGCAAGATGAAGACCATATCTCCAAAGATCTCCTCTCCAACATTGTGAATCAAGCTAGCCCAAATCATCCTATATGTGATGGATAGGAAATCATCACCATATGGCATCCCATCAATCACATTTCCCACCTCAACAAAAAGAAACAAGTGTTTGGCTGTGATCGCCATATCTCCTCTCATGCTCCCATTGGAACATGTAATGCAAAAAGTGTGGGAATCCTCTTCCCCAAAGGACATATCCAACTCATGTGTCTCTCTCCAAATCATGTTTCCATTAAAAATAAGATCAATATCAGCAAATGAAATCATGATCAGCATCAAAATGATGAAAATGTTGAAGGTTTCATGTGGTGCAAGAAAGTACCAATAGTTTTCCCAATAGTGACAGTGCAGTTTTTCTAACTGTTGCTTCAGAAAATTACATGGCAAGTGGTTTCTTGATACATGACTGATTATGTATGTTATTTCATCTACTAATGATTGGTAAATGTTGTGTACATAAAATTAACATACATGAAGTAATACAACACTTGCCCATGGCCACATAAAATATGGCTGTCTCCATCATACATTCTGGCCCATTGTTGATCAGGGAGCTCAATGAAAAGCTTGCCCTCTTGTGGAGCAATGCACTGCATAGAAATGGTAAGAGTTGTAGAAATTATATACACTAAGCATGCATACATCCAGATTCCCCTGATCTCACAATATTTTATCTTCTTGCAAAATACAGAATCATTCCACTATTAATCTTTTGCGGAAAATTAATTGCAAACACATGTGAAGCATAAATAAAACAATCGCACATAACACAGTTGTTTAACGAGAAAGCCTGAAGCTAAAAACCCCAACTATCATATATTATGTATCATGGAGATCATGTAACAATCTCATACAAAGCTTAGTACATCAAGCTTTCAGTACAATCAATCGTCACACACTAATCAGAAGAAATCTGAAAATCCATGCACCGATTTCTTGCCACCTAATAGCCTGCCTCCACTGCGCAATCCCTGCTGAAGAATAGCTCTAAATGAATTCGAATTACCCTTGCTTTCACTGTGTAATCCTCATTGGCAACTCCAATGTGTGTGTGGTGCAATCAATGCATCACTATAGTCACAACAGATAGTCCATCTTTCCCTTTCACCTATCTCTCCACTAGAACTGACATGCACTGTAGTTAACTACTGTATTGTTTAGTTGATTAATGACTTATTATTTGTGAATTAATTATTAATTAATTCACTCCACTCTCACTAGTGTATCATTCAGTTAGACTAGATACAACTATCTCAACTGTTTCTAACTCGCTTTAACTAAGTTAAACTGAATACAACTCCATGAACTACTCTTCCAACTCTATCATAACTTTTCCACTTCAGTTCTAACTGAGTCCTCCATGCATGAACCACCAATAAACCCTAGGAATTGCATAATTCCTTTAGCCCACTGATTTTCCAAATCTTCTCACTGAAATTAAGTGCTCCAAGAGAATAAGTTGTTGTTTATTGTCAGATTATTATTAAGAGCTAATAATAATCGACACTTCTATTTTTAGATCGACGATCTATAAATAGACTTCGCCCAATATTCTAAAAATAGAATTTCATCTATTTTTCCAACTTGACCAACCATCCACAAATAGCATTCTGTAATTTCTGAAATATGATCACCATGTCTAAAAATAGACATAGTCTAAAAATAGCCTGCGGGCCCACTTAGTGAAGGCAACTCTTTTCACTAAGCTCATCATCTTGTTGAATCTCAACACTCCCTCTCAACAAGATAGGGATTATCCTTCACCCTGATCCTGCCTCTATGGTATTTTAATTTTCTCTTGGTGAGCACCTTCGTCAGAATATCTACATCCTGATCTTCCGTAGGAATGTACTGAAGCAACATGATCTTCCATTGCAGACAATCTCTGATATGATAATACCGGATATCAATATGTTTAGATCTATCATGAAACACACGATTAATCAAGAGTTTAATGAAACTCTGATTATCATAATGTGTCACTGTAGGATCTAAATGTGAACCGAACAAACCAACCAGGATCTTCCTCATCCAGATAGCCTCACATGCAGCTTGACTTGCTGCCATGTATTCTGCTTTCACTGACCTGAGTGCCACAGATCTTTTTTTCCTGCTGTACCAAGAAAATGTGGTAGATCCGATACGGAAAATCCCTCCTGATGTGCTCTTTATGTCTGTTGGGCTGCCTGCCCAATCTGCATCCATGAAGCCATGCAAATTCACCTCATTCGTCTGTCTGTACCATAAGCCATACTAAGATGTGCCCCTGAGATATCTCAGGACATGCTTGTCTGCCTTCCAAAGGAGCTTGGTAGGCTTAACCATCGCTTATGAAAGATGGTTCTCCGCATATCATATGTCTGGTCTTGTATTAACTAAATACATGAGCGAAACCACCAATTGTTGATAAACAATGGCATCCACTACCTCTGCGATGTAGCATCCTCTTTCCTCCAATTTCCTGGAAGAGGAGTGTCGATAGGCTTGCAGCCTTACATGTGAAACTTCTCCAGTATATCCCGGGCATACTTTCCTTGAGACACAAACAATTCACCTTCCCGCTGCCATATTTCCAATCCAAGGAAATAATGAAGGAGGCCCAAATCCTTCATCTCAAACTCCTTTGCAAGATCTACCTTGCATGAGTGTATCAACTGCTCATCACCCGTTAGTATTAAATCATCAACATAAAGAACAATTATTAAAATATTACCCTCCACCACAATTTGGTACAGGTTTGCATCCGCCTCACTCTTGGTGAAGCCAAGTCCAGTGAAATAGCTATCGATCTGAGTGTACCAAGCATGTGGTGCTTGTTTCAGCCCATACAGCACTCTTTTGAGCCTGCACACATGCGACTCGTTGCTGAAGATCTCAAATGCTTCAGGCTGCTCAATTTAAACCTCTTCCTCAATGATCCCATTAAGGAACGCAATCTTCACATCCATCTGATGAATGTGCCAACCCATCTGCGCTGAGAGAGAAAGGATGGTCCTTATGCAAGAATATCGTGCGACAAGTGCAAAGGTTTCTTCATAATAAATCCCCTCGATCTGTGATAAACCCTGGGTAACAAATCTTACCTTATACTTCTTGACACTCCCATTAGCAGCTTTCTTTACCTTGTAGATCCATCTTGATCCTACAACTGATTTACCCACCGGCCTTGGAACAATCTCCCAAGCATTGTTTCTGACAACGGAGTCATACTCCTCCACCATGGCATCTACCCATGTGGGCTCCTGTACTGCTTCTTCAAAAGAAGATGGCTTTTTCATGACACACTTTCTCATAAGAGCCATGTATCTAGTTAATCGGTCAGGTGACTGTCTCTGTCTGCGCTGTGATGTAGGGACTCCTACATTCTGTGCCACATCAAGCTTTAGTCTCTCAGCTTCTATGGTTTGTTTCTACCTTGTCTGATGTTTGGTTCTGCATGAGTGGACTCCTCCACTCCATGAATCTCCTTCAGTGGTTGATCCACATCTAGAGGCTCATCTTTGGGAACAAGCAGTTCCTACACTGCATGCAAGTCTAGCTCCCTCTCAAGCATAGCTCATGCAACACCCACGATCATTTTTTTCTTCCTCTCTACAACCCCATTCTGTTGTGGGTTATGAGGCGCTATGAGTTCTCTTTGAATTCCTTCTTTTCTACAGAAGTCTTTGAATTCTCCCGAGATGTATTCACCACCATTATCGTTCCGTAGAGCTTTCACTTGCTTCCCCGACTCCTTCTCCACCAATGCTTTGAACTCATAGAACTTTGAGAATGTTTCGCTCTTCTTCTACATGAATAAGATCCAGCATCTACGAGAATATTCATCAACAAATATAACATAATACCTGTGTTTTGTTGTTGAAGCAACCGAGAAAGGTCCACACACGTCTATGTGAATTCTCTCCAGGATCACTGAAGCACGGTTCTCCTTCTCATGAAAGGTGGTCTTCACAAAATTACCCATAGTACATCCCTTGCACTAATCTGACTGCACAAGAGTACCCTTGGGAATTCCAGTAGAAATCTGCTGCAAAATCTTCAAAGCGCCATGGTGAAGATCACCCAATCTCCTATGCCATAATTCGCCCTCATCCCGGCTCACCACTTCTTCTTCTTTTCCCACCCTTACAGTGCAGCCATCTACCTCCAGCTTGTAGAGATTCTTAACTCAAATCCCTATCTTCTTGGTTTGACCCGTTGTTTTATGTCGAAGGAAGGCTTTTCCCTCACTGAAAACAACATCATAACCTTTGTCTTCCAACATTGCGACCGAAACCAAGTTCTTTTTCATACTTGGAACATGCATAACATCTTTCAACAAGAATGGACTATCGGACACCCTCTCAAAGGTAATGGTCCCAATGCCAGTTGCATTGTATCGACCATCATCGCCCATCTCTATATGCATCTGGAGGTCCTTCTCCTCCAAGTCACTAAACAATTCCTTGTCTCCCGTCATATGAAAAGACGCACCACTATCAAGATACCACACCAATCCCATATAGCTTGAAAACAAGCATGCGATCAAAGAGAAATCAAGTTCAAATTGCGAGGCTAAGTCCTATCTAGCTATAGATCTAGCAACCTTCTTGTTCTTCTTCTTCTTTGGGCAATTAGTGGCGAAATGCCCATGTTCGTGACAGTGAAAACACTTCACTTTGGACAAATCCTGCTTATTTCCTTTAGCATCAGATTTTGAAGGAAATTTATTCCCCTTCCTTTTCCTTGCTTTGGCAGCCAAAGTTAAATTCTCTTCATCTTGATTCTTCGATGAAGAGCCATCCCTGGTACCCCGCCTTATCTCCTCCTGCACAAGATCCGACCAAAGTCACTCCCATCCTGGCAGTTTCTCTCGTCCATTGACAGAGTCTTTGTAGCTATGCAAACTCTTCGGAAGCCCAAGGAGAGCCAAGCTCACTAAGTCTTCATCATCAACAGTAATCCCCACACTTCCCAGTTCATTCCTACAGTGGACAAACTTCGTGAGATATTTTGGAATACTGTCACCCTTCTCCATTTTTATTTTTTTGAGCTTGTCTTTCAGCGCCAACTTCCTCTGGTCACTGCTGCTTTGGAATAAATATTTCAAAGCTTTCCACATTAAGAATGGAGTGGATTTCCCATGAAGGCTGGACACAATATGGTCCTTCACACCTTCCAACAGAATTATTCTTGTCTTTGCTATCTTCTTTTTCCATGCGTCAAGTAATGCAGCATCGCTAGATCCCGGCTTAGGAACATCGCTATCGATGAACTCCTTCAATCCATTATCCTCCAGCACCACCTCCATCCTATCCTTCCAGGCTATGTAATTTGAGCTCCCATCAAGGGCATACTCCAATTGCAACCCATTGAAAGACATTTCAATGTATACTCAACTTCTGCACCAATAATTTTCTGAAGCAAATTCGAATTGTCCACCAGCACAAACTCAACAATTCCTCACAATTGCAATATTCAAGAATTAACACTGCTCTGATACCATGTAGAAATTATATACACTAAGCATGCATACATCCAAATTCCCCTGATCTCATAATATTTTATCTTCTTACAAAATACATAATCATTCCACTATTAATCTTTTGCGGCAAATTAATTGCAAAAACATGTGAAGCATAAATAAAACAATCGCACATAACACAATTGTTTAACGGGAAAGCCTGAAGCTGAAAACCCCAACTATCATATATTATGTATCATGGAGATCATGTAACAATATCATACAAAGCTTAGTACATAAATCTCTTAGTACAATCAATCGGCACACACTAATCAAAAGAAATTTGAAAATCCATGCACCGATTTCTTGCCACTTGATAGCCTACCTCCACTGCGCAATCCCTGCTAAAGAATAGCTCTGAATGAATTCGAATTACCCTTGCTTGCACTGCGAAATCCTCATTGGCAACTCCAATGTGTGTGTGGTGCAATCAATGCATCACGATAGTCACAACAGATAGTCCATCTTGCCCTTTCACCTATCTCTCCACTAGGTCTCCACTGGAACTGACATGCACTGTAGTTAACTGTTGTATTTTTCCGTTGATTAATGAGTTATTATTTGTGAATTAATTAACTAATTAATTCACTCCACTCTCACTAGTGTAACATTCAGTTAGACTAGATACAACTAGCTCAACTGAGTCTAACTCACTTTAACTGATTTAAACTAAATACAACTCCATGAACTACTCTTCCAACTCTGTCATAACTTTGCCACTTCAGTTCTAACTGAGTCCTCCATGCATGAACCACCAATAAAACCTAGGAATTGCGTAATTCCTTCAGCCCACTGATTTGCCAAATCTGTATACTGAAATTAAGTGCTCCAAGAGAATAAGTTGTTGTTTATTGTCGGATTATTATTAAGAGCTAATAATAATCGACACTTCTATTTTTAGATCGACGATCTATAAAGAGACTTCGCCCAATATTCTAAAAATATAATTTCATCTATTTTTCCAACTTGACCAACCATCCACAAATAGCATCCTGCAACTTCTAAAATATGATCACCGTGTCTAAAAATAGACATAGTATAAAAATAGATTTGCGCCAAAAATAGCCTGTGGGCCCACTTAGTGAAGTCGACTCTTTTCACTAAGCTCATCAGTATGCAGATCACTAAATGCAACAACGAGATCCTTACCATGTAATAGAAGTAAGACAATGATAGAATCCATTAAAAAACTCTCCATAGTGGTATGACATACTCTCATGAAGAGAAATGAATCATGTGTTGCATGAAGATCCTCCCTCATATACTTTGAAATCCAAGCAAAGAAGAACATGTCATAGTAATAGATGTCTCCACCCATTACTCCATATTTCTCACCTCCTCCTTGTCCATCAAGTGCATCAAGAGTGAAATGATCCTGGGGACACTCTATCCATAATTCCATGCTCCAAAGTGACAGCGTTGTTGGCCTATGAAAATAGGCTCCTGTCAATACATAGCTCCATTCTTTGGCATGTCCATTGTCAAAGACATCTTCCATAATGATGCTACAAACAAGAAGCTCCTTCCAAATTGGAAGTACTTCTAGATCATCCAAGGGTAAGGAGTAGCCCCTTTGCACCATGATAGTGCCATCTCCTACTCCTGCAACATCATGCAAAGTGTGAGAGAAAATTTGACCTTGCTCTCCCAAGAACATCCAAAGCAACAAAAGATTTTTCTGCCTCCCCATACCTCCATCATACAAATCATGTGGTGAAAACATGGTGATTTATATGAAGAATTTCATATCAACACAATGTGTCCATACTCCTTGCTGCCCAATGATGCAAGCATCCTACCACACATATTTCTCCCACATACCCTTAGAAAGAGGATGATGGCCAAACTCTTTCAAGAGTAGCCAACGCAGCCAAGCCTCCTGCTACCCAGTGTCATAAATTTGCAAGTAGATTTCCAGTTTCTTGCTCATCATCCACATCCATTCATCCACCGGTGGATCATGGACCTCATTCTGTAAATACTTGGTATCCTCCCATTGTAGGACACCAACCTTCTCAAATATTTGAAGAACTTTTCACTTCATGGAATGTTGAAGTGCACCTTCCATGGGATCCCTTGATGAGACCTCCTCCTCATGCATGGTCTTCCAAAACCAGTGGGGTCTTGGATCTACTGCAAGTAGAAGTCTCTCTTTGAGTTGTGGCATGCTCATTGAGAAAGTGTCATCTAGAGAGGAGAAAATTTTTCTCATCTCAAGATGTCTACCCTTTTTCATCTCTTCCTTCATTGCTTCCTAAATGAAGCTGACATCCGATTGCTCCCATGAGGAATGGGTCCTCCTTGCTTCACTGCTGCTCTTGGACAGCGCAGTGCAACTCTGCTGCTCTAGATAGCAGTAAGTGATGATTCTAGATCATGCAACAGTAGGACTCCACAATCCTCTAAAATATTTGTTGCAATATTAGAAAGTGGAAATTCAATCATACCTTGATGGGCTTTGGGAACACCTTGTATGGCTACAAGAGTTCCTTCTTCTACTATGTTTTCTCCCTCAAATACTGATGTTGAAGGCTGCTCCTTGAAGGCTGTGACAATGTTGATACAAGTCTCCTCAAGATATGGTGAGGACTTCTCTTCCTCGAGTTTCTCTTTATCAAATCTCTTGATCATCCTTTGAGTGAAATATGCAAAAGAAGATACTTTTGCATGTCTCACATGGCTGAATCACCAATTGCTTGCTTCACCCTTCAGGTGCAGCGCTACAATCTCCACTACTTCTTTCTCTACCACTGGATGTAGTAGGAAGAATGCACTGAGTCTTCTTTCCCAAGCCTTTGCTGCGGATGTCCTATCAAAATTGGACAATAGAAACCTATTTCCCTTGATTTCTCCCTTGCTGCAGGGTCTCCTCTCTTCCTCTAGTTGAATGAACTGTGGGAAGGATAGAGTCTCCTTGAAGGCTCTATGTTGAGACTTATACTCAAAAAGGTACTCACTCAGAATCTGATGATCCAAGTGTCCTCCATGCTTCTTGTCTTCTTCTTTGTGAGAGTAGGAAGTGCATGGTCCTTCCTCTTCTACTTCTTCTATCTGCTTAACCTCCTTGGCGAGGTTCTTTCTAGATCTAAAAAGTGATGAGAGTAAACTCATCCTCTCCATAATTCTGATATTTCTCCTTCTGATAGCTGGAACTCACAGTCTAAGCCAAAGATCATGCTTTGATACCACTATAATATCCCCAAATTGGGACTGCTAGCAAGGCATGCCTAAAAAACGCATTTTTCAGGAATGTTTGGTATAGGATTGGAAACCAGCACTTGGATCCCTTAGATATGACAATCTAAGACCTAAATCCAAGAGGGATTTTTAAAAAAATCCTTCTATGTGGGTTAAACAGGTCTCCCCACACCTAGTGCAGTTGGAAAATGCCCAAAGAAGGGGCTACAACAATACAAAATAACTATGCCCAGAAAATAACGCAGTTCAGCCCAATATATGTAGGAGATCAATATAATGGTTCATCAATCACTTATACATCAGTGAATCAGGTTTATAATAGGTTCCATACAGTGTACAAGAGAAAAATGGAGAACTTTGATGAAGAAATCCTCAAGAATGAGGTGTTGCAACAATGTATTAGTTGTAAGAAGCCTTGACAGCGTTATATTATGAGCTGACGCAGTTGTACATTAAATATCAGATATAGAACAGATCTTTGTATAAAATATTAGATCCATATCAGATATGTACACTAGAAGAGTTCTTCTATACATTCTCCTTGGGGTTTTGAGCAAAACATGTAGTACATGGAGTAGATCTGAGATCTAAGGTTGCAGATCTGCAGTAATATTCAGAAATTTTGTAGTAAATAAAATAGAAGTCATATCAGATCTAAATCATGACATGGATCATAAATCTAATCCATGGATCACCACAGTGAAGGGAAGAACCCCAAACACCAGAGATCTCTCCTCAAAAAGTATGCCAAAACTCCTTGCAACTTCTTTCTTGCAAATAACACAGTTATGGGAGAGAAACTGCGCTATTGATTCTAAAAATTGTTTGGCCGATGCCAAGATCTGATTATGCAGCTCCAATGATCCAATACTCTCTTATCAGGAGGATAGAAGGCTCTCCCACTGAAAAGAGGCACCAGAATGGTTTAGATCTGAATAGATCTAGCCTCCACTTGCTGCAGCTTACAAGGAAAACCAAACCCTCAACAAGATCTGCGTTGTAGTTGGAAGATGTAGCTTGGCCAAATGCCTGATAGTGTAAAAGATCAGCAAGACTCCTCCGAGAGATACTCAATGGAAGAGGTAGGATTCCCGATCAGGAACACCCTAGTGCTAAACAGCACTATTCTCAGCTAAACAGGAAAAGAATAAGAAATGTTTAAACAGACAATATCTTTAGAAAATCATATCATGAACAACCCTCTCTTGATGTCCTCCTCTTCCTTTTATAAGTTAGAAATCTTGCCAAACCCTAAACCATCTCAATGATTTAGCTCTGTTCACATGTGCAGCCTCCAACTAGAACTGTGTTGTGCATCTAGGAGATTCATTGCATCTAGACAGCACTGATGATTTGGTCCTGGTTGAGTTGGTCAACTGATCCAACCTCTTTCACACTGAAGTGTGCTTATGCAGATAGCTCGGATTTAGCCCTGTTCACATTGAGCATTGATTTTATTTAAGATTCACACCTCAAATACAAAATCTGTTGACTCAGTCAAACTTGACTTTGTCCACATGCAAAGAGTCTCTTTTCACACATGAGGGTGTGAAATCCAACTTCTAGAATGATCCCCTTTCATACCAAGAGGGTTTTTATGTTGATTTAAATGAAGTATGGGTCTCCTTCCCTATTTATTCATCTACTAAGTGCAAAAATCAAAATTTAATATTCCCATTAGTTGCATGCTAATGTAGGAATATTACACTAAACCTAGTTCAAGTTCATTTTCTGCATCAACACCAAATTTTTTTTGGGATTCAAAATCTCCCAACGATGTATTAGATTCGACCCTCTCAAATTCCAGGCAATTAAAGAAGTAGCACCTCCAAAAACATTGAAGCAGTTAGAATGCCTGTAGGGTAAGGTCAACTTCTTACGACGCTTTGTCCCTGACTACACTACTTACTTACACGCAAGGATTCCTGCATCTCCTTCATCAATGCATCCCTTTCCAATGGGATGTGCAGGCTAAAAAATCATTTGAAGCTTTAAAATATGCATTATCTTTAGTTCCCTTTATTAGCCCACCCAACCACAACAAAGACTACACCTTATATCTATTAGCATAAGATATATCCATTGCTGGGGTGCTAGTCCAGAACGAACCAGAAAATAGGAAATACGTAATTTATTACATTAGCAAGAACTTATCCAAGCCTACATTGAAGTATGATCCAGAAGAAAAAACAACCTTATCCCTAGTATATTCAGTATAGAAGCTTCGATACTATATCATCCTTCGAACCACCACCGTCATAGAAACTATCAACCCTATGCCATATTTTATCACCCGTCGTATGATGAATCACAAATATGCCCGATGGGTAGTTATACTGCAAGAATTTGATCTACAGTTTAACTCCCTGAAAAGAAAAAAGGCACTCATCCTCACTGAATTCATCACGGATCTACCAACATAGACGCAAGAATCCCTCATTAATAATTCACTACCAGATGGACATCTTTTCTTAGTGTCAATGTACAACCCTTGGTATGGTGATGTCCTCCTCTTTCTACAAACTCAAAAGTTCAAACCCCAGCTCACTTGTGATGCCCAAAGGTGCATACGCCATCATGCCCCTTGCTACCTCCTTTTAGGGGATGTCCTTTATCGAATAGGTGTCGACACCATCCTTCGTAGGTGCTTCACTCATGACTAAGTCGTGTAGGCTTGAACGACTATCATAATGAGGCTTGTGGTGGCCACCTCTCAGTGGTCACCAATGCTCAAAAATTCCTATGTTCCAGTTACTTTTGGCTCACCCTCTTTCACGACTGCATTCAAGCATTCAAAATATGTGATTGATGCCAACGATACACTCATAAAGTGTGAGCTCCTCCAATGCCTTTGCACCCCATCATCCTCATCGGCCCCTTATGCAAATGGGGCATAGACTTCATGACATGCAACCCCCCATTATTCGGCAACCACAAATACATGGTTGTGCCTGTCAATTATTTCACCAAGTGGGAAGAAGCCATGCCTACATACAACAACACCACATAAAATGTCGCACAGTTTTTCTTCAACCATGTCATCACATGGTTTGGTGTCCCCAAGGAACTAGTATCAGATCATGGGAAATATTTTGAAAATGAAATATTCCAGGAATTATCCCAGCACCTTGGTTTTTCTCACGAGTTTGCATCACCATACTACCCCCAATCTAATGGTCAGGTAGAAGCTATCAACAAATTCCTCAAAAAAATGTTGCAGCGCATGGTGAACAATAAAAAAACCAATTGGTACCACATGGTGTTCTCAACCCTATAGGGATATCGCACAACGGTCAAAGCATCAACAGGATTCACACCCTTCCAATTAGTCTATGGGGTGGAGGTCATGCTTCCCATTGAACGTGAAATACCCTCCCTACCTTCAGCTATCAAACTTCTCACCGATACTAAACCCCTAGAGAAAAGGTTGGTACAGTTAGAACTGGTTTGAGAAAGTCGATGAGAGTCTCTCCAACATAACGAAGCCCACAAAAAGAGGGTCAAAGCCTCGTTTGACCGCAACATCACCCCTCAATCATTCACCGAGGGAGAATTAGTCCTCCACTATGATTACACCCAAGAAGCTTTAGGACCAGGGAAATTTGAGACACTATGGAAGGATCCATATATTTTCAAACATTACCTCCTCAAGGGGGCATACATTTTATCAGATCTCGATGGGACATGCCTAAAAAATCCCGTCAATGGACTCTACCTCAAGATATTTCCCCATAAATAAAGCCCCTTAGTGCCCTAGAATAAATATGTATGTACCATAACTTATTTTTATGATGATCACCTCATCATGTATTTAACCTAAAAGACGCTCTCTCATCCTATGTCACAGATGGATTTTCTGCTAATGTATCATTAGGAATTTTCTGATGGCGCCTCTCAATGGTCGCAAAACTTTGTTGTTGTAACCTGGGCCATATACTCTTCTGACCAGACACCTTTCCCCACTAATTGACTTTGTATCGGGTCATCCACCAACAATCAAGCCGAATATGATGTCGTCATAGTGCTTTTGGTTGATACCTATTGGGTATGTGTTATATTAATTCCACGATTAGTCACACGCAGGGCAGTCATAGGGGGGGTGGTAACCCCCCATGTCAGGGTCTGGGGCAGCGCCCCGGGAAAAAATATTTCGGTGGGTGGACCCACCCATGGTTTTGTGCATGGGTTTGCACATGGTTTTAGGGGACGATGGTTTTCGGCCCCTGGTATTTTTTAGATTCGGTCAAGGGAACTACGGTTATGTCCTAATCTAGGGTTAATGGATTGGTGTTTATGAATGCTTCGGCATGTATATATATGTGTGGTAACACTAAAAGGAATATAATGAATCTCTGTGTATGTACATGCCGAAGCATATATATATTCCTTTTAGTGTCACCACACATATATATATTCCTTTTAGTGTTACCACACATAAATATATTCCTTTTAGTGTTACCACACATATATATACATGCCGAAGCATTCATAAACACCAATCCATTAACCCTGGATTAGGACATAATCGTAGTTCCCTTAACCGAATCTAAAAAATACCAGGGGCCAAAAACCATCGTCCCCTAAAACCATGTGCAAACCCATGCACAAAACCATGGGTGGGTCCGCTCACCGAAATATATAAGCATCAATATCCATCACACACATATATAAATAACATACATGAAATAAACCATAAAGTATCAACATGTACACATCCACTGGCTCATAGCCAAGAAAAAATATCTCATCAAAAAAGTATGGGAGCATCCTCATACTGGGCACTTGCCCTGGTACATACATAAAAAAACATCTAGGGTTGAGGCCCTCCCTCCTGGTCCTGTGGACCAATCTCTGCACTAGAAGCAAAAATGGGACTAGCCATGGCCATCGTCAAAGCTATACAGCGCAAAGATGGTTGATGTGCCTACTCATGTGCCATCGCAGTCTCCACAAAGACCTCCGCAAACCCATCCCAGCGCACAATGGGAATCCCTCTAGTCAGTGCCTTAACCCTCCCCCAAGTGTCTTAGTAATATCACAACTTGGCCTCCACAGCTACTAATCAAGCCTCTGTTGCCTCAACAAGCTCATGCCACCTCTTTGTGTCCCTGGTTGTTGTTGCACTGCTACCCTCTCCGAAGGGTCCACCAATCTCCTACCGTTGCTACTGCGTTGACCGCTCAGGCCTAGCAGGAGGCCTCACATCTCTAAGTCTCTGGGGCATGGGTTCTGCCCCTGCGACTCCCATGCATCTTAGATCATTTCCTACCAAGTAGGATAGTGGTTGTACCTGGGGCCCCGCATCTACAAATAAACAAGAAATATATCAGTGTCGTCATTTAAAACACATATATACATGTAAAAATTACGTAAATGCAGAAAACAAAAAATCTCATACGTGTTGGTCTTTAGGCATCACCAAGAGGAAGGCCCATGTATGTCTCCCTCTAGAAGTCCAGACCATGGTATGGGTACTCTAATATCAGTTGAGGGTTAGAGTTAAACCAACCCTCCATGGTGGTGTTCCAATAACGCCCCACAACTCCACCACCCGCTCGTGGAATCACTGACTCCCAACGTCGTATGCGTGGGTCCTTGACAAACCCTCAAGGCACAACTAAAAATGGTTGGAGCATAACAAACCTCTCATACATGATGTTGTAGAGAATAATATTGTAGCTAAATCTCCAAAGCTCATCATGCCTCACCCATGTAAGCTGGGACGTCATGCCCCCGTACACAAATTGAGCCCAATTAAAGAAATGGCCCACTTGTAACTGCTGAAGGACCACTATCTGGGGTCCTGATACTCTATGGGGGGAATCCTCAGGATTTGGCTTCACGCTGTAAAAATTTTAGCTTCTAAACCTTTGTAGAAAAAAATTTATAGTGAAAATGCCATGATGACCTGTTTGGAGCAATGAAACCCTAGAATCCAAAGCTCTGATACCAAATGTTATGAAAGAAGCTCCAAAAATAGAAGAAAAGAGAGATCAATGCCTTAGAAATAGCCACTTCAAGGGGGCAACCTCCAATACATTACATAAATGAACAATTTTGGGATGATACAAATGACAAAACCCCTTTCTATATATAGGATTCCATGGGGTCACAATATAATCCTAGCCAACCTAACAATAATAATGTAAGGGCATAATAATAGCAATATTGGGGTTACAGGGGTACAACAATAACAATAAATGGGTTACACTAACAATAATGAGGGACTATACTAGTAATATAGGGACCTAACAGATATGGTAAAGCTTCCCCATGAGGAAGCAACCCTCTCACAAAATACACATTAATCTGGGTCGATATGGGAAAATTGGCCCTTCACACCACCATGATCTGTCGATCATCATCCCAACACCAAATAATAAAGAGCAGGAATCTATCCTGTGATCTCAAGATCGGGTTCTAAAGAAACTTCAGTAACCCCCATCGAGCCAAGGCCTGGCTCACTTCCTGGTTCCCTGCAACTGCAACATGTAGGGCCGCCCAATCCTTCTCTCTCCATATCATCCTTCCATCAAGGATATAAATAATCAATTTTTTAGCTTCCTAAGCTCAAAAAAGGATAAAATATCCCATTTCTTTCAAGCGCGTGCCTATGGGTCACGTGTTTCTCAGGCCATAGGCCGTGACGACCACCGGACCAAAGTCTGTGCATCCTTGTTTAACACAGAGGCACGGTCCACGCGTTTGTCAAACACAGATGAGCGAACCGCGCATGGTCCAACGACCAAGACACGGTGACCCTCGTAAAGACATCGTCACGGCTTATTGTGACTCAGTCGCACAAATGTGCAACTAAGGGGCCCTTTTGCGCAATGTCATCATGTAAACCTCAGAGGTTCATACGATGACCGTGCAACTCTACCTGAGTCGCCAACGCGACCCTACAAAATTCACCCTAAAATGGTCGTACAGGGGACCCTTATACAACTTACCCACCCTACAATTATTAAAAATGAAAAGGCTAGGGTACAAGCTCTTACCTGGCTCTCCCTGGTACTCTGGTTGACCACATTGGCAAGAAAAGCTATGGGATCAAGCTCTCATCTGTCAAGCTCAACAATGCAAATGAAATGATATTTCACTCAATGCAATGGGGACCATAGCTTCCTAAGGGGGGAGGACTTATCTAGGTGGATATTGGTGGCCACTCACCTATTCCACTTGGAACCCCAATATTGTTTCTTTCATTTTCCTTAATTGTAGTAAAATTAACTATTTTTGGCATTTTTTTTGGGTTTTGAACTTCTGGATTTGTTTTGAGGCCCCAAACGATGCTTTTTTTGGAAAATGGGAAAATCATAGTTTGTGGTAGGGGGTTTCCATCAAATGTTGTAGTCGTCGGATATATATCTCTAACGATGTATCATACGTGTCAAACAAAGATCATATTCCAAAGTTATGACCCCGGGAAGTTGATGTACCAATTTACCCCAACAGGACCCACAAAATTTTTGTGCTTCATCTCCTAGTGTTAGGTTTATGGATGTTTAGGGTTTTAAATTATTTATCAATACTAAATAGGCCCTCAAGACTCATTGTAACACAATTCAAAAGGCATGTATTCGTCATGTCTCTTCTCAGAGATAAACTACCATCGCCCAAACTAATTTATTTCCATTCTGCATGTAACAATTTTTAGTGCTTTATTATTAATGAATTAAAGTTTTGTTTCCACTGTAGCTCCGTGTTTCTATCTGTTAACACCAGAAAATTGTACAGTATAAAATACACTTAAGTTTGTGTATTAAAATGTACAGATAAAGATTTTCTAGCTGGAGACATTATGGAAATCGCAAAAATTAAACTTTTCCTAAGGTTGTTAAAAGAAAATTTGGACCACACACCAAAAAAGAAGGTGAAATGTGCAACCACACAAATTTTCCTTTGAAAGTCGCACAGTAAAAGGAAATTGCGAACTCAGAAATTTAGGACCACTTCCCCCACTTAGGGAGAGGATTCACTAAAATTGTCATTCAAGGAAAACTGACTTGGGGTCACCCTAAATATATGCAACCCTCAATGGAATCATCTTATCCTACTCTTGAGTCATTATCATCCTTGAACTAAGAGTGGGAAGATGGGTTCAAAATTTTCTATATAAACAAGTCATGGGAGAACCAAAAGATGAGACATTGTTATGCTGGCCAAATTGCTATTAGAGCAACACCGCATTTCATTGTTGAAACATAAGAAGTGAGAGCACTAGCATGTTTTCCATATTTCTTCTTAGAAATCCAACATCTTAGTGAGAGTATAAGGGTCCACCATTGGAGAGTCTTCACACTTATTTTGAGATAGAGGAGAAGCTTGCAAAGAGACTGATGAAAAGGACCTCCTTGCTGAGGATTTTAGCATCATAGCTCAAAGGATCCTCTTCAGATGTTTTTAGTATTCTTTTGTATTCATCTTCTACCACCAGCAGTTAATAAAGGGAGACTTTTTCCATTATTATGTTAACTTGTTGTTTCATTAAGAATTATTTTGTATTTGTCTCTTTTGTTTAGTTTATGTTTGTAGATGCATTGTTTTCACTATTTCCAATGCTTTGTTTTGTTCAAGTCTATCCACTAACAACACCAACTATCTCTGTGATCCTTTGCAGGGAACAAATGACTGTTAAGGAGGTGTTATTTGGTACTCCATTGCCACAAAAAAACTAACACATTGTTTATGTTTGTATTTCATTTCATTCCTGCATAAATCTAAATCATACATACTAGGCATTTCCACCATAATTCATATGACCCTCATATATGCTTAAATTACAAGAGAAACCTTTATAATTTCTATCTAAATATTCATGAAAAATGTTGCAACAAAATTTGTTTCATTTTCAAGATCTTGATTCTCCTTATAACTATTATATCCCTCTAAATTTGCAAATGAAATTTGACCATCATAAGAATTATTCTTTTCCTTTTGAAAATTATTAGCTTACCCTTCTATTACTCTATTGACAAGGATAAATGACCTAGTAAAATTTGTAAGGCTCCTCTCCAGTGTGAGGCCCCAATCAAACCTCACATTGTTTTGGGTAAGAGACCCATCCAAATTCTGGTCTTGTAACCAAACATGGTTTTATATGATGTGAGATATTGAATAATTGTTATGACAAAAATATGTAAGAACTAAGCTAAAAACTATTTAAATGCAAAAATGAAACTAATATAAGCCAACTAAATATTGAAATATAGATAAGAAAAAAAAGAAATGAGTGAATAAACAAAAAAAATGTTGAATCAAGAAAACAATTAGCTAATTTTTTGGCACCGAATGCTTAACTCAGTAGAGAAAATAAATAATATTTATATTTGATATAATAAGAACTCATTGAATAAAGCTATGATAAATAAATAATAACAATGTGAGGAAACAATATGTAGTTCATAGAATAGTCTATTGGCAATCAATAATAAATATCATCGAATGCACACACAAACGAATTTACCAAAGGTTAATCTGAAACAAAAACAATGTATGCGAAGTCATAATTCCAACAATGGCCTTCTCAGGATTCTCAACATTATTTCTCAATAAATACAAACTATGCCAACTTCCTAGATTTTTTCTACAAATATTTCCAAAGGATCGAAAGTCCTTCGTAGTAGGATTTTTACACTATTTGTAGGCTACATTAATAACTTCATCTTGGGACTTTTGAGCTTCCATAGGGTAGTTATAAATTTTCATATTCTTATTGTTTTAAGAAATTAATTTATAAAACTCTTAGATAATGAAGTTGATAGATGCTACAATGTGATTAGATCCTCTATTGGGACCCCCAGGATCTCCTGAATATAGGCTACCTAGATCGTACAAATAGATGTAATAATCTTAATCTTACTTCGTAACAACCCTTCCAAGATGATACAATATTCTTATTGTTTATTGAGAAAGAGTTTTTACATACTTCTTCAATGATACCATGAAGGAATTCAACATTTTTTGCTACTTGAAGGAATCAACATTGTGTTTCTCAATATTTTCTTTGGTGATATTGTTGGTGAATACACTAAAATATATTTCTCTAACATTCAACATTTATTCCAATTCTAGGTCCACTACTAGCCTCTCCCTGAGCCCCAATAACTGGAAATTTGTTCATTTTTATTGACCTCTCAACTAAGGTAATTCTATTGGTACTAAACCACGAATCTCGAGATGCCCCTTTCTAGTTTTTCTTGAATCCTCGGGGTCCTATTGACAACAATTAAGTCATATGCCAATTCGTCTTCACTTATTCTAAAAAATTCATGTAGGACTTAGGGATATTATTTTGGCCATTGCTCCAACTGATTTATAGTGTTTAGTACCTGCTGGAGTCAATCAACCAATTCTTGTCTAAGGTTACTTCCTCCTTGTGAAGCTTATAATACATCTCAATACCGAAAGTGTTGGATGAGGAAAAAAGCTTCACATGATTGTCCCTAATCATGGATTCATGAATCTCAACATAAATTATGATCCAATCAACTGCCTCTGCACATGGAAAGATAGGGGAATGGGAAACCACTTTTTGTAACCAATACCTTTTAACAACCTTGTATACTTTTGTATCTTGGTCATATGGAGGAAAATTGTCTCTTTGGAACAACAAGTAAACTTTTTGTCATGATTATGTTATGTATCGATTAATGGAACACAAAATATCCATGAAGTAAAGCCCGAGTGAGATCATAGGCATCTTATTGTTTGGGATCTCAACAACGGGGGATTTGCAAGCCTTTTTTAGTGACACATACAAGATTATCGTACATATCCCATTAAAACAACAAGAACACATTATATATATTAGCTTACAAGTATCAAGTGCCAAGGAAATTTGAGGTATAGGCTTGGAGTTGGGTTTGTTTGTCTACTTCCTTATCCCGCTATTTTTAAACAAAAGATAGGAACTCTAGGTTTATATGAAGAGTGTAAGGAAAGACTATGAAAGAGTGATCGAGAAATTATAACTCATAAAATCACAATCCTTTCCATGATGGATCTATATCTCACCATAGGTATGTTTCTATGTGTTATAGAGGGTGAAGCTAGGGATTTTGGGAGAGAAATCCATGTGCTCTTGCATTGAGGATAGGTGACCAATGTTGGTGATTGAAACCAAGGGAAAATTTTAAATGAAAAATATGGAAAAGGGTGTAGCAATGGGGCCTTGTACATGAAACCCTAGGTGATTAGGTAGCTTTCTAGAGAAGATGAGGTAATAAAGGGCATAAATTCGGATAACATGGATTTATAAAGATACTAAGGTTTCCATGGCTTGGAAAATTAACTAAGGGACCAATAGCAAACTCATGGCTACTAGGGGAAAATTTGGAGCTCAATTAAGGGGGGAAATTGAATGATATTAACAATATGGAGATCATGGGGTTCTTTTGTGCGCTTAGAGAATTTGTTGGGGTCTATTGCGAGCTAAATAAAGTGTTTTTTAGTACATGGGGAGCTTGAGAAGAATAAGATGTTATGGAAAACAAGATGATGTAGCCATATTATTTTAAATAAATAATATCTTTGCTAATTGATGGAGAAAATGAGTGAGGGACCATTTTGAAGTGAAAAAGATGAAAGCCTTGGAAAAAATCATTCATAAAATAAAAAAATAAGAAAAAATATGTACCTCAATAGGAAATAATTTACCCATACATGAGTTGAGCTGGTTGACACTTAACATTGACGAGGAGTGAGGATGTGATTTTATCAATCGATGCTCTTAATTCTCGCAAGAGGAAGAGAGTTAAGTGATGTGAGGAAATAGTGTGATACAGGGAATTTCGTAAAGATTCACTTGATTTTGGGCATGAAAAGTTAAGTAATTTGAGCATCAATCTAGAAAGGTTTTGTCGAGCCACTTTCCAGAGCTTCAATGTTTGTTACTATTTCAAGGTCATGTTTTCATTATTTCCTTAGGGAAGGAACCCCCAGATCATAGTTTTAGGGAAGAGGAGGGAAGACTCAACGGAAATGGAGAGGATCCGACAAGGAATTGATGTCATTTAATGTCGAATTCCAATGTCACTTAAGCCAACAATACAACTTTATAAGTGGAGATCTAGAGTGATATGGTGGAGAGGTAGAATACAATAGGTTTATCATTTATAGAACCATTAGTGGAGTGATATAACATTGGGGTGACCACTTGAAAAGTGATATAGAACTAATTCAATGAGGTTTACAAGGTAATATTACTACTTCAAGTCACTTTTTCTTGTTGGGTCGTTGGAATGATGAACATTGGAGCGATACAAGACTAAGATGACCATCATCAAAGTATTGTAGTATTGAGATAACCATCATCAGGGAAACATAGTGCTATGAAGATCATCATCACTATGATATAACACTATAAGAAGGAATTTTAATGATTGAACAAATCAATTTAGGCTACTTTGAAGGCTATATCGTTGGCCAAAGGAAAATGATGGCTCTATGTCACTAACTAAGACATCATTGGAGTGATATAATACTGGAGGAGGCTAGTATGAGAGAGTAAAGTTTTGAACTAATTAACTCCTTGAGAGATATATTATTGGGCTCATTAGGATCAAAACATTGTATCGATGGGCTAGTCATTTTCAAAGAGATATAAGGCTTGAAAAAAAAAGTTTGTGAGACCAAAACTTGAGTTAAAAACTTTTCCCTGAGTGTCATCTCACTGGGTTGAGTAACTATTAGGAGATTGTATCACTAAAATGACCAATTTCCTAGCCCTATATTAGTAGATTGGTTAACATCTAGCCCCTATTTCGTTGGGTTGAGTAAATTTTGAAAAAAGTTCTCAAACTCCATCTTAAGGGGTGTCAAGGCCAATGAAAGGGTAAATTCAACTGAGGGAAGGAACCATCAAGCCTAGAATGACTATGATGAGACTTTTTAGTAGGTGGGACTCTCTATTTTCTCTAGGAATTGTTCTATTAGAGAAAATGGAGGATATTGTAGTTGCTACAACATGATCTTCAAATAGATTTGTAGCTTGTGTTCCACAACACTTCTTTAAAACATACCAATATTCCTACTCCCAAGAGTAACTCAAATGGAAATCCTAATGCACAATCAATGAAATTAATTTACAATCCTCCTACCTATCCTAAACATAAATGAGGTGTAGGGCCAAGTGTAATGATACTTCTACTAAAGCCATCAAAGCATATAAATAGAATCATGGTATCTCCCCTTGTATTTGATTATGCCCTAAAATAGGGAGCTATTGATTTTTATCCAAAATTAGGCTGGCCTCTTCAATATATTGTTACTAAAAAGTAAAGGTGTAGCTTTGGAGCACACAAATTCATATAACAAGAAGGATACTTATTCTCTTTGAAAATGTGAACTTCAATAATGAATTCCATCTAAGGCATTGGATTAATATATTATCTAGTCAGGTAGAGGTGAAATTGGGTACAATATCACATTTACACAATGAAAGTATCATTAGCCACCCACCTCATGTTGTAATGTGCCTACCTATTTGTAATTTCACTCTCGCTCATATTGGAATTTTTTTCCTTTAACCAATTCCAACAAGATAGAGTGGTGAAATGTTGCTTTAATATAATTTTGGATTAGTTATCCCCTTTCCCTTCTTGCACTTGTTTCTTTTAGCTACTAAAAAGGGCCTTAAGTTATTCATTTTCTAATTCATACCAACCCTTTATGACATTATAGGGTATTATACAACATCAATACTTTTCTTTCATATATCTTGGCACATAACTTCATGATAATGACTTAATTGTCATCCTTCATATCCTCCATTAGTGATTGAAAACTCATAATGTTCATATGGAGATGTAATATTTTGACATTGAAATATTGGGACGTGCTTAACCTATAGACTTCTAGTTGGAAATGAATATGGGTGCCTTAGAATATCAATGGAAATCAAAGGATTAAAATCCTCAGGAATTCCTTTATCATTAATTTCCTCAAAGCTTAGTATTTCCTTTTTATTTAGGTAATTATCAAAAAAATTCCTCAATTGTGTGGGAAAACCTATGATTTCACTTTTTTTTAATTGATTCATCATGAATATAGCTCATGAGGTGATCACTAATAAACAAGAGCCACATGGTGGCCATGTCATTGTTGTCTTTTTTGTACACATGTTTCTTTTTGGACATTGTGCATGGAGATCAAACAGTGATGATGGTTAATAGAAATTGAGTAAAGAACATTTCAACATTTAGCAATTGAGTGAAGAACATTTCAACATTTTGAAAGTTAGAGAACATGGAGGTAGAAAAAATCAATTTCCAAAGGAAATCAAATTCTAAAAATAGAAAAAAATAATTTCTTTTTCTCATAATCAACTTTAATATATTTGAAATAATTAAACTTTCAACTTCAAATGTTAAAAAGAAAAGAAAATCCAAGTTAAAATAGAGAAATTCTTATAATAAAAAATATATTAAAAATAGAAGTTATATTATTTTTTATAATAAAAAATCCTTTATAAAATTAAGAAAAATTAAGTTTTAAACCTAATTTTATTTTAGTAAAAGTTTTATTTTATAGTAAAATAAGTGAAACATTATATTACTTAAATATTTAACAATTATATATATATATATATATATATATATATATATATATATATATATTCTTCTTTTTTGTAAGTTTGGGTAGGACTACATCATCATCATGTCCAATATATCACCAGAAGCAAGGAATTGAATGAATGACCTCACATCAAGAAGTGCCATAACAAAGCACCCAATCACCCTCTATCCAAATTCCATAAACATATTCAAATTAAATCTTATTAACATCTCCACTAAAAATATATATAAATATTATCACTCCAAAATATTTGCCACTACAAATATACCTATAGTACAAATAAACCTATAATATCCATGTGACGCTCCCATACCCCTTATAAAACCTTGAGCAAGCGTCTTTGAGTATGGAAAACCAACTTTCTGAATAATAACAAACCAGCAATTCTAATGTAACCCATGTTCACGTTTGACTAAAATAATTATTAATGAAATATTTATCAAATATTTTAAAACTTACAAATACATTAATCCCTCTAAGAGTGCTTCCCCTAATTTTAGGAGGGTTTTTGAACCAAGTAATTTATAGCGGTCTCCTTTGGAATTGACTGGTTAGTACTCTTTTGTTTTTTTTAAACATAGAGGTAATTGTAATTGACTAATTTCTCATGATTTTTGAATAGTTCATTTAGCACTCATTGCATCTAGTGATGTTAACATGGGTGAGTGAAAGAGTAGGATTGAAACTAGTGAAATGAATCACATAGTGTAAATAATCACTTCAGGAGCTTGCATCAGAACTTCACTAGAGGTCACAAAAGCACTTAACTGTGGAGTTTTCCCCACAATCAAACCCACTTAACTTACTACCTCATTTACAAAACATTTACAAATATTCAATACTTCAAAATAATAATAATAAATTTTAATATAATTAAGAATATTTATAATTTTGAAATATAATCTAAAATTATTTTGATTTTTATGAAATAAAAATTAATCTTTCTCACTTATTAAATAAATTTCCTAAAAATTTAGTATAGGGCAGAAATAAAATTCTAGTTTTTATCACTAATAATTTATTTAAGAAATAGTTTATATTTAACATAATAATATTATTACATATTTAAATTTCAACATTGTCCCAATAAAAATCAAAACACAGTTTTTCTGGTTTAAACACGGTTTTTCTTACCAACAAGGATGAAATTGTGTTTTATTGACAACTATTCCAGCCTAAACTATATATATAATTGACATAACTTTTATTATCAATTTATGTGATAAATCATATTAATTAGGGTTGTGTTTGACAAAAGAAAACTATATTTTTTTTTTCGAAGAAAAAAACGTTGTTATATATAAATATAAACAAGATAATCCAATACATCTCCAAGACGTAAAAACAAGCCGAGATAACTAACCATAGGCGTTCAATAAGATGGCCACCATAGAACGAAACCGTCTAAATCAAATGCTCACTTATAGAAGCGAGCAGCAGAGGAGGACTTTGGTAATGACAGACAGATTAACAAAAGATATAACTTAAAATGAAAGAGCAAAAGTATATGCCAATGATATATAGAGAGATAGATCGAAGACATCAAACCAACATAAAAGCCATAATAGGAAAATATGGAACAAAATAGGAATATGCATATGGCTTTAATGTGAAAAAGAAAGAAAGGACAAGTCGAAGGACATGATAATGGTAACAAACATCAAGTCCCTAAACCAGAATATAAGACCGTTCGGCTGAGCAGAAATCGTACGCTCACTTGATAATATCCACATAAACACCCCCGTGCAAGAGAAAATCATGGCATGGGATAGGCAAGGTCGCTCGTGTGAAATACTCATACCAGGAGAAAACAAGATAATAATGATATGTATAAACCGAAACTCGGTCATTATCCCGCAAAGGTATTCGACCAACGCCCTCGTAACTGGTCACAGTATTCTTTCTCTACGTCGCCCGTAGAAGAGATATACAAATAGTCCACGCTCGTGTTCGAAGGGAGTGTAAATAAAAACATAAACCCGCAAATGAAGACTATACCCGTCACAGATAGAAATTCCAAAAAACCAAAATGTATTACTAGAACCGTTTTATGGAATGGCAAAAGAAAACTATATATATATATATAATTGATATAACTTGTATTATCAATTTACATGATAATTGACAAAAGAAAAAGAATGGTTTAGATGATTCTTATTTAACCATGTATATGTTTTCAGGAAAAGTTGTATGATATTTTAATATATGTATGATTTACAATTGGTATCCAATCTCAATATAAACACTCAATTTTAATAGCCTTTTAAAAGCACGGTGGATGAATTATTTGGTGCAGAAGATCACATCCTTCTGGATATGTTTAAGGAATTGTTTATCGATCCAACATAATAGTCACATCATAATAATAATAGGAGGTTTTTTTGGAATTTTATAAAAAAAATTCAAAAAATTTAATAGTTGGAATGTTTGAATTGAATTTTTTTTTATAGTTGAAATGGTTTAACACTATCAAAAATCCTTAGAGCACTCAGTGTTGAAATTTAACTACTATAACCTAGATTTTTAAAAATCTTTACTAATCTTACTTGAATTTCTAAATTATTCTGTGAATTTTTTAAACTATAACTATATTTAATTTAATTTAATTGTGAAAAGTTATATGGTATGTTCAATGGTCTGGCCAATGATCAGTTTAGGAGCTCTATTTGTTGGGACAACGAAAGCCCAAGAAACAACAAAATCCCATCTATGAGCAGTTACTGAACGTCCTTTTGCATTGGTGAAAAGGTGTGAGAATACCAACCATTTTAATGTTTTCCAGAAACTCAGATTTGCTTCTCAAATCCACCAGCTGGATATTCTTGACTTGGTTTAGTACCAGATGCCTGTCCAATTAAGTCTTCTTGTTATGAATCTTGTAATAGAGATGAAGCACATTCACCAACTGAGGTAAATGAAACAATCGTGGTCCCCTGAAGAATGCCATGATGCTACAACAAATGGGAACATATGACATGCTTGATGGAGATTTGGATGAAGCTCCTGCATGTTGTCGTGGGGGCGGATGAAAATATTTGGATTTTGAAGAGAATTCTACTTCAGAGAGATGTGCATGTCGTTGGAGTGCAAGGTATGGGGGCGTTGACAAAACGACAATGGAATTGGCCCTCTCCCATGACTAAGAAATTAAAGGTGATTGTGATTTTCACTTATTCAAACAGTTTAAGAAATTAAAAATGGTTTGGGTTTCCATTTATTTAAGCAGTTTTGATACTCTAAAAGAGTACTAAAAAGTGTGATTTCTAGCTTATTTTAACCCTCTTTCAAGTGATGCAATGATATTTAGTTTATAACTAACCATATTGTATTTTGCAATATGCTTTGGGTAGCTTATTGTTGCAGCCCCACTACAGATGGTTTTAGCTTTAGCTTCTTGTAATTTTTGTTTCCATTAACCTTTCTTTCGGTCATTTTTTTGGACTAAATAAGTTCACCTGCGTGCAACTACAGATGCATTCATCCTCAATTTTTTTTAGTACTTTGTTTGTTTTTTATTCTAAATGTGTTTTTTGAAAACTTGTTTCTGGTTCATTTTTGTGTTTTCTCTTACTAGTATGAAATTTGTTATATAATATAAGTAGATGCATCCAACTTCCAAGGCTATGATGTATTTTTAGGTTGCAAAATTTGAAAATGCAAATTTTCAGTTTCCACTTTATCTTGCTAAATAGTTAGAGTTTTTGGGTATGACAATGCAACAATTGTAGCAATGGATTCATGAGATAATGGGAAAAAGATAGCTATGTTAACTATAAGGAAAACATTATATTAAGTCTCTTCTCTATAAATGCATCATAGACAAACGTTGAGAAAGTTGGAATAGAAGAACAAACTACCTGCTTCTGCAATAAAGTCAAAAAACCTCCATGGTTTTATATAACATATGCTTGCAACTACATCTAGGACAACTTCATAACAACTCCTCCTATGTCTAGACACTTACATTGATAGTGGTCCAGTGAGACTCACCAATCTCTAAAGGCTTACTCTTTCATAGGAATAGTTCCGCCACCCTCTAGAATTTGATGCTCAAGCTGCATTACCAAATAAATTATACTATCACAATAAAGTGCAATATCGTCCAATTTCAAGTTTTATGAAACAACATTCTTTGCACCATTACATATGTATTGCATTTCTTGCATGAATAAAAATTACCTATGCATCTTCTTCCTGATTATGGATCAATTCTTTAAAAGGATTCATTAGATTTTGTAACACAAAAGGAATTTCATATGGTTATTTCATTATTACCAGCCATTGTGATGAAAAATACAATTGTGAGAAACATGATTACCTAAAATAGAGTCTCAAGCTTGTTCTTAATATGGTAATACTCCTATTTCAATTTCTTCAAACATTGGAGACAACTGCAAAAGGAAAATATAGTATTACTATTAAGTTAAATTGATCGAAATCCCTTGTAGACGAAATGAGCTAAATATCACATTGATTTCAATATCTGACATGAAATGGGATTTCCCACCATTATCAGAATTAAGTTCATACCAACACCAATATAAATCAACTTGGGGACTACTAAAAAATTTATAATATTAAATTTTAGAAATGCTCCAACCACCATATGCAGGAAAATGTAATTACTCTTCTCTATTTCTCTATTCACAAAATGCACATAATGATATACATTCATATTTCACTCATCGCGCTCATATGTTGTCCATTCAAAACAAGGAAAGTCACTCCATTCATCATCTTGGGAAATATATATTGTTGGGCATCAAAACCATACTTAGCGATAATTTACAATAGAAATCACAATAAGGAGATTAAAAAAAGGTAGTGAGAAAAGCCAAGCTAAAATTCTTATCCATATATATCCTATTTTCTTCACTGAACTAAATTAGATGCCTTGAGCTCCAAATTAGGAATTTTTTTTAACAACAAAAATGGCTTCATCACACTAAGATTAAGGGGAATTTAAGAGGAGGATCAACATGCTACTATGTGCTCTCAGAACTAGTGAATGGGAATTTACTCAAAGCCAAATAATACTTATAAGAAAAGAATGAAAGTAGAAAAGAATGATTAAATTATCTTGGTCTCTAGCAATAGATCTTCAAACTTGAACTTAGCTAACAAAACTTAAAAGGTCTAGTGGGGTCAGCAAAATATATTTGGTTCAGATCTAATTTTCAGGGCATCATATCCAAAAAGTAAAAATTTAAAACAAATAATATACAAATAAAAATAGCAGCAAGCCCCTGAGTGGTAGTAAAATTGACCCCTTTTCGTCATTAGAAAAAATAGCCCTTCTCAGTCAAGGAAAATAAACAAAGACTATTGTAAGACAAAACACATATCTAGTTTGTTACAAGCACAATAAGGCTCCTATTGGAAATGGCAATGAAGGAAGACGAAGTATTGATAAACTATTTAACCGAGGTCCTGAGTGATTGAGGATTTTTTCGATTTTCTTGATGTACACAACTACCCCTTTCAAGATGCTTTGTTGGATTCTTCAAGCAGGGTGATTTAGGAAGTACCCTATATCACTAGGACTACAATGAAACCTATAAGAAAAAAATACCATGATGGTAGAAGTTGGCATCACAAGCCACTTTGGAAACACCCCTTTCTCAGAAGCATGGAGCTATGTCTTAGCCCTAAACTAAATAAAAAATTGTAAAAAATAAAAAGTGTGGAGAGTGTGATCACGAGTGTGATCACTCAAATTCTCATCATTCAACAAAATAAATTGAAAATTTCTAAAACACCCATACTACTCAAACTACGAAGTCGAAAGAAAAAATTGAGTAACAACACCCCATATATCTCATATGATGCAATGTTACAGTCAATCAGTAACAAAAGTAGAAATATCAAAAAGAAAAAAATAATATGCCTCATTCACTTATAACCCATATGAGATTTTCCCCATTCACTTCTATCCCATATGAGATTAGCCCATAACTCAAATTTCAACATAAAAATTAGTAGTACTAGAATGAAGGTGCCAACAATTTCATCCTCAAGTTGTCTCCCTTGGTGTAGCCATGGGTCAAAGAGTTAACACCTAAATTGTCCATGTGGTACTTTATTTCCATGAAACCCTTCACAACTATGGTGCCATATATGGATCCCAAGAAATGACATATCATGTAGAACACAACCCAGGGTAACGACAAATTATTGGAAAATAACAACCTAAAGGTGACTACAATGTTAGTGTGCCCATTTGTAACACAAATATTATGTTGTTAAAACCCTCCAAAACAGAAACCTTAAGCTCCCGATGACCTTTGCATTTGATCTCAAGAAATCTAAAATCCAGAAAGGAGTTATTGTTACCTGAGCAATAGATAATTCAAAAGATCATTCCACCAAACACTCATGCAATACCCTGAATTCCAATAGACTCGGTGCAAACATTTTCGGGGCACTTGAGACCCATGATATTAAGAATTGTGATATAAAGAAACAAGAGCCAAAAGGACCATTATTAGAACTCCATTAGTTTAAATAATGGTGTCAAACTTGACTCCTTGTAATCCTTCTCCCTTGTCTATGCAGCAGTCCCCAACAATTTACTTCCAGAATATTTGTTCACCACAAACTTAGCATTGTCTTCATTTCTGCTAATACAAAAAAGCTCACAAAGAAACAAAGGATTCACATACTATATGAACTACTCAAACACTAGATCTTGTAAAGAAGCAAATGCATATCATTAAATATGAAATCCATGACACATTGATTAATTTAATGGTGTATCAATATGCGAGACAAGAGAAATAACTCCACACCCAAACAACTGTTGGAAATATGATGCACTTGTTGTCCTTGATGGAAACCCACTTGTATCAGAACACATATATCGTAACTAGATGCGTTCGCAGACCAATTCAGAGGCAACGTAATGATGGAATAAAATGACAGAATGTTGGGACAAAGGTTTGCAAGTCAGAATCAGAAGTTTGGTAAAGGTGAATATTTGAAGAAATATGCGTGAGTTTGTCTAGCCCAAGTCGCGTATAAACACGGGTACAAAGAAGAAAATTCATGTACATGCTGGCACACTAATTTAATAATACCAAGGGTCTTTACCATGGTATTAGCCCACAATATTGAGCGCAGTAACGGTAATTTGATCCTGTCCAAGATTACCACCAGCACTAGTGCGGTTTTGAATCATGGTATTGGCTAAGGTTCAATCTATATAAGGAGGATAAGATCAAAGTGTTAAGGTGTGCATGTGAAAGGGTTTTTGATGAATATTTCAATCTGAAGTATATTTTCATTGTAAGGGCCATAGTTGACATGTAGATCTGAAATAATTATGCACCGATGAATACAATGATGGATCAGGATCATAAGACCTAAAATGACTTTGCATTGTATGATCTTCTCATGGATTGACTAGATCTAAGTATTGACAAGTTTTTATCTTTGAATATTATGATCTAGTTCTTTCTAAAGTTTTGAAGAGTTGTGCAATTTTAGGTCAAAAATTGCAGATCTGTACGCAGGTTGGTCTCATTGAATTGCATATACACGTGGGTTTTTTTCATCAAAGTCACGTACATAAAGGAAGGGTTTATGTTTATAAAATACTGATCAACTTGATCAATGTTGTTGTATCTCTGTTTTATGTTAATGATGTCTTCATGTTGATCTAGGTTGAGTGATAATGTCTGAAGTAGATCTGGTTGAATGATGAAGTTGAATTTGGTTACATGATTGATTGGTTGAAAAGATTATTTATGTTGCTAATTGTACGAGCGTTTTGTAAGCTAACAATATATTTTCATAATAACTCTGGTCAACTTTTTGGTTGATTTAGAATAACAGGTTTTTGGTATATTAATATGTATATGCAGGCTGCTCAAAAAAAAAATGCATATGCACGCGGGTTGCCTTACATGAAGTTGTGTATACATTTTTGCCATATGAATTATTAGGGTTGCAGTTTATTCTATGTGTTGATGTAGTACTCTGAGTTCAATTATGTGTTCTGGTTACATTGATCTCACTGTTTCGGTTGATTTATGTAAGTGTTTTCTTAAGTTGATATACAAGCCTGGATGTATTAAAGTAGATGGATCTAGTGTGAAAATTTATGAAACGTGGTCCACGGATGGTGATGAGGGTAGGAGCCTTCAGTAAGGAAGTCAAATTTTCATGCTAGTAGTAGTTGATGATCAGATCAAGGGGGTTGAAGCTCCCTTCCAGTGGTTGTTGGTAAACGAGATTAGGGGGTTGGAGCTCCCTTCCAGTAGGAGTTGGAGAACGAGTGAAGGTTACAGCGTTCAATAGGTTAGTGCCTGCGTACTGGCATGAGTCTACACTAGTACATGAATGTAATAATTTTTTGATATTAATAAGATTGAAGACTGATATGACAACAACGACGGTTTTCTCCCACATTGGGTTTCCACCTTAAATCCTGGTGTTCATGTGTGTTGCTTATGTGTGATTCTTTATTCTATTTTTAATGCACATGCTTACTATTGATGAATCTATTACATTATGGTTAAGTTAAACAGATAAAGAAGTAGTTTTTTTACAAGTTTACTAAGAACACTCTAGTTTCTTTTATAACATCTGCGTACATATGCGATTTGGGTTCAGTAAAGTCATGTATAGATTTCATAAAATGAAATTATTATTGTGATTTTTAAATAATGATTCACCTCCCTCCCCCCTCTCAGTATTTTTCCCAACAATTGGTATCAAAGCATGTCCTTCAGAAGAAGCGTGATCGCTTTAAGGAAGATCTACCAAGATGAACAATCAAGATGGAACAAAATTTATCAGACCGCCACTCTTAAATGGAAATAATTTAATATTCTGGAAGACAAGAACAAGATCCTATCTTCAGTCTCTTGGAGCAGATGTTTGGGAAATTGTTGAAGGAGGTTACCAATATCCAGCCGCATTTCCCATAGATGCAACAGCAAAGAAGACATATGAAACCAAAGCGAAAATTGTCAATGCATTATTGTGACCTGAATGAATCAAAATTTGTCAAAGTTATGCAGATAAATACAACAAAAGAAATATGGGACAAAACCATCCTAAGCTATGAAGGTGATAACAAGGTAAAAAGTGTTAAACTCCAAACTCTCATAATTCAATATGAAAATCTTAGAATGCATAATGATGAAAGTATTGCAAGTTTCTTTCTACATCTAGATGAGATTTTAAATCATATGAGAAATCTGGGTGAAGACAGAAAAGACACAACTTTAGTAGAGAAAATCTTAATATTTCTAACTCCTAAATTCGAGTCAAAAGTGTCTGCCATTGAAGAGAAGCAGAATCTGCAGACTCTTACTGTTGTTCAACTTCATGGGATCCTGACTGATTTTGAAATGAGAAAAGGAGGTCCCTTAGAAGTTGGAAAAGTTTCATTTAAATAAACTTCAAAAGGAAAGGAAAAGGAAGAACACAAGGAATCAGGGTATGTATCAGAAGAAGATGAGGTAAATTTTGTAAAGAAACTTAAACTTGGTACCGGAAGGTTCAATGGTAAGCTTCCTTTCAAATGTTTTGCTTGTGGTAGAGTTGGTCATTATACTGCTAAATGTCCTTATAAAGACAATCATGACAAGGGGAATGATATTTCAAAAGGAAATAGGAAACAGTTTGACAATAGGAAAAGTTATTATACTCATGAATATAGTGATGGCTTGTCAAATAGTGAAGAAGGAGAATCTGATCAAGATCTTAAACTTATCATTTAAAAGAAGTACTAGTGAGTCTAATGATAAATTTGCGTATGCTTTAGAGGAAAATTATTTCATTGAATAAATTACTCAACCTAAAATATGCTTGAAGAAACAAAGTAGCCATATATACTCTAAAAAATCAACTCATAGAAAAGGAGAAGCATAATGAGAAGTTAGAATGTGAAATAGTAAGTATAAGAAAGGAACTTGAGAAAATACAAACTCTAAATCTTAGATTTTCTAAAGGATTTGAAACCATAGATGAACTTATCAAGGTTCAACGCTCTCCTCTTATGAAGACAAGTCTTGGATACATTGGTGAAATATCACAGACAAAAAATTCCTCAACCACAACCAGAAGCTATCTAAATGCAGCAAAAATCCAGTCAACAAAGTTTCAATATTCAGCAGAAGAATAAAGACACTTCAAATGTAAATCATGTTCACTCTAATTCAAGGATGAACAATAACAGAAGCATCAGTCAAAAGGTAAACAACACTAGAAGGTTCTATGATCACAAAAATTTCTTCTTTAATGGGCAATGTTTCTCATGTCATAACTTTGGTCACAAGGCTGCTCAATGTGTTGCATACAAAACCATCATGACTATAGAAGAAAGAAAACAAAGGAATGAGACAGGAATCAAGAAGAATACCTATAATAGTTTTTCTCCTCTTAAAGATGAAATTGAATGTTCATTTTGCAATAAATTTGGACATGAGGAATCTAAATGCAGGAGCAAATTATAACCAACATCTCAAAAGGAGAAAATATTAACAAATTATAAGGTATGGAAAAAGAAGGACTTGCAATCCGAAAGTTGCGGTATAGCATTATTTGCTGAAAAACAATAAAATCAATGGCACATTGATAACAGATGTTCAAAACACATGACAGGTGATAAAGATAAACTCATTTCATACAATGCATTAGAGAAAGAAAAGAATGTAAATTTTGGAAATGAATCCCCTGTTGTCATTAAGGGTAAAGGATTTGTTTTTCTGTTGATGGATTAAAGCATAACTTGTTGAGTGTTATCCAAATGTGTGACCAAGGAAATGAGGTGGTCTTCTGATCAAAAGAATGTGTGGTTCATGAACTTGACACAGGAAATACCATAATAAAAGGAACAAGAACCCCAAGCAATCTGTATATATTGAAAGGTGACCAAGAACAATGTTACCTAGGTAAAGGAGAGGAAAAATGGTTATGGCACAGAAGGTTGGGACATATAAGCTTTTCTCAAAAAATCAAATCAAGCAAGCTCAAAGTTGTTCATGATCTACCCAACATCATCCTAGCATAAAGTACCATATGTAAGTCATGTCAATTTGGTAAGAAAAATAGAGTTCAATTCAATGCCAAAGAAGTATTGACAAGTAAGCCTCTTGAACTTATACATATTGATTTGTGTGGACCCATAAAGAAAAAATCACCTCATGGAGACCAATAATATATCTTATTCATTGATGATTTTTCTAGAATGTGCTGGATCGGTTTATTGAAACACAAAGATGAAGCATTTGATAAATTTAAGGTCTTAAAAGCATTAGTTTAAAATGAATTAGATCTAAAAATAAAATGTCTCAGATCTGGCTAAGGAAGAGAGTACATATTAGATGAATTCTTTGATTTCTATGAACAACATGGCATAAAACGACAATTTTCTATAGCCAGAACTCCTAAACAAAATGGTGTGGCAGAAATAATGAATAGAACAGTTCAAAAAATGGCTTGTGCTATGCTTGATGAGTCTGGAACTCCTGACGCCTTTTGGGGTAAAACTACACATACCACATTAAATATTCTCAACAAGGCTCATGTTCGTGTGAATAGTGATAAAACTCCTTATGAACTCTGGTATGGTAAGTCTCCCACTGTAAAGCATTTTAGAGTTTTTGGAAGCAAATGTTTCATAAAAAATAATGATGAAAAACTTGGTAAGTTTGAAGCTAGAGCAGATGAAAGAACACTTCTTGGTTACTCATCTAGAAGTAAAGGATAAAAATGCTACAATAAGAGACTTCAGAAAATCGTTGAATGCATTGATGTTGTGATTGATGAGGCATGAACAGTTACCAAAAAAGTAACAAAAAAAAAAGAGGATGATGATGATGAATTCTTTCCCACATCAAATCGCAATGGTATAGAAGAAGAAAATAATGAAGCAGTAGAATAAGACACATCAGATAAAGAAAAGGCTCCATCCAGGTGTGTTCAAAAGAATCATCCAGAAACTCAAATTCTAGGAGAGAAGGAATATGGGGTACAAACAAGAAGAACCCTTGTAGGATATCCTAGTTATCTAGCTTTATTATCCACCATTGAACCAAAAAATGTAAATCAAGCTAGTGAAGATGAATGTTGGGTTAAGGCCATGAATGAAGAACTTGAACAAATTGAAAAGAATAATACTTGGGAATTGGTTCCAAGGCCTCATGATAAAAAATTTATTGGGACAAAAGGGATATTCAAAAATAATTTGAATGAAAATGGAGAAGTCATTAGAAACAAAGCTAGAATTGTTTATAAAGGTTATGCTCAACAAGAAGGTATCGAATTTGAAGAAACATGTGCACCAATAGCAAGACTTGAAACCAAAAGAATGTTTCTTGTATTTTCAAGTTTTCGACATTTCAAAGCTTATCAAATGGATGTAAAATCTGCTTTCCTTAATGGAGATCTAGAAGAAGAAGTAAATATTGAACAACTAGAAGGATTCATTTTGGGGAATGATGAAAACCCTATCTGAAAAATAAAAAAGGCTTTATCTGGGCTAAAACTGTCTCCACGAGCATGGTATTATCATCTTGACAAGTATCTTCAACAATAAGGCTTCACAAAAGCATTCGCAGACAAAAACTTATACACAAAAATTGAGGATGATAAACTGCTAATTGTTGTTTATGTTGATGACATCATCTTTGGGAGTAATGAAGAATCTATGAGTCAAAAATTTGCTTCTGTTATGCAGCAAGAATTTTAAATGTATTTACTTGGGGAACTAACATATTTTCTTGGTTTACAAGCGAAACAAGCAAAATATGGCATCTTTCTCTCACAAACAAAATATTTCAAGCAGATTATGAAGAAGTATGGGATGGAAGACTACAAACCTGTATGTACCACAATGAGTACATGATGTAGCCTCAATTCTCATGATGATTCTCCGACAGTAAACCAACCAGAGTACAGGTCTATAATTGGAAGTTTGCTTTATATAATAGGTACTTGAACAGATATCATGCATGCAATTGGGATTGTTGCACGTTTTCAAGCAAATCCAAAGGAATCACATCTTCAGGTAGTAAAGAGAATATTCAAATATCTCCAAGGATCCCAATACTTTTGTCTATGGTATCCTAAAGATGCAGATATTTATCTTCATGCTTACATAGATGCATACTGGGATGGAAATTTTGATGGCCAGAAAAGCACTAGTGGAGGTGCATTTTATATGGGGCCCTGATTGGTATCTTGGTTCAGCAAGAAACAAAGTTCCATTGCCTTATTACAATGGAAGAAAAATATGTGGCTGCTACATCTTGTTTCACACAACTTCTCTGGATGATGCAAACATTACAAGATGTTCAAATTAAATGTTCTCCACCTATCTCCATCCTATGTGATAATACAAGTGCTATTAGTATTTCTAAAGATCCTGTTATGCACTCCAAAACCAAGAATATTCCTATTAAGTATCACTTTCTACGAGAAAAATTACTTGGGGAAAAGGTTAAATTGGAGTATGTTCCCTTGAAAGAACAAGTTTCTGAAATATCTACTAAACCTCTCCCAAGAGAATCATTTGAATATCTCAGATGGAAACTAGGAGTTGTCTCTGCCTCACTTTGTTGTTAATCTAGTCTGCTCATTCTACAGGTGAAAATTCAGAAGGTTGCTTTCTGTACGTGGGTTTCATGAAGTATAGTCACGTATATACGCAAGTTTCTTTGCCGACAGTCGCGTATGCTTTTCTCTGACAGAAAAACAGTGGGATAGACTCAAGAACATATTCTGACATGCTGCTGACAGTTATGATTTGTTTGGTCTAGTGTTGATGGGTAAAATCTATTGATAAGTTATGATTTTCTCATTGATATTTATCCATTTATTAATATTATTTGATGAATGAGTTTTTGACAATGAACAGGTAGCATAGGTTTAGGGGGAGCATTAGCTTTGCAGAGTATAATGCATTGTTTGCGTTATGGTTGTTGAAATATGTTCAATGATCTCTTACTATTAAGGTATTTTGGTCTTGGTTATAAAATTCATATTTGTAATTTGATGTAATGGTCATGTTGAGACCTATGATGTAAATATTGTCACATTCAGTCATATATGGACTTTTAAGGTCATGTCAAATATGTAATCCCACTTGGTTGGGTGGTTGTGTCAAATCTGTAAACCCACTTGGTCGGGTGGTTGAGTCAAATATGTAAACCCACTTGGTTGGGTGATTGATGTATGTATGAGTTCTTGGTGATAAGAAAGGTCCTACTCAGTTTAGTTATAGAGTCATGTACTTCATTAAAAATATTTTTGAAGATTCAGCATGTGCTAAGGGGGAGCATGGCCAATATAGCACATATCAGATATACAGAGATCTTGTATTCAACATTTGTCTTCCCTTTGACCTTGATGTCAAAGGGGGAGAATATATTGGTGTTTGAATCATGGTTATGTTGATGTGTCTAACATGTATTTACATGTTGTGGTGATCAAACACCAACATGGTTGCCATCAAGTCCAAAGGGGGAGATTGTTGGCAATATTATGCATGTGTTGTCCTTGATGGAAACCCACTTGTATCATAACAAGTATATGGTAACTAGATGAGTTCATAGATCAATTCAGAGGTGAAATAATGATGGAACAAAATGACAGAATGTTGGGAAAAAGGTTTGCAGGTCATAATCATAAGTTTGGTAGAGGTGAATATTTGAAGAAATATACACAGGTTCGTTAAGGCAAAGTCATGTATACACGCGGGTACAAAGAAGAAAAGTTGCGTTCATGCTAACATACTAATTTAATAATACCAAGGGTCTTTACCATGGTATTAGCCCACAATATTTAGTGCAGTAATGGTTATTTGATCTCGTCCAAGATTACCACCGGCACTAGTGTGGTTTTGACTCATGGTATTGGCTAAGGTTCAAGCTATATATGGAGAAGAAGATCAAAGTGTTAAGGTGTGCATGTGAAATGGTTTTTGATGAATATTTCAATATGAAGTATATTTTCATTATAAGGGCCATAGTTGACATGTAGATCTGAAATAATTATGCACCGATGAATATAATGATGGATCAGGATCATAAGCCCTGAAATGACTTTGCATTGTATGATTTGCTCATGGATTGACTAGATCTAGGTACTGACACATGTTTTTATCTCTAAATATTATGATATGGGTCTTTCTGAAGTTCTGAAGAGTTGCGCAATTTTCGGTCCAAAATTGCAGATCTATACACAGGTTGGTCTCGGTGAAGTTGCATATAAATGTGGGTTCATTTCATCAAAGTCACATACATAAAGGAAGGGTTTCTGTTTATAAAAGACTGACCAACCTGATCAATGTTGTTGTATCTCTGATTTATGTCAATGATGTCTTCATGTTGATCTGGGTTGAATGATAATGTATGAAGTAGATCTGATTGAATGATGAAGTTGAATTTGGTTACATGATTGATTGGTTGAAAATATTATTGATGTTGCTAATTGTAAGAGGGTTCTCTAAGCTAACAATATATTTTCAGAATAAATCTGGTCAAATCTGTGGTTTATTCAGCATAACAGGTTTTTGGTATATTAAGATTTGTACGCATGTTTCTCAACAGAAAAAATGCATATACACACGGGTTGCCTTAAGTGAAGTCGCATATACATTTTTTGTGTATGAATGATCAGGATTGCAGTTTATTTTGTGTGTTGATGTAGTACTGTGGGTTCAGTTTTGTGTTCTCGTTACAATGATCTCACTATTCTGGTTGATTTATGTAAGTGTTTGCTTCAGTTGATCTACAAGCCATAATGTATTAGACCAAGTGGATCCAGTGTGAAAATTTATGAAACATGGTCCACACATGGTGATAAGGTTTGGAGCCTTTAGTAAGGAATTCAAAGCTTCCTGCCAGTAGTAGTTGGTGATCATATCAAGGGGATTGAATCTCCCTTCCAGCAGTTGCTGGTAAATGAGATTAGGGGGTTCGAGCTCATTTCCAGTAGGAACTGGAGAACAAGTGAAGGTTGCAGCCTTCAATAGGTGGGTGTATGCGTACTGGCATGAGTTTGCACTAGTACATGAGTGTAAGAATTTTTTGATATTAATAAGATTGAATATTGAGACGAAAACAAGGGTGTTTTTCTCCCACATTGGGTTTCCACCTTAAATCCTGGTGTTCATGTATGTTGCTTATGTGTGATGCTTTATTATGTTCTTAATGCACATGCTTACTACTGATGAATCTCTTACATTCTAGTTAAGTTAAACAAATAAAGAATTAGTTATTTTACAAGTTTACTACGCATACACTAGTTTCTTTTATAACAGTCGTGTACATACGTGATTTGGGTTCAGTAAAGTCGCATACTCGCGTACAGATTTCAAAGAAGAAAATTATTATTGTGAGTTTTAAATATTGATTCACCCCCCCCCCCCCCCTCTCTTAGTATTTTTCCCAACAAAAACCATAATTTCATTTAACACCACCTGCACCAACAATAATTGGAACTTATCATGCAAACCAATACCAAATACAAGGAATTAGCACGCCAACATGAGAACTTAATACTACAGTACCATATGACCTCACTCCTCGAGGGCTGGAGCGCTACCCCGACGATAGTGAGATGTCACCTATATCGAAAATAGAAAACCCAAAGTTTCACATAGGAAGGCCAAAAAATTAAACCAATTTTTTGCATACAACCGAGACTAATACACCTCACCCATCGTTATATGTCACTACTATGGCAGTGACACAATAATCTAATGAAATGTGCTTCATTTCTTGCCACCCTATTTCTTGCATATAAAACCCAATGTCCATAATACCATGAGAAAAGTATGAGGAACCATTGTTATCACATAAAAAGTGACCACACACCATAATCTACTAGGTTGATCAAAATACACCATGTGTTATGGGTTTTACACATTAAAACTCACTTTAAGTTTAGGAAATAACCTAAGGAACCACTTTTCCTAAGTTATTTCCATTTAATTAATTTACCCACATGAAAATAACCCGTAAATTAATTTAATTTTATATTATTCTCATATTTTTGCCCATTAAAGTGAAAATAATTAAAATTATTTTCACTCACATTTTCGGATTTGATAGGAATAATTAAACAAATTATTTATTATTTATTATTCCTTAATCTTTTTAACATTCTTATAGGCATAGTTTATTAAATCATTATGTAATAATTATTTCTAACCCATTTGAATCTTTTAGTGAGAAATAATTAATAAACCTATGTCTTTATTAGTTATTTCACCCACTTTTATTAATTAATTCAATTAATCATTACTTTTTTGAGTTAGTTATCTAAACAAGGGAAATAGTAGCAAAACAACTAGTCTCTGCCTTTTAAATTAGTATAGGCACTACAGGTAATTTTGTTGCATTCACTCAAAAGGCCTGAAAACTAGATCAATCAACATCCTTGAATACTTTGTCATAATCCCTTTGCAAAGCCCTAAGCATCACCTCTCCAAAAAGTCTGAGTTTCTAGGTCAAGCAACTCAAAAACACCGTTTTTAGCCCTAACACAGCCTACATGTGTGTCCAATTGCAATGGTTGCAAGTTGCATAACTGAGCACCTGCAATGATCAATGCAAGTTGCTATACTTTGCAGGTGCAATGGTTCTAGAAGTTCGAGAAAATTAAAAATTATTTTCAAATCTTCCCCTTCCAAAAGCTTCCAATGTGGTTTTAATCATTTACCATGGATAGATATCTCAAATTCATTATCTAGTGGCCTTAGGTCTTATCCATTGGACGTATCCTCCTTCATATGTGGATCTCAAGCCTAGATTGGTAAATCCTAAACTACCATGTTTACCCTATAAATTTACTACCTCCCATGGAGTCTGGGTTGGATTTTGGAAATTAATAGTACCCCCATGTTGTTGCTTTGAGCTTAAGGAATCATCATACATTTGCATTAGGGTTGAGTGTGAAGGTTTTCTTTATGGAAAGGAAGGACAAGAAAATTGGAGAGACATCTACAAAGTCAAACTTCTATATATGTTTGTAACTCTCTCCTTTTTTATCAATACAAAAAGCACTTCTTTTTCCTATACTTGTGTCATGTTGATGTTTATGTATTTCAATTCCATGTTGACTCATTGATTAGAGCCATTGGATTATGATATGTGGATATTGTATTTCTCTTGGTTGTTTCATTCATTGTTGCAGGTTCCATTTATAGTGCGTGGAGCTAGAGTTGGAGCTTACAAGCAAGGAGAATTAGAGGAATTTTGAGGTCTAAAATGGGCCTCCTAAGGAAATTATAAAATAATAGTAGAAATGATAAAATAATATTAGATTACATCATCAAATTTTAGTGCGCAATATATATATATATATATATATTCAACTTATCACCCTATGGGTTTACTAAAATTTCAAGCAGGAAAACTCATTAGATACAGAATTTGATTCTTCATCTAAGGAGTACCCATGTTACATACTTTTGATGAACCCTGCTACACGAAAAATTAGAAATACATGGAAAATATGATTGCAGTCATGTTTTTTCATATATTTATCATTTTTCGTGTAGCGGAGTCCATCAAAAGTATGCAACATGGGTAATCCTTGGATGAGGAATTACATTTTGCATCAAATGAGTACTCTTGCTCGAAATTTGAGTAAAACCTTAGTGAGATAAGTTGAAAATACGAATTGAAAAAGTAGTTCTATTATTTTATTAATTTTTAATCTTTTTGCTTTTTTAATCCAAAAATGGTGAATCATCCCCCATGGGTGACATCATCATCTTGAATCCTATTGGTTCTTATAAATTTTATTTTGGTTGTACATTTTTCTTAGGAGGCCCATTTTAGACCTCAAAATTTCTCTAATGAAGAGGAGCACTTACTACACATTCCAAGTAGGTCTCTTTTCTGTATTCTAATATCTCTAAGGAAAACATATATATTTTTGCTTTATGTTCTTCTATATCATACTACTAGATATAGGGAGTTCATTTTTATCCGCAAAAGTGAATTTTCCATATAAAAAATTGGCAACTATACTGGGGATCGACATTTCCCTTAGTGGTTTCCTTGGCCTTAGCATTTTTTACATTTTCAAAGCGACCTTAATTGACTTATTCAGACAATATTTTACCTTAAGAAAACACATTTTTGAGCTTGGTAGGGTTTCTTGTGTCATGTTTTGACCAAATTATCCCCCGTGCACTCTCTATTTTGAGACAGAGTGACCCAACACAACCTCTCCTCTTTGGAAGTGTGATGGTGTGCACTAATGCCTATTTTGCATCTATGATGGTCCTTTAAGATGCAAAAAAATTCATTAATTTTCCTTTCTCTTCATTTTTCTTTGGTTCAGAAATTTTTTCTTGAGTCTCTAAGTTTTTCTGTGTCTCTGAAAAGCCATCATAGTGTTTGCATTTGACTTTATTAGCCTTCGATGATTGTTTCTTTGGTTTTTTATTCCTTCTTATCAATTATGTCTTTTGTAAACATTTGGGTTGATTGTTGATTGGCTTGAATAAATTTATATTACAGTCATATTCTGTGTGACTTATTTTATCAATGGTAGAGTTGCATCTTAGTTTTCATTGCATTTTAAAATTAAGCTGAAAGAAAACAAAAAAAATCATTATTTGCATCATATATAGGATTTTGGATTTAAATTGGAACAATTTCGTTGAAAGATATACTTAGGAATATTTCTTTGTTGCATTATTCTTTGTCTCTTCCCTCTCGTAGGTATATTTTCATTGAAAATAAAAGAGTTCTTGTTATCATGCTAGAATTCATTATAGGGAATTCAGGTGAACTCGTACCATGAGCCTTGAAACTGAAACATAATTGAAGACCAACCTATAAAATTTACTTAATCAATCTAAGGATAATTTGGAACATTAACGACACACATATAGGTCTAGGCTAGAGACATGTTCTAACATATTTAAACGTAGGAGCTATCATTCTTTGTTTTCGTTACATTATGGGGGTGGTAGGTATTCCATGTACATAAGTGTATCAGATCATTCTCCACATACCCTTGGGTATATCAGATGTCACTCCATGTATGAAACGTATATCGAAATACTTCATATCGTATAATACACATTAGACAAAACTACCATGGACTGCAATTCCACCTACCTCTGGGTATATTTTTGAAGTCCCCTATAGGTTTTTATCCCGCCATAGGTAAAAAATTCAGCCGCCTTTTCCACTATGATACACCAAAAACAAAATTCAAGGATATTTCTTGCAAGTACTGGAAACTGTATTCCACATTTCACATTGAATTGGTATCATTTTCTGCTTAGTTACCCCCATTGTTGCTCCTAGAGACAACCTTGAGTTGCAAAAGACCAGTGCCTAGGACATCTTGAAATCAGAGGTTAGATGTAGACAATTTTAAGGGTGCCTCTGACAGAATATGGATTAAGAGGATAATGATTGTGGTGGTTCAGAAATGATGAAGACTTTGGAGTTTGATTCGTGTGAATTACCCTATATTGCAAGAGGGCTTAGGAGGCTGTATGGCTTGGTGGATTTGCAAATGGGCCAAGTCTAAAATAATGAGCAGAGGCTTTCAAAATATGCATAGGTGGTGAGAACGAACGGAGGAGGAACCCCCAAGAGACAAGCTTAAAAGTCTTAAGAAGTTGTCTCTCATGAACTCAGAGGAAGCGGATGTAAGTGGAATGTGACCAACGATAGAGATTCGTCGAGCACGAATTAAGGGGGCACAAAAAGTTTAACACATGAGCGTCATTCATACACAAATTCATGAATAAAAATGCATACCACCGGAAGCTACAATACACGAATCATCGAAGAAGCAGAACATTGAAAGATGATTATACATAAACAGGAGATTACTGATAAAACAAGAGAATACAAATACATACTACTCATTAATCCATCTGGAATCCAAATAAACAATGTTGTATATCATATTATGTTCAAAAAAACTCTCCCAAATATGTGTCTCAGAGCATAAAGAGCACATTCATACAGAACTACAAAAAAAATTATCCAAAATTGAGAACCATTCTTTCATTTTTGAACTCTCTACATATAGAGTTCTCATTTAGGGTTTACAATGGAATAAACTTCCATGATCGACCCACACATGTGAAAATCAAAATATCATAACCAAATCGCAGAGCATGCATCGAGAAATCTCTCTTGTAATCAGAAAATAAAAATAAAATCAGGTGAAATCAAGACTTAAACAAGGAAACATCATAATCAAACAGTAAAAGAAACAACATAGTGGGCCACGGAGGCTAAATCGTGGAATCTTCAAATGGGGTGGTGAGGAGTAGCCGTGAACAAGTGGGCAGTCTGGCTTCCATCACATGATTCCACCTGTCGTTGAAAGCCTCCACTCCCTTATTCTCATGATTTCCATTAACCGTTATGAAATGGCCAGTCATGTTGCACGTGCCTAGCTCTTTAGCGGGGAGTTCTTGGACAAACTAAACATACCATAGCTGTGTTTGTCCTGCCAAAACCCATGTTGTGTTTTAATTTCAAAACCGAAGACCAGATTTCAGAGGGGGGCCTATCCGATTTGTGGTATTGGATGGGGGGAGGTGCGGAATCACTATAGGCTAACACATAACATCGGAGGCAGTTTCCAAAACCAGCCATTTAGATCCCCCCGTTAATCTTCGGAATGTGTGATAGGGAGCAGAGATGAGGGGAAGATGGCAAAAGTAATGGTGGAGTTAACGGGAGTAATAATGGTAACAACCCCTTTTCCTTTATAATGGCAGAGCTAAAAGTGGGGTCTGCGGCATTAACACACAGCAGGATGGTTAACACTGAAAAGAGCGGGACAAAGGCCGTGGGAAGGTTTTGATGATGTGGAAAGGAGGTGGGGCCGCCCACAAATTGCAATCGGGAGTTTTTTTGTTATGAGAAACGGGGGGTAAAGGTTGCGATTTGCAATGTGTGATGTGCGATGAGTGGAAGGTGGTGTGGCATGACGGAGGTGGGGCCACCCCCAAATCGCAATCGGGAGCTTTTTGTTATAAGAAATGGGGGGTAAAGTTTGAGATTTGCGAAGTGCAATGTGCAATGAGTGGAAGATGACGTGGCATGATGGAGGTGGGGCCACCCGCAAATCGCAATCGGGAGTATTTTGTTATGAGAAACAGGGGGTAAAGGTTGTGATTTGCGATGTGCGATGCAGTTGGCGATGCGAAAAGGTAAGTGGGTACTAATAAAGGTTTATATCAGAGAGAAATTAATTATGAATGATAAAGGTTCATGTGGAAAAGGTGAAAAGGGCTAAGGTTTTATCGCATCGAGGATTTTACGGAGGAGTGCAATGGTAACATGTATGGAGTTTTGTGATATGCGATTGGCGATTGACGCCCTACATGTGCTTGAATTTCTTGGCCTTCACTTTAACCATTCATGCCTCATCCCTGTGATTTTCTTATAGGGGCCACTTCTCCACCTTATGTGCGGTCACAGGCCAACATTAGCTCCATCTGGGGACAATGTGTTGTTCTAAGTGCATTGAGAACCTACAGACCTGAATTCCTATGCTTTTATTGGGCACATGGAGTCACAAATGCATACTGTAAATCTGAACTCAAACTATAACTGTGATGTGTAATGCAAACTATCAAAATGGAAATCACTATCGCACCCTGAAAATCTCGAATGTTGAAATATGAACCATGCTGAAATTGAGACCTGAAACACACTTGAACTGAAAATTGTAAAGCAATATGAAACTAAAACTGGAAATATGCTCATAGCACTGAGCTTATTTTCACACCTACCTACCCTAATCTGCTGGAATTACTACTATTCTAAATGATACAATAATGCCAGTGTAACGAGGCAAGCAACTGCTCTAATAACTTTTTTCTTTCATTGTTTTTCACCAAACTCAAGAACACACATGTTAATGGTATTTGATAGAAATTCCCAACCTGATCTTCATTGCAAGGAGCTTGGTAAACCTGAACAACAACAGAAATTCTGAAAAGGTATGGTGGCTTTGTGATGAATAATTTCTCAATATAGATAGCCACTGTATCAAGATACACTTGACATATTTTTGAATATGCTGACCCAATAGATCCAACCTCATAACTTGGTACTGCACATGTGTTCTCCATGTCTTCAAACCAATCGGAACATATTTTAATTTTATCTTATGAATTTTTTGTTGATAATTCTATTGAACTAGACAATAGGGCAGACTATCCGATCATATCCATATCATACCATCTTCTGAAATTATTACATTTACATGAAAACTTAATTTGAAAACTCCAACCATCCAACGTATCAGTTATTAGGTCATGAAGCGCTTTAGATGACTGTAGCATTGGTTCCACTAACATCTCATGATTTCTCATGTGATTTTCAACCAAACTGTGACCAAGATTCCCTTTGAAAATCTAAGATGAATTAAATCATAAAAGTAGAGAATCAAACTGAATAAATTCTTCCTCTGTTTTAAAATTTTCCTCTCTTTTCAGCAGGTTCACTTCCACATCAAATGCAATATTTTCCATTTCTTCAAGGGTTGTAATGTCCCTTTCTCTTACTTCGAATGCCATCTCTAGATTAAAGGCATTTGGGCAGTGCAAGAGAGCTACTCCTGGGGTGGCCTTATATCAGCAAGCATTTAATGATACACCTTATTGAACCTGGTTGAAAAAAACTGTACTATCTCCCGGGCTGTATTTTTAAATTTTCATACTCTTCTATGATAAGAAAGACGCTTCCCATGATTACCCATCGACCTAAGAAAACTTGCATGAATTGATGAAAATTTCTCATGCTAGCAGCTAGAAGATTCTCAAACCAGTTTTTAACCTTACCTTGCCATGGTAGGTCAAACATCTTGATACATACATCATCTTCTTTCCTTACTGATGACTACAATACACTGACTGAGGATCATGGTAAGCATGCAACATGAGATCTCCTAGAACATTTGTAACAGGAAAACAAACCTCATTCCAAATTGTTGAGCTTTTCTTGTGTGTTGATGCTGATTTTCTTCAAACAGTAAGGGAACCAGTTGTTTTTCCTCATTATCCATGGTATTCAAGTGATCTGAGTGTTATTTATCATTCTCTTTGTCACAAAGAAGCTTGTAAGGGAGATGCAAACTCTCGTTAATTTTGGGTGAAGGAACATGATTTGTAACAATCTGTTGTACTACATCATTAACATCCAATAAATAAATTAGTGATTGAGAACTTTTATGAATTTCTTCAAGGGCTGTAAATTGAGATAAGGTGCAACTTGAAACAGAATTTGAGATATGGTCTTCATCATTCAAATCTAATTGGTCTTAATCTCTAAAGGAAAAACTTCTTGTTGAATATTTTCTTGTGGATCTAGACAATTAAGCTCTGATGCCTCTCTTTCTGGATCACCAGACTATTGTTGATTTTTAGTGGTGTCCTCTAGGAAACACTCCAACTCTTCCCCTTCTTCATGGAGGGTAAGCTCACCTCCCTCTTCTTCAGAATAGGCTAGGAACTGGTTTTCTTGAGAGTTTGTGATTTCTTCAATCCCCTCTTCGGCCTCCCATTTCTTAGTGAAGAGATTATCCATCTCCTCCCATGTGTGAACAATGTTGTTAGCTAAAGATTTGAACCATTTTCGGGCCTCCCCATATAGTGACTGAACAAAGAGCCTCAGAAGCACATCAAGGTGTTCTACATTTACATTATCTGCCAAGGTGTAGAAATTTTCAATGTGTCTCTGAGCGGGCATACTATCTTCCCCTGTATATCGTGGCAACAACTCTATTTATTCTTGCGGCATATCATTTAGAGGCCGAGGGAGGCCCAAGAGGGCATACTTGTTCAAAAGGAAACACGACACAACCATCTGATTTAGAGGTGGGGGTAGATGGTGGATCTGAAGCTGGTGTGAGGCTTGGTGAAAGCCAGGATTACTTTTGATTAGGACTTTTACTTTGGAGTCGTCAAGGTGAGGAATACACAACTCCCAACCCTTCCTGCTCACCTGTCTGAAGGGTGGAATTTATGTCATCTCCTAGGGAAAATATTTCTTCATTCGTATCCCTGGCAACGGTGCCAAATATATGTTGTTGCTCCTAGATACAACCTTGAGTTGCAAAATACTAGTGCCTAGGACATCATGAAATCAGAGGTTAGATGTAAACAATTTTAAGGGTGCCTCTAACAGAATATGGATTAAGAGGATAATGATTGTGGTGGTTCAAGAATGATGAAGACTTTGGAGTTTGATTCATGTGAATTATCCTATATTGCGAGAGGGCTCAGGAGGCTATATGGATTGGTGGCTTTTCAAATGGGCCAAGTCTGAAACAATGAGCAAAGGCTTTCAAAATATACAGAGGTGCTGAGAAGGAACGAAGGAGGAACCCACGAGAGACAGGCTTAAGACTCTTAAGAATATGTCTCCATGAACTCATAGGAAGTAGATGCTGTTAGAAAATTAAATCTTACAGAGCAATGAAACACATAAAATATGCGGAAAACAAAAGCACACAAAACACATAAAACCAGAGAGACACAGATATATGTGGTTCACCGAGTTTGGGCTACGTCCACCCCGAACAGCCAGTCCTTCCTTTCTATTATCCAGCAAAATGAAGAGACAAAACCTACAGCAGATCTGTTGTAATATCCTTTGTTCTCTCTCACAGTCTCCCTCTCTGTTGTTCGCTCTGAGAATACACATACCATACACAGCCACAATACAATACCCTCATACAAAGCGACGGGTTTCCTTCTAGGGCAAAAAACCCTAAACTAAGCATAACTTCTACTGTCAGATCATCTGCCTAATGAATGACCCAGATTGAATAGAAATTACTATACTTTTACAAGGCAATTTTACATTTGTTTTTAGCTTCAGGGGCGCTGCCCCCGAAACCCCCCGCCAAGGGGGGGGCTCCATAAAGTCGCAGCCGCCCCCCCCTAGACCCCCCAGGTAGTGTTTAATTACGAGCAGTGTTACTACCCCCATTAAGGTACAGGGGTCCAACGCTGTGATACAAAATAAACAAGATAATCAAGCTCCACACCCAACAGATGTAAGTGGAATATGACCAACAATAGAGATTCATGTAGCGCAAATTAAGGGGGCACATCAAGTTTAACACATGAGCGTTATCCATACACGAATTCATGAATAAAAATGCATACCTATAGCAGCTACAATACATGAATCATCAAATTAGCATAACAATGAAAGATGTTTATACATAAATAGGAGATTACTGATAAACAAGAGAATAGAGATACATACTACTCATTTCTCCATGTGGAATCCAAATAAACACCGTTGTATATCTACTCATTGCTCCAAATACATACTACTCATTGCTCCAAATAGAAAGTGAGGGGTTTCCTTCTAGGGCAAGAAACCCTAAACTAAACATAACTTCTACCATCAGATCATCCGCCTAATGAACGGCCTAGATTGAATAGAAATTACTATACTTTTACCAGGAAATTTTACATATGTTTTTAGCTTCAGGGGAGCTACCCCTGAAACCCCCTGCCAGGGGGGGGCTCCATAAAGTCGTAGCCACCCCCCCTTGGACCCCCCAGGAAGAGTTTAATTACGGGCGGCATTGCCACCCCCATTAAGGTACAGGGGTCCAACGCTGTGATACAACATAAACAAGATAATTAGGCTCCACAACCAACAATCTCCCACTTGGAGACTGATTGTAGCAACTCCACTGCTGCTTCATTTGTTGGACAATGACTCCTCTTTGGACCTAGTTGTTTCTCATCTTCATCATCATCCTTGAAGACCAATTGAAACTGAGCATGCTCTCAGTTTCTCCCTGGTTACAACTTTTGTTAGCATATCTGCAAGATTCTAGCTAGTGTGTATCTTTTCTAGCTTCAACTGTCCATCTTCCAATACTGACCGTATGAAATGGTAATTGAGCTGTATTTGTTTAGTCCTAGAATGAAATGTTGAGTTCTTTGCAAGATGAATGGCACTTTGGCTATCACTATGTAACGTGCCCATATCATGCTTCTTACCCAATTCATCCATAAACCTTTGTAACCAAATCATTTCTTTACTAGCCTTTGTAACAACAACATATTATGCTTCTGTTGTTGAAAGTGCAACAACACTTTGGATTTTTGAAACCCAACTGACAGTTATTCCACCTACAGTAAATACATACCCTGTAGTGCTCCTCCTGTTATCTCTTTCACCTACCATATCTGCATCAACATATCCCTGTATAGCAATGTTTGAACCACCAAAGCATAATGCTTGATTTGTGGTACCTCTCAAATATCTAAGAATCCATTTCACTACCATCCAATTTTCTTTTCCTGGATTTTTCATGTACCTGCTCACAACTCCCACTACATGTGCAATATCAGGCCTTATGCAGACCATTGCATACATTAAGCTTCCAACTGTTGATGCATATGGAACTTTAGACATATAATCCATTTCTTCTTGGGTCTTGGGGCACATCTCCTTACTAAGTTTGAAATGGCTGGCAAAAGTTGTACTAACTAGTTTTGCATTCTGCATATTAAATCTTTTCAACACATTTTGTATGTACTCATTCTGAGACAGTGTTAATTTGTGATTTTTCCTGTCTCTAGTTATTCTCATACCAAGGATTTGTTTTGCAACTCCCAAATCCTTCATTGTAAAGGAATTTGCCAATTTTTTTTTGAGCACATTTATTTCCTGCATGTTAGACCCTACAACAAGCATGTCATCTACATACAACAACAATATAATATAGCTGCCATCATTTTTCTTTTTCAGATAAACACAATAATCAGAGTGGCATCTAGTATAACCTTGTTCAGACATAAACCTGTCAAATTTTAGATACCATTGCCTTGGAGCCTGTTTTAAGCCATACAAGCTCTTCTTTAACCTACACACTAAATTTTCTTTTCCTTTGACCTCATATCCTTCTGGTTGCTCCATATAGATCTCTTCCTCCAAATATCCATGGAGAAATGTTGTCTTTACATCTAACTTTTCAAGATGTAAATCTTCTGCTGCTACAAGACTTAAAATAGTTCTAATTGAAGTCATCTTAACAACAGGAGAAAATATTTCACCAAAATCAATACCTTTCTTCTGTGCAAACCCCTTCACCACAAGTCTAGCTTTGTACCTATATTTTCCTCCATCTTCTTCCTTCAGCCTGTAAACCCATTTATTCTGCAATGCAGTTTTACCTGCAGGCAACCTAACTAAGTCCCAAGTTTGATTATGCATTAAGGAGTCCATCTCTTCTTCCATCGCTAGCTCCCACTTCTTCCTACTTTCAACCTGCATTGCTTCTTCATAACATTCAAGTTCACCAGAATCAGTCAACAATAAATAATATAATGAAGGAGAGTATAATTCAGGGGGTCTACTTATCCTAGTAGATCTTCTAACACCACTTTCAGGTGTTTGAGGTGCCTGTTGTTGTTGTGGCTCTTGATTATTATTATTTTCAGGCACCTTTACCTTTTCTGTGATCTCATCAAGAACTGTGTATTCTTTGTTTTCTTTTTCCTTTTTCTTTTCCTGCAACTGATTCTTATACAATACCTTTTCATTGAATATTACATCTCTGCTCCTAATGATTTTGTGATTTTCATAATCATATAATCGATAACCAAAATCATTAACACCATATCCAATAAAGGTACATTTCTTTGATTTTGCCTCAACCTTTGTTCTATTTTCTTTATTAATATGGAAAAAGGCCTCACAACCAAAAGGCTTTAAAAAAGAGTAGTTTACCTTTTTACCTGTCCATGCTTCCTCTGGAATACCACCATCCAAGGAACTTGAAGGCCCTCTGTTTATTAGATAAACAACAGTATCTACAGCATCTTCCCAAAATTGTAAAGGCAATCCTACATGCAATCTCATGCACCTTGCACGCTCCATGATTGTTCTGTTCATCCTTTCTGACACACCATTTTCTTGTGGTGTTCTTGGAACTGTATTCTCTCTACAAATTCCATGCTCTGAACAGTACCTATCAAACTCTTTGCTGCAATATCCACCTCCATTGTCTGATCTAAGACACTTCAACTTCTTTCCTTCCTCAATCTCTACCAAAGCTTTCCATTTCTTGAAAGTATCAAATACATTAGATTTATTCTGAATACAATAAATCCAAGTTTTTCTAGTTGCATCATCAATAAAAGTAACATAATAACGAGAGCCACCGAGAGATGATACCTGAGCAAGTCCCCATACATCTGTATGCACAAGCTCTAATTTTTCGCTCTTCTTTTCCTTCCCAAATCTGATAAATCTGACTCTCTTTTGTTTTCCATAAATGAAATTCTCACAGAAATGCAAATCAACATTCTTCAAACTCGGTAACAAATTTCTTGAGTGAAGAATCTTCATCCCCTTCTCACTTATGTGTCCGAGCCTATGATGAAATAATGCTACATCTGCTCCTTTGGAAGTTAAATCATTAACAGGGTTAGAAATACCATTGCATAAATACAATGTACCAACCTTTTCGCCTTTTGCTATTAACAGCGCTCTTTTGGTTACCTTCCAAGTTTTATCTGTGAAAGTTGTCACACAACCTTCACTGCCTAACTGCCCTGTTGAAATCATATTTTTCTTCAGATTTGGAACATGCTTTACCTCCTTTAATAGCCATTGATTTCCATTTTTTTTTTTACAATAACCTTACCCATTCCAAAAATTTTACAGGGTTTATCATCACCCAAACGAACTTTTCCAAAATCTCCTTGAACATAGTCATGAAAATATTTCTTATCAAGTGTGGCATGGAATGAGGCCCCTAAATCTACCACCCAGGAATCAGTAACATTTTCAAAAGAAAGAATCAAAGCATATTGTAACACATCACCTGTCTCATTTACTTCATGATTGTTTTCTTGCTGTGCATCTCCTTTTTTTCCCTTCCGAGATCTACAGTCTTTCTTTAGGTGTCCTTTCTTTCTGCATTTCCAGCACACTATCCCCAATCTGGACTTGGATCTGCCTTTCCTTGATTTACTGCGATATCCTGAGCTCTTTCCTCTTTCCATTTTTCTTCCCCTAGACTCTGCACTCAAAGCGTTACCCGATGTCTCGTCGAAGCTTTTCCGTCGCATTTCCTCACTAAGGATAGCATCGACAACATCATCAAACTTTAAAGTACTAGATCTAGATACAGACTTACTAATGGCCATAACTAAACCATTCCAACTTTCTAGCAATGAGCACAAAAATAACAGAGCTCTAACTTCATCATCAAAGTTTACCCATACAGAATTTAATTGACTGGTAACTATATTAAAATCATTTAAATGGTCTGCAACAGATCCACCATCCGACTACTTCATATTAAATAAATGTTTCATAAGAAATACCTTGTTTGAGGCTGAGGGTTTTTCATATAGTTTCACCAATGCCTTAATCAAACCCTATGTTGTTGTTTCCTTTGAAATATTGAAGGCTACCAACGCCGTGAGGCACAACCGTACTGTTTCGAGTGCCTTTCTATCAAGAATATCCCATTCTGCGTCTGTCATAGTCGTCGGCTTCTTTGTTTTTCCGCTCAATGGTAGGTACAGATCTTTCTGATACAAATAATCTTCCATCTGCATCTTCCACAGTGGGAATTTTTGGCCGTTAAATTTCTCAACCCTAAATTTACCATCTTCCACCAATGATCCCACTCGAACCAGGAACCCTTCTTTCCTGTGAGTTTATTAGCCAAATAGTCCTTCGGCTCTGATAACAGTTGTTAGAAAATTAAATATTACAGAGCAATGAAACACATAAAATATGCGGAAAACACAAGCACACAAAACACATAAAACCAGAGAGACACAGATATACACAGTTCACCCAGTTTGGGCTACGTCCACCCCGAACAGCCAGTCCTTCCTTTCTATTATCCAGCAAAATGAAGAGACAAAACCTACAGTAGATCCGTTGTAATATCCTTTGTTCTCTCTCACAGTCTCCCTCTCTGTTGTTCGCTCTGAGAATACACATACCATACATAGCCACAATACAATACCCTCATACAAAGCGACGGGTTGCCTTCTACGGCAAAAAACCCTAAACTAAACATAACTTCTATTGTCAGATCATCTGCCTAATGAACGACCCAGATTGAATAGAAATTACTATACTTTTACAAGGCAATTTTACATTTTTTTTTAGCTTCGGGGGCACTGCCCCCGAAACCCCCCGCCAAGGGGGGGGCTCCATAAAGTCACAACCGCCCTCCCCCCCCTAGACCCCCCAGGTAGTGTTTAATTACGGGCAGCGTTACTACCCCCATTAAGGTATAGGGGTCCAACGCTGTGATACAAAATAAACAAGATAATCAAGCTCCACACCCAACAGATGTAAGTGGAATATGACCAACAATAGAGATTCATGTAGCGCGAATTAAGGGGGCACATCAAGTTTAACACATGAGCGTTATCCATACACGAATTCATGAATAAAAATGCATACCTATAGCAGCTACAATACATGATACATCAAAGTAGCAGAACAATGAAAGATGATTATACATAAATAGGAGATTACTGATAAACAATAGAATAGAGATACATACTACTCATTGCTCCATGTGGAATCCAAATAAACACTGTTGTATATCATATTATGTTCAAAAAAACTCTCCCAAATATGTGTCTTGGTGCATAAAGAGCACATTCATATAGAACTACAACAAAAATTCTCTAAAATTCATAACCTTTATTTCATCTTTGAACTCTCTACATATAGAGTTCTCCTTGAGGGCTTATGATCAAATAAACTTTCATGATCGACCCACACATGTGAAAATCAAAATATCATAACCAAATCGCAGAGCGTGCATCAGTCAATCACTCCCATAATCAAAAAATCAAAACAGAATCAGGTGAAATTGAGACTTCAACAGTGAAACATCATAATCAAACAGTAAAAGAAACAACATAGCTGGCCATGGAGGCCAGATCCTAGAATCTTCAAATGGGGCAGTGAGGAGTAATCGTGAACAGGTGGGCAGTCTGGCTTCCATCACATGATTCCATATGTCGTCAAAAGCCTCCACTCCCTTATTCTCATGATTTCCATTAACCGTTACGAAACTACTAGTCATGTTGCATGTGCCTAACTCTTTTGTGTGGAGTTCTTGTACAAATTAAATATACCATAGTTGTGTTTGTCCTGCCAAAAACCTATGTTGTGTTTGACTTGAAAAATCGAAGACTTGGTTTCGAAGGGGGGCATGTCTATTTTGTGGTATTGGATGGGGGGGGTGTGAAATCATTGCAGGCATACACGTAGCACCGGAGGCGGTTTCCAAAATAGGCCATTTCGACCCCCCCCCGGTGTTAACCTTCGGAATGTGTGATAGGGAGCGGAGATGAGGGGAATATGGCGGAAGTAATGGTGGATTTAGCGGGATTAATGGCGGTAACAACCCCTTTTCATTTATAATGGCGAAGCTAAAAGTGAGGCCTGCAGCATTAACACACAACGGGATGGTTAACACTAAAAAGAGTGGGAAAAAGGCCATGGGAGGGCTTTGATGATATGGCAAGGAGGTGGGGCTACCCACAAATCGCAATCAGGAGTTTTTGTTATGATAAATGGGGGGTAAAGGTTGTGATTTACGATGTGCGATGTGTGATGAGTGGAAGGTGATGTGGCATGACAGAGGTGGGGCTGCCCACAAATCGCAATCGGGAGTTTTTTGTTATGAGAAATGGGGGGTGAACGTTGCGATTTGCGAAGTGCGATGTGCGATGAGTGGAAGGTGACGTGGCATAACGGAGGTGGGGCCACCCACAAATCGCAATCGGGAGCTTTTATTTATGAGAAACAGGGGGTTAAGGTTGTGATTTACGAAATGTGATGCGCGATGAGTGGAAGGTGACATGGCATGACAGAGGTCGGGCTACCCGCAAATCACAATCAAGAGCTTTTTGTTATGAGAATGGGGGGTAAAGGTTGCGATTTGTGATATGCGATGTATTTGGCGATGTGAAAAGGTAAGTGGGTACCAATAAAGATTTAGAGTGGAGAGAAATGAATTATGAATGATAAAGGTTCATGCGGAAAAGGTGAAAAGGGCTAAGGTTTTATCACTTTGGGGGTTTTGCGAAGGAGTGCAATGGTAACATGTATGGATTTTTGCTATATACAATTGGCGATTGATGCCCGGAATGTGCTTGAATTGATTGGCCTTCACTTTAACCATTCACACCTCATCCCCATGATTTTCTTATAGGGGCCAGTTCTCCACCTTGTGTGCAGTCACAGGCCAACAACCCCTTTGTTTTATTTTATGTTTTTAAATTTCTAAAATTTAATAAAACATTGTGGAAGAACACCCTCAAAAACCCAGTCATTCGCATAGAATGAAAATATTTCCTCCTCTACCTCTAGAGGAAACACATGGTCATCAAAAGAATAAAAAGATGCAAACTACCAAAAATGTTACTTCGGAAGTTTCCTCTTTTGGAACTACATCTAAAATCAACCAAACATAAGCGACACTTCCCATAAGTACCAAACCTGAAATCGCATCTTTACAAGCTAGTGAGGTCAACACAGTGGAAACTAAAGCCCTTGAAAATTCACTACTTGAGATCATTGAACCTAAATTTCCTAATTCAGATACAATAAAACCTGAGGAACTTCAATTAACTGAACCTATTACTTCAGGGCCTTCTTCCTCTCTTCCTCTTCCTTTGACTAAACCACAACCCGTATATTTTTGGTCTTGACAAAAAACCAATTCCATCTGGTCTTTATAGTATTGAGGAAGTTACTGAAGAAGAGTCTCGACCTTCCTCTCCTCTCCATTTAAGAGGGAATATTCTTTATCAAGCTCATTCTTTCATCACTCTTGATACTCCAATATAAGCTCCTTTACCTAGCACTCCTTGTTTCAAATTAATTTTGAGTTTCCCTTGGAAAATTCTTTGGGAAGTTTAATCATGACTAATTCAATACTAGTTTCTCAACTTATATCTGCTATCATTAGCGAGTCAGCTGAAGTTGCAACCACTTCCATGTTTGCAACTTCACCATAAACCCATTTGTATGGTGGTCCTTTACTGCCACCTAGCTACTAGTCATTATCTGGAACTTTTTTTGGTCCGTCGTGTAGAAATTATACAAACAATATGTATACCAATGGATTCAATCCGATCATGCGATATGATAAAGCAAGATACTGAATCCTTCTACAAATCTGGAAAATAAACACGATCACAAATCAAAACAAGTAAAGAAAGAAGAAAATCAAACCACAACGCAGATTTTTTCCAGGGAAAGCTTGTTGCTCAAAACTTGTCTATCTTCTATTTCATATTCACCAAGGAATCATGAAACAATTACAATGCACTCTTCTCACAAGAGTCTGTTGCACTCCAATAACTATCTCACACTAATCCGAACAAAATCAACCAACACTTAGCCAATTTCCTGCCTCTGCTTAGCCTGCCTGCCTTGTGTAATTCATATGGAATGCAATCCCTATTCTTTAGGAAATTCAGCCTTCCAAAACTATGCAATGCTCATGGGAAATCCTATGGTTATTTTACATCATGCGGGAATCCTACTAATAATACAACTGATAGTTAACATCCCTTTAACCTTTGTCTCAACTAGATCTCCACTGGAACTGACATGCATGCAGCTATTAATAGTAAATCATTGGTTACATGACATATCACTGCATGTGAATTAAATTTGATTTAACTCACTTGACCTCTCACTAGTGCAACAAACAGTTACAACTAGTTAAACTGATTTTAACTCAATTAATTGAGTTCACTGATTTCTCATGCATTAAAATAATGCACTAACTTCAATTTGGACACAATAACTAATAGAATCACTCTTCATGCCTCACCAACCACCCTCAACTCGAAATTCATGAGCTAACTAAGTTTATCACACTCAGTTAACTATTACAAGTGATTATGAGATAAGATTACATTTTATTGTCCAATTTAATTAAGGGAAAATTAAATTAGACACACATTTCTTGTTTACCTTTCAACACTCCCTCTCAACAAGAAAGAGATTATCAGCTACCCCGATCCTGCCTCTATGGTATTCAAATTTGCTCCTGGCGAGCGCCTTCATCGGAATATCTGCATCCTGATCTTCCGTGGGAATGTACTGAAGTAACATAATGCGTCTCTAAACACTATCTCTGAGATGGTGGTACTAGATGTATATATTCTTGGAACTATCATGGAATACCAGATTAGCCGGAAGTTTAATGCAACTTTGGTTATCACAATGTATCATCGTCAGATCCATCTGCTGACCAAACAAACCAACTAGAATCTTCCTCATCCAGATGGCCTCACATGCAGCCTGACTGGCTGCCATGTATTCTACCTCGGCTGAACTGAGTGTCACAGATATCTGCTTCCTACTGTACCAAGAAACTGATGTCAATCCTATGTTGAAGATCCCTCCTGATGTTTTCTTTCTGTCTAATGGACTGCCTGCCCAATCTGCATAGGCAAAGCATTGAAGCTTCACTCCCTCTATCTGTTTGTACCATAATCCATACTTTGTAGTGCCCCTGAGATATCTCAAGACATGCTTCCCTACCTTCCAAAAGAGCTTGTTCATCTTAACCATAGCTTAACTCATCTGATTAACTGCATAGAAAATGTCTGGTCTGGTGTTCACCAAGTACATCAGTGAACCCACAAGTTGCCTGTAAATAGTAGCATTCACTACCTCACCTGAAGTAGCATCCTCCTTCCTCCAGTTTCCTGCAAGAGGAGTCTCCATGGGTTTACAACTCTCCATGTGAAACTTACTCAGAATCTCTTTGGCATACTTGCCTCGAGAAACAAATAGATCACCATCCCATTTCCATATCTCCAAACCAAGGAAATAGTGAACGAGTCCCATGTCCTTCATCTCAAACTCTCTTGCAAGGTCCTCTTTGCAAGAATTTATGAGCTGCTCCTCACCTGTCAAAATTATATCATCAACATAAAGTACGATAATCAAGAGCTTACCATCAACCACAATCTGCTATAGGTTCGCATTTTCTTCACTCTTTGTGAAGCCCAATCCGGTGAAATAGCTGTCAATCCTGGTGTACCAAGCACGAGGTTCTTGCTTCAGCTGATACAGTTCTCTCTTGAGTCTGCACACATGCGACTCACTGTCAAAGGTCTCAAAACCTTCTAGCTGATCTATGTACACTTCTTCCTCAATAACTCCATTGAGAAACACAGTCTTCACATCCATCTGATGTATCTTCCACCCCATCTGCGCTGAGAGTGCAAGGATAGATCTAATCGATGAGTACCTCGCAACCGGAGCAAAATTATCCTCATATTCAATCCCCTCAACTTGTGAGAATCCTCGGGCTACAAATCTAGCCTTGTACTTCTCCACACTCCCATCTTCTGCTTGCTTCACCTTATAAATCCATCTAGATCCAACCAATGATTTTTCGACTGGTCTTGGGACAACTTCCCATGCACTATTCTTGGCGATGGAGTCATACTCCTCAACCATGGTGTCAATCGAAAGTGGTTGTTGCACTACTTCCTCAAAGTAGGATGGTTCTATCACAATACACTTGCTCATAAGATCCATGTATCCAGTAAACTTGTCTGGAGACGGTCTCTATCTGCGCAGTGAAGTAGGTGCTCCTACATGTTCTGCCACATCAAGTCTCAATCTATCAGCTTTTGTGGTTTTCCTTCTACCATGTCTGGTGGATGGCTCTGCATGACTGTTTTCTGCCACTCCACGATCCTCCGCATGTGGCTGATCCACATCTTAAGGTTCATCCTTTGGAACCAAGAGTTCCTCATCTGCATGCAAATCAAGCTCCCTCTCAAGGGACAATTGCATGGCTTTCTCCTCATCAAATTTTATATCTCGTCTCACAATAGTCATCATGTTGTTTGGAAAATACACCCGATAGTTGTGGGGATTATCAGTGTACCCCACAAATATTCCAATCTCAGTTATTAGTTCACGTGGCAATAGACGGATGAGCTAAAAAATTTAAAATATGAAACATCGGGTTTCTTACCAGAAAAAGCCTCCTCTGGTGTACTCATGCCAAGTATCCGATGAGGACTACAGTTTTGCAAAAATATCATTGTGTTGCCTACCTCTGCCCATAGATGCAATGGTATGCCTTGATCATGCAACATCGCTCATGCCACACCCACAATTGTTATATTCTTTCTTTCTGTGACCCCATTCTGTTGTCAGTTATGAGGCACAATAAACTCTTTCTGAATTCCTTCTTTTCTATAGAATTTCTTGAATTCATTGGAGATGTACTCACCACCATTCTCACTCCTAAGAGACTTCACATGTTTCCCCTTGTCTTTCTCAACCAGTGCTTTGAACTCACAAAATTTTGAGAACGTCTAATCTTTCTTCTGCATGAAGTAGATCCAACAATTTCTAGAAAAATCATCAACAAAGATCACATAATACATGTGCTTTGTGGTCAAAGCTGTAGAGAATGGTACACACACATCTGAGTGAACTCTCTCAAGTATTTCCGCTGCTCGGTTCTCCTTCTCGTGAAAATTGGCCTTTTCATACTTCCCCATGGTACATCCCTTTCATGTGTCTATCTTCGCAAGAGTGCCCTTTGGAAGCCCCGTAGAAATATGTTGCATGACCTTCAAAGCTCCATCTATAGATGGCCCAATCTCCTGTGCCATAACTCACCCTCATCCAAGCTCACCACTTTTTCTGATTTACCCATCAATTTTGTGCGACCATCTACATCAAGTTTATAGAGATTATTCACACGAATCCCAATATTATTGGATTTTCCTGTGGCTTTATGATGGAGGAATGCTTTCCCTTCACTAAAAACCATATCATAACCTCTATCCTCCAACATATCAACTGAAACTAAATTAATTTTCAAGCCTGGTACATGCATGACACCTTTTAATCAAAAGGGTTTACCTAACTATCTCTGGAAAGTAACTGTACCAATCCCGGTAGCGCTATACCTCTCGTCATCACCCATTTCGATATGCATTTGTAGATCCTTCTCCTCCAAGCTATTAAAAATTTCTTTGTCTCCCTTCATGTGGAAAGATGCACCACTATCCAAGTACCACACTGATCCCATTTCACTAGACACCATGCATGCGATGAGCGATAATTCCAACTCAAATTATGAGGCCAAAGCCTCACCAGCTGCAGATCTGGAAGCCTTCTTGTTCTTCTTCTTTTATGGACAATTAATGGCATAATTTCCATGCTCGTGACAGTGAAAACATTTCACTCTAGACATGTCATGTTTATGGCCTTCTTTGTCAGTCTTAGATTTGGAATAGAATTTATTTCCCTTCCCCTTCTTTGCCTTACTAGCCAAGGCGCAATTTTCCTCATCATCTTTCCTAGGTGAGGTTCCATCCCTGGTATTCCGCTTGAATTCTTCTTGCACCAAATCCGACCAAAGTTGCTCCAAATATGGCAACTTCTCCCTCCCATTGACAAAGTCCTGATAACTATGCCAACTCTTGGGAAGGCCTAGAAGAGCTAGGTTCACTAATTCATCATCCCCTACAGTAATTTCGACACTCCCAAGCTCATCTCAACATTGGAAAAACTTGGTTAAATATTTTTGAATAGTGTCTCCTTTCTCCATTTTGATTTTCCTAAGCTTATCCTTCATTGCCAATTTTTTGTGGTCACTGCTACTCTGAAATAGATCTATCAAAGCCTTCCACATTGCATATGGAGTTGCTTTGCCATGGAGATTTGAGAAAATGTGATCTCATACTCCCTCCAATAAGATCCTCCTCGCCTTTCCAACCTTCTTTTTCCAAGCATCAAGAAGAGGGGCATCTACTGCTACGGGTTTGGGAATGTCATTATCAATGAATTATTTCAACCCGTTGTCCTCCAGAACTGCCTCCATCTTGTCTTTCCACACAATATAATTAGAACTACCCTCGAGTGCATATTCCAATCTCAAGCTATTGAAAGAAACCTTTATCTGTCTGTCGCACCAAAGAATACTTTTGCAAATTCGAATTCAGCACAAACTCAATTTTTTCTCCACTATAGAGATTTCCTACACTCTAACACCATGTAGAAATTATACAAACAATATGTATACCAATGGATTCAATCTAATCATGTGATATGCTAAAGAAAGATATTGAATCCTTCTAAAAATAAATTGCAGAAAATAAACACGATCTTCAATCACAACAAGTAAAGAAAGAAGCAAATCAAACTACAATACAGATATTTTCCTAGGGAAAGCTTGTTGCTCAAAACCCCTCTATATTCTATTGTATATTTACAAATGAATCATGAAACAATAAAAATGCACTCTTCTCACAAGAGTCTGTTGCACTCCAATAAATATCTCACACTAATCCGGACAAAATCGACCAATACTTAGCCAATTACTTGCCTCTTCTTAGCCTGCCTTGCTTGCAAAATTCATGTGTAATGCAATCCCTATTATTTAGGAAATTCAGCCTTCCAAAACTGCGCACTGCTCATGGGAAATCCTATGGGTGTTTTACTGCATGCGGGCAACCTACTAATAATACAACTAATAGTTAACATCCCTTTAACCTCTGTCTCAACTAGGTCTCCACTGGAACTAACATGCATGCAAATATTGATAGTAAATCATCAATTACATGACAAATCACTGCATGTGAATTAAATCTGATTTAATTCACTTGACCTCTCACTAGTGCAACAAATAGTTATTGAACTAGTTAAACTGATTTTAACTCAATTAATTGAGTTAACTAATTTCTCATGCATTAAACTAATGCGCTAACTTCAACTTGGACTAAATAAAAAATAGAATCACTCTGCATGCCTCACCAACCACCCTCAACTCAAAATTCATGAGCTAACTGAGTTTATCACACTTAGTTAACTATTACAAGTGATTATGAGATAATATTACATTTTATTGTCCAATTTAATTAAGGGAAAATTAAATTAGACACACATTTCTTGTTGACTTTTCAACATGTCGATTGTCCATTGACTTCTCCCATATCATATTCATTGAGAATGTCATCTGATGCTTCTTTGATGAACACCTCAAAACCCATTCAGCTTGTTGTGCCCCAAACTTCTTTGGAGCAGCAATATGGCTCATTTGTTAGTGGATTGGGACATCTACAACAGTTTACTCCATCCTAACCTGGGTACCCTCCTATTGGGGGGAGGATACCTCATAATTATCCTTATCCCCTAGCAAGGGGGAAACCTACTGTTGCCATGTCTCCATCTTCTGATAAAATGTCACAAGTTTGTGTCCCATCCTATTTGAGTCCTCCATTTCTGGGAACGGATTCTAATACTCTTAATCCCACATTTCCTCTTCAACCTGGATTGGTTCTTAATCAACTTCCCATTTCTCAACCCGCCTCGGTCACACCCTAGGTTACTAATTTCCAACCCTCTCAATCTATGCCTCAACCTGCCCAGTTTTTATCTCAAACAAGTCAACCTATCTAGGTTGTGAATCAAACACAACCTATTCCACTAGTATCTAGAGTATCTCAAGTCCCACCTACCCAACCTCTTCAGGGTGCATTGAAAATTCCACCATTTGGTCAATATATTCCTCAAATGTAAGTAAGTCAACCTGTATATGATATATCCAAGGTATCAACCAGTCAAACCAATGTAGGGATAAAGCAAAATCCCTTTGGAAAACTTTCCAAAGTATTCCAAAAATAATTTTTGGTCAATATACTATTCTACAAATGCCTTATCAAGGCTAACAGATTCAAACATAACCATTTCAACCTTTTTAAGGTTATCCCAGAACTAGACAGTCTGAGTATGATTATCCTGGTTACCCAAATCCTCCTTATCCTGGAATGCAGATACCTATTGCTCAACCCATTCTGCCATACCAAGGATACCCTCTCCCTAACTTTAATAGGCAGTTTTCGTTTGTGGAAAACCTTGAATTTCAATATTTAACCCGACTTTTGAATGATCCTATTTGTCATTATCCTTACTGGTCAAAAATTCCTACTAAATGGTCGAGTGATATCCTAAAATTAAATGGAAATCCTGGAGAATACTCGTATACTCATGTTATGACCTAGCATTTATGGTGTTTATCCAACTCCTTAAATGATGATTCGACTCGTTTAGTACTTTTCTAGAGAACTCTTACTAGTACGACAACTAAGTGGTATGTTGAATTTCCATTAGCATCATTTAACAATTTTAATGCCTTGGAAACTACCTTCTTGACCCATTTTCAATTACCTATCCGATATGAATGTGGAATCGATATGTTGACCTCATTGAAACAGTCTAAATCCGCTCATATTTATGATCATATTCATGAGTGGCGACATCGATGTCAGCTGGTAAAAATTTTTATTAATGAATGGTTTATCAAATCTTTGTTACCATCCGTAACTGAATACGTTGCTAAAGGAAGAGATGTTACTGAAGATAAATTCATTGCTCGTGCCCAATACCTTGCTCTCATTTATACTCAATCTAGCACGCTCTACCATAAAATACACAATGCTCCAAGACCTCAACATATTGTTCCACCACCTCCCACTAAAGAATCATGCGTCATTGCTGGTGTGATTGGTTTTGCTAGTCAACAGATAGTGAGTAAACTATTTAGTTCATCTCATGCTATGGATACTCAAAACCTCTCTTCTTCTACTCCTATGACTAATTCCTAAATTAATGTCATTCAACACTCGAAAGGAAAATATCAGCAACCTAGAAGTAAGAAGAAAGAAAAATGAAAGAATAAGAAAGATAATTCTTCACAGGAAAAACAAAATAATTATTCTCTTGAGGAAAAATGAAAGCCTCATTATCCCTACCTTATTTGTAATGGAAAACATTTTACTCGGGACTTCCCTCATTGGGAGAAAGTTAATCAATTCCTAAATTCGCCATCTAATTCACCTATTGTGTTAACGTATCCATTTCCAAACTAGGAGAACAATATGCTTTCACGAGATCAAGCTTCCTCTTCCCATGTTATGATGTTATCTTCCACCAAACAGAAAAATGAGATTATGGTGGCTACGAAAAATAAAGACTATGGTAAACCTGAATCCCTCTGCTGGTAAGGCTACTGATCAACTTACCAGCTTTGCTCATCTACTTCATATCCTTCTCAAAATGTGGTACCAACTATATTATCCATTAAACCTCCCAAAGTAATTATTCAAAAATTAGAATTCAATCCTCATGCGAGAGCTACACAAAATTATACTATAGTTGAGGACTTGGCTCAAGCTCCTTCTGCCATGTCAACTCTCAAGGTTTTGCAGAATTTTCTCGCCCAAAAGTGGTCTTCCCGCAATTGGAGGCATATATCCTTTGGATTCAAGTCTCCTGGTATTTAATCACAAGAATCATACTCCCAAACTTCCACCACAACTAGCATTTATGATCCAGGTTTTTGCTCGAAGTAGGACTATCCATCGGACAATTGTGGACGAAGGTGCTTCGACTTGTATCATGTCACTTTCCTATTGGAAGGTTATTGGTTCTCCACAACTTAATCAATCACCCACTATTCTTAAAGCTTTTGATGTAAGAGGTTTCAAACCTTACATAATTTTAAATACATTGCAACTACAATTAGCTGGGAAAATGGCTTCAATAGAGGTTGAAGTTATTGATGGACCGTTGGATTATAACGTTTTACTAGGCCTCACATGGATTTATGCCATGGAAAATATCGTTTCAACCTATTTTAGGAGTATCAATTTCCCTCACCATGTAGGCATCATGGCCATCCATAAAATTATATTTTTTGCCAATAATTCTCATACTACTGGAAGCATCCCTATTGTGGGCGAATCCCCACAGTCTTATAAACATGTCATAGTGGGATTGCTTAAGGATTCCTCTTTGATGGTAACTTTTTCACTCCACCTCCTAAAATTACCACTCTAGTTTCCTTTGTGAATATGATCTCCTCTTGTACTATTCCATCTGATCCCTAGATAGTACCAGGAATTTCTAATGTTGATATATTTGGTGACTACGTGCCGCTTAGTCCCATTAAGCTTGAATATGAAGCCATATATTCAGCTTGTTTGACACATTCTTATTTGAGTCCTCGATAGATTGGGTTGATCATTCCTAAGATTTTGGTTCATATTTTGATCCTTTCTTCAGTACATTCTCTACTGATGAAAGCATCATGTAAATCATGATGTTGGATGATGCACCGTGGGACGATAGCCATCATCGTTCCTCCTTACCCGTAAACCTTGAGAATAATTTTGGTGATATTTATTCACCCAACACTACTAATACCTTTAAGGATTCCATATTCATTCATGATGTTGATTATGAGAAGAATTTAGTCAATATAGAATACATCGTTCCTCTTGATATTTAGATTAAACCTGAATTTATCGAAAATGTCCATATTGGTGTATCTTGTTCTCCTAATGAGATAAATTTATAAATCCCTTTTTCAATAATTTTGTGATATTTTCGCCTGGACATATGAATATATTCTAGGTATTGATCCAAATATCATAGTACATGAGATCAAAACTTATCTGGATGTTAATCTAGTTTGGAAACGCTTACATCTGGTTCACCCTAAGAAAGTTGTTGTGATTAAAGAAGAGGTTGAAAAACTTTGATGTGTTGGTTTTATTTACCCAATCCTCTCATTTATTGCGTCTGGAACATAGCCCCTGTGATGAAGAAACAAGGAAATGTTCGAGTATGTGTCAACTATCAGGATATTAACCGTGCTTGTCCTAAAGACAACTACCAACCCCATTTATCAACCAAATTGTTGATGAGTGTGCTAGAAGTGATGTTTTTTCATTTATGGATGATTTTTCCAGTTACAATGAAATCAACATACTCCCATCGAACCAACATAAAACTACATTATTTTTCCATGGGGCATGTTTTCCTATCATAAGCTCCCTTTTATTTCGAAGAAGGCTAGTGCAAATTTCCAAAGGGCTATGACTTATGCCTTCCACGATATCAAGCACATTGTAAAAAAATATTTGGATTATTTACCTACCCACTCTAAACATTGTGAGGATCATCTAATGCATCTTAGGGATATTTTCCTATATTGTCGGCATTACAATATTAGGTTAAATTCGTACAAGTGTGTGTTTTGTGTCCAATCGGGTAGAATTCTTGGCTTTGTTTTGTCGAATAAAGGAATTTGTATTGATCCACTCAAAGTACAGGTGATCCTCAATTTTCCTGCACCTTCCCCACTTGTTTAGTTACAACGCCTGCAAGGGAAGGCTAATTTTCTATGGAGATTTGTCTCGAACTATGCAAACTGGCCAAAAGATTTACTCGCTTATTGAAAAAATGGGTTCCCTTTAATTGGGGTGATATTGCCCAAAACGATTTTTATTCTTCGAAATATGTTCTAGTTCAAGCATCATTGTTGTATCCCCACAATTATCAACATGATTATTTCATGTATCGCATTACAGTTATTACTATCATTTCTATGGTATTGGTCCAAGAAGATGACCTAGGGGATGAACATCTAATCTATTATTTGAGTTGGAATTTAGATGACACTGAAATTAAATATAATCACCTTTAAAAGTTAGATTTTACATCCATCCAAGGTGTCTAGATATTTTTCCACTACATTTTGCTTCGGAAGACTATGGTAGTTTCTGATTGCAAACAGATGACATACATATTGTCATGACAATTGATGGGGGGGAAATACTCTAAATGGATTGTTATTCTTGAGGAGTTTTATTTTGAATTCATCAAATCTAAATGTAATAAGTCATTAGTCTTCGTTGAATTGATATGTGACCTTCCGTCATCTGAAACTGAGTCAACAGCTGACGATTATATTCGTGATGAGTCGTTGTTTCTGATTGATTCATCCTATCATTGGTATGGAGATATCATTATCTATCTCTGGACCCAAACTTTTCAGCCTAATACTTATTTCTATGCTCAGTGACGTATTTGATACTAGGATCAAAATTACCTTAAAATTGGAGACACACTCTATCGGCAGGGCATCAATATGATCTTTAGACAGTTCTTCACTCATGAGGATGCTGAGAAGTATTTGAACGAATTCCATGTTTGAGAATGTGGCAGGCATATATCTGGCTATGCCACTGCCCAAAATATTTTGCGAGCTGGTTAATTTTGGCCAACTAAACTTTGGTATTGCCTAAAATCCTAGTCTCTAAAGGTGACCTTCTCCTGGTATATGAACAACGACTTAGAGTTATATAGGACTCTTAGGTTGATAATAATTGGCATAAATTAGGCCCATATTAACTCAAATATCTATTGGTCTCTTTGTTAACAATAAACATATGATAAACTCATGAAAGAAATCAGGAAACCATACAATGCCCAAAATGCCTACAAGAAATCAGCATTCCACATGTAGATAGGAAATCTCATCCATGATTTGATTCACAGGCATAATCAACATATTTGAGCATTAAATTAACATTATTACAGGCCTGTAGGCAACACATTGAACACATTTTAGATATTTAACTACAAGAGTTGGAGTATCACTTATCTTATATAGTAAAAAAGTTTTATAACTGTGAGTGGGACTTCGACTCTCCACCTAACCATAGACAATTGCAACCAAGTATTACTTGCAATTGTCACCCCCGAGGAAGATTCCAATCCTTGAGGAGGAGAGATTTTGGAAGAGAGACAAAATATTTTCTTCAGTAGGAACAAGATGACATAAGGACACACAACCTTCATCCACTAGCTACACAAATTCCCACTCAGTATTCCATAATTTACATACATATCAATTGACATCCATGCCAAGATACCATGCACCAGATAATTCTCGGCTCACTCTTAGGAGAAGAGATTCCACACTAAAGGATGTTTTATTAGTAGATAAACAATTGATAGGTGGAAGAGATACCCCCTCCAGGTGGTTCATTAGTGAGACAAACAAAACAACTTCAGCACCTAGGGAAACTCCTGGTGGTTCATCAACCTCACATGCACCTGAGTGATTATTCAAAATATAATAAGTTCTTCAATCCAAATATTTTGGTGGGTTATTCATCCCTTAGGCATCCCTCCTCTCTTTATAATATTTCACCCAACAAGCCTTTCTCATAGGATTCCTCATCTCGTGTTCTTTTACAGAGTTTAGTGCTTATGCTGCTCTTTATGACACCTCTAAATCCTAGAGGAATTTTCATAGTGATCCTTCATGTTCTCTTCCACTTCCTATACCTAACAGAATGAGGGTGTGTTCCTCCCCCTTGCTGACTTGTTTTCATTCATTATAACAGAATAACCAATTGTCTTTTCCAAGGCTCCACATAGTAAAACCCTAAACAGTGCGACCCATGTTTCCCTTAATTTGTTTTCCTCTTCTTGTTTGATGTTGGAGTTGAAGGACACCTAGGCCTATCCTTGTCTCTTAAGTTAAATTTAATGCTTAGCAATCAGTCATCTCATTTAACATTCTCAGCTAACGTATGGATGATGTATTTTATTTTTCCAATTCCTCAAGCAATCTTTCTCCCCAAGAAAACCATAATTTGTGTCCCTTCTCTTAGTCTTTGAGTAATTAAAATTATTTATAATAATGAGAGGTTCTTTGTAACACACCCCCAAGGTAGATTCCAATGCTTGAGGTGGAGTGATTTTTAAATAGAGGCCAAATATTTTCTTCAACTAGAACAATATGATACAAGGTCACACGAACTTCATCCACCAACTACACAACTTCCCACTCAGTCTTCCAGAATTTACATACAGAACTGACATCCATGCTAGGATACCATGCAATAAATAAGTATTAGTTCACTTGTAGGAGAAGAGAGTCCATACTAAAGGAAGTTTCATCAGTGGATAAAATACTTATAGGTGGAATATATCACCCCTCCAAGTGGTTCATCAATGAAACAAACACCATAGATTCAACCCCCAAGGAAACTCCTAGTGGTTCATCGACCTCACATGCACTTGAGTGATTCTTCCCAATACAGTAGGCTCTTTAATCCCAATATTTTGGTGGGTAATTTAGCCCTCAAGAAACCCTGCACTCTATGTAATATTTCACCCAGCAAGCCTCCCTTAGAGGATTCCTCATATCGTGTTATTTTCTATAGTTTGATGCTTATGATTCTCTCTACGACACCTTCGAATCCTCGAAGAATTTTCACATTGCTCCTTTATGTTCTCTTCCACTATGCATATATTAGATAATTAGAGAGTGATCCTCCCCCTTGCCAAATTATTTTCATGCGTTCTAACAGAAAAACCATGTGTATTTTCCAAGGCTCCACGCAATCAACCCCTGAACAACGTGACCCATGATGCCCTTAATTTTTTGTCCTCACCTTACTTGTTGTTGGAGTTAAAGGACACCTGGGCTTGTCCTTGTCTCTTTAGTAAAAGTTAATGCACAATCAAATCATTTAATATTCTCAACCAACCCATGGATGGTGCATTTAGTTTTACCAATTTGCACAATCAACTCATTTAATATTCTCAACCGACCCATGGATGGTATATTTAGTTTTACCAATTCCTCAACCAATCTTTCTCCCCAAGCAAACTAGAATCAATGTCCCTTCTCTCAGTATTTGAGTAGTTAAAATTATTTATAGTAATGACAAGTTCAACCAGGTACTATTACAATATTTTTCAAATATCACAAGGATATCCATTCAAAGATATTTACGGGACCGATCCCCTGCTACAGGAAGATCAAACTCAGTTGGCTTGAAGCACTAAGTAGCTATGAGGCCACTTAGGGAGCATGATCCTAATTTTTAGGATTTTTGGAGAGAAAATAGTTCTCCTTTCCAGGAGACTTCTCATCACATACTTTCTATAAATAGAGGGCTTGAGTGACCCATTAGGAAGTTAGAAGAGAGCAGATATTCAAAGTTAGTCTTGGAAGCATTAGCAGTAGGAAGCTTTAGGAGTTCTACAACTTTTTGATGTACACACAATTTTTTGATTAATGAATGATATCTTAAGCTCTTAATATGTTACTCCTTCAAGGATATAAGCTTCCTTGGGTTAGGTCCCCCCTAGGTGCTCAAGAACTCTTCTGTATTATTATTTTTTATGCACTTGTTCATTTCTACAATAAATTTCTAAGTATTGATTTTATGCAAGGTTAATTAGTTTATTTCTTACATTATTTTCTTATGTAGCATTAGAACATTAGATAGTATATTTATTAATAATTATCTTTCTCATTTAGCATCTCTTTCCATGCATTTGAGTTCATTTTCGTTGCTAATTTTTTTTTATATTTATCATTATTTATATCATAAATTGTACAGTCACCTGTTTCTGCGGAGTTATAGGAGAGTCTACAACTACCTATTTGACCAATAAACCCTTCTATCATTGACATGATGACATGAAAATGAGTTATTTTTCATTCTTTAGCCTTCATTATCCTTCATTAGCCTCCTTTTGCTTTTAAACTACATCCTTAGCATGTTTTGTTGCTCGTTGTATTGTCTCCTATAACAAAACAAGGACTCTTGTAGCAGTTTCTGTTTTGCTTCCAAAACTAATCCAAAATTGAATCCAATTCATGTTTCACTTTCCTTAAGATGTTATAACATCCCTGGAACCATGAAGATGGAATTTACATGCTTTATTTCAGTTGTGAGTTTGCTTTATTTACACAGTACAATAGATGTTATTTTAGTTCATCATAGTTAATATGGTTTTCATCCTTTTCTTGTAGTTAACATAGATTTTCTTGCTATATTTCATTTAATTCAATTCTAAATTTTTCCTATAGCGTAACGTAGTTAGAATGGTCTCTAAGAAACTAGATCTCATCTCAGTGTTTTCATCCACATAAAAGTTAACAAAGGAAAATGATAATATATACAACACACATAGTGTCGGCCTCTCTTAAGTTTGCAAACCCCAGGTTGATAATTAAAGTTGAGACCTTTGGGAGTTGCAGCATTATTATTGCAATACTGAGGTCCATCAATTTAAAGGTCCATAAATCTAAAGAGAAAGAAACCCTCACAGTGTAGATTTAGATTTTGGATTTTTAAGTTTACCTTTTTGTTACACCAACTTTTGGTCATCTAACCATTTACAATTAGATGGATCGAAATACACCATGTAAGACCAATTTTACCATAGTAAAATTGCTTTCACTATAAGAAATAATTTAATAAACCATAGTTTATTAAGTTATTTCTGGTCCAAATAGAAAACCCCATGAGAAATAACTAAATAAATACTTATTTATTTGATTTTCTTCTAGGAATAAATAATTAAACCTCTGTTTAATAATATTCATGGTCATATTTAACCCAATTAATGAGAAATAATTAGATAAATCATTATTTATCTTATTATCATCTAGGAATAATTAATTAAATCATTATTTAATTAATATTCCTTGTTAAATTTGACTAAATCCTTTAGAAATAATAAAATAAATCATTATTTGTTAAATTATTCCTTAAACCCATCCTTGAAACAATAAATAAATCATTTATTTGTTTATTATTTCTAAATAAAGGGATTCAACCAATTTGAATTCTTTTTCCCTCCAACAAAATATAATAAAATATTCCAAACAGTTAGATCTAGATTTTGGTTAATAATATTTTATTATGCACCATTATCAAGGTTAACTCAATATTTTGCTATAAATAGGAAGATTTTACATTCATTACTGACCTTTGATCCTTTTATCTTGGTCGGACTTTGTCCTCTTATCATTGTCATACTTTGATTTCCTTTTATTTTATTTTTGCTTATTGAGCTCCCTTTGAGTTCTACACGTCTTAGGTTTTTTACACCATTGAGAAAGAGAGAAAATCTGAAGCTAAAGCATCGAGGACAGGAAAGAACCCATCCCATTGAGGGGGACTTCTTTGTTCCCTTACCAAGTGTTACATAATATAAAAATTCTTTATAAATCGTGTTTTGTCCGTTGGATATTTTGGAGAAACTCTTATTTCATTTTACTGTTTAACTGCTTTATTTGCATAGATCTGAGTTTTTTTTGCATTTTTTTAGACTGTATATTATAGATCTAAATAATTTAGACAACCATCTTTGCTTTTAGGGATGTTTTTCATGTGTAGCTAAAGTGATCACTTTTCGTAAACTTGCATTAAGAACTCATTGTAACAATTGGCGAGTCCACTGGGTTTTATTCAAATTTCCTGCGTGACCATCTGCTTCAGTACCTAGAGTTTTTCTTCAGCTATTTTTTAGCCTCTTAATGTTTTTTTTTACCTTTTATGCCCTAAAACAGTAGAAAATCTAACTTTCACATGTTTCTGGGAGTTTTCCGCAGGTAACAGTTACGAGTCGCGCCACAGACAAAAAAACATTTTCCGCAACTTGTCACCGAGACTTCTGGAGGTGCATATTGCACTTTTTAGCCCATAAACTATGATTTCAGGCCCCAGATAGCAGTTGTTAGGACAAAAACTGCGATTTCACCAGCCTACAGGTCAGTACCTGCAAGCCGCAGTTTTTTGTGGGGTTTTTTCTGTAATTTTCAGGGTTTGTCGCAAGCATTGTTCAGGGTTGTCTGACCTCTGTCTCTGCCCATATTAGGCCTGGATTTGCTTATTTTTTCTTTTTGAAGTGGGAACAAGCCCCTTAGGGCTTCAGTATGCTTCCACCATTTTAGGAAGGGTTTAGTTGAGTAAGTAGTCTGAGATTTTGCAACGCTTTCAGCCATTATTCAGGTTTTAGTTTCTCTTTCTTTCAGATCCATTTAGATTGATTATTTTCTCATCCAAAACTCCCTCTTGAGTCTTGTTTGACCTCTCCCATAGGGTCCCTCTTGTTTCCCTTAGCGTTTTAACCTGTCACCTCCTATTTTTCAGCATTTTCCCTCTGGTTTCTTATTGTTTTTTGCACCTCTTTTCAACAGATATGAGCCATCAGATCCTTGTCCCTTAGAAGTATATATTTTGGCCATTTTGTGTGTTTTAAGTCAATTTCACCCTCCTCTTAGCAGTTGCTTGGGAGCCCTTATTTTTGGATTGAATTTATGCATCTTTAGCTATTTATTTTACTGTCGTTTTAGTTTAATTTACAATTATACAACATTTTTTATTTTTCTTTATACAAAACCGTCTGGGCTTAATTAAAATTAACACACAGATTGAACACATGCACACCTAAAGTGAAGAGTGCTTGGTTTACACCTACAAGCCAAGACATAAACATTGTAATTAATTTATCTGCCCCTTTGCGCTTGTTAGCCACCTATAAAATTTGTCATATCAAATGGTGGCTAAATCATTTCTAAAGCATTCAAGAAACAAGTTTTATTGTCAAAATTGTTAATTCTTGAAGTCTTGTGAAGGCATCATATCCTTTGATTGATCTTCACTATTGTTTCCCTCTTAACTCTGAAATTTTGTTGTTTTCCTGAAGAAAAGACTGCTGCAAAAAAATCCATTTTCCCCTCATTTTACCCCTTCTTCCACTCAATATTAACCTCCATTTTTATCCCTTTTTTCCATGAATTTCCTCTATTTTCTCTCATTTCCCCTCTTCCCTTCATGAAAACCCCTTTATAAGGTTTAAGAATCCTTTTTAGACCTTACCGAAACCCCCAAATCCATTGAAAATCCTTGAAAAAATCATTCAAATGAACATTTTTTGCATTAGAGGCCTAAGCCCCTTTGGGCTAAGCCCTAAACCACTTCCCCACCATACACCCACGCCCTGGAACCAAGTGCTAAGTCTAAAAGCGCTTATCGCATTGGGGCATTTGCGATGGGCGCATGTATTTTGTTTCATAAAAAGTTTCGATGCGATTGGCCCTCTTTTATAAAGCCCCGATCCCTTTGCCTCTTCGCATAACTGAAAGCCCCGCAATCGGGCGCTAAACCTTAAAATAAACACTTCCCCGATGCAATATTCCTTTTAATTTTCATCAAAAATTTGAGTTTTTATGTTTTAAACGTTACCCACCGGTTCATGGTTTAAACCAATCGCGACCGTTGATTTAAAATCAATCAAACGGTTTGCGCAATCTCGCATCGGAAACTTTCGATGGGCGCGTTTGTTTGTTTTAAAAAAAAGTTTCAATGTCGATTGGTTCCCTTTGTATAAACTCCCGATCCCTTGTATATTTTCATATACCCTAAGGCCCCGCAATCGGGCGCTTAACATAATATAAAACCCCTCCCCAATACAAAATATCCTTTGTATTTCATAAAAATTTTGATTTTCATATGTTTCAAAGGTTTCCGCCGGTTCACAGTTTAAACCAATATTCATCGTTGATTTTAAAACCAATCAACTGCCTTCGGAATCTCGCATCGAAGATTTCATTAGTCGCGGTTCAATATTTTAGTTTCCCCTCCCGATTGACCTCCTCTGATTCATTCCCTGCCGTTGATCTAGCTCTCAGATCAACGGTCCACGTCTAATCACATCGGCGCCGCTTACCCCTTGCCTCCTCCGATCGCAAATCTCCGATTTCATCTGAGCCGTCCATTGCATAAGATCTGACGGCCCAGATCTTTTCTCCAACCTTTGTTAAAATCATGAAACCCCCTGTATAATGTTTTTTTGGACGATCTCCGCCATGGATCTCTGCAGATCAACGGCCCATACTAACCCATTCCCCGCCTCATATATTATTTCATTAACCCCAAAGATCGATCTTGACCATCCATATTGAAGATCTAATGGCCTAGATTCATCCCGAAATGCCCAACTCCTTTGGGTCCTGCCTTCCTCTAGATCGAATCCCAGCAGTTCATTCCCTGATCTGATGGCTCAGATTGAAACTACCTTCTCCTGCCCCCACCGCGTTCCGCCCCCGCATCTTATCATATCGCGCTCCAATCACCACCGTTGGATCTACTCGCCTATGATCCAATGGCCAGGGACCCATATCGCATGATTTAAAGCCCGAACGATAATTAATAAAATTCACGCGGTATGGGTGGTTTTGAAATGCCACGTGTCAAGCGCTAACGCATATTGTGTTCGAAAAGTGAAAACTGCCCTTCCTCCATTTTCTTGCGCGAAACCCGTGGTTTTCTCGTCCGAAACTGCTTTCCCCATTTTCTACTGTGTTTCATCGCGTTTATTCCCCGTCGTTGATCTCTGCAAATCAATGGCTCACATTCAATCTGGCCATTACATTATCGCCCTCCGCCATCTTCCAAGGGACTTTGTAGATCAACCTCCACCGTTGATCTCCGTGGGATAATCTGATCTAACGGCCCAGAATAATTTCGGAAACACCGAATTTCCTTTTAACCTTTTTCACTGCTGATTAACGTTTTTAACCCCTTTTCTTTGTATTTTCTGCCGTTCCATTATAAATATGCCCCTCTGCATTATATTTCCCCCGACAAATATCGATCGTCGATCTTTGCAGATAGACGGCCCTGACATAATCTCTTGCACCGTTTGTTCCAACTGCCTCCATTTGACCCCCCACAATCAATCTCCACCGTTGGATGCTTTCATCCAACGGCTACGCTCTAAACCTAAGCCCCCAAGGCATTTAAACCCAAATACGTACGATTTCTTAACTTTTTCTTGGTTTATGTAGGTTTTAATAGTTTTTCAAATGTTTTAAAAGGAAATCGAAGGCCGGGGATGACGATCCCCCAGGCCTTTATTTTCATCAAAGAGATTCTTCCACAAGGTTTCCATCCAAGTTTGCCGGTGCCTCATGAACACTGGCACCATTATAAAAGCCCCTGTAATTCTTGCACATCAACAAGACACGGCAAAATTTGATCAAGTAAAGAGTATCAGTGTAAAATATCCCACCACAACAGAGTTGAAGAATTGAAGATTGTTAAACACAGTTTCAAGGAATTATGGCTAAAATTGACAATTAAAAGCCTAATCTGATCAATTAAACACAGTTAAAGAACAGAAGACAAGATTCAGGCCTAATTATGCCTAACACACAGATCAGAAGCAAATTATTCATGTTTTAGGTCAAAACAAAAATATCTACCAGACCGAGAATGCCTCCACTGCCACATCAAAGGCTAATTAAATCCTCTCAGCTACCAAACGCCACCTACAGCCTCAAAGCATTCAAAGGAGGCATATTTATTGCCTCAGTCAGTGATATTTGCCTCAAATCCGCTGAACAGTTAATTCAGCCAAAGGAACTTATTGTAAATTGTCAGCAGATTTATTACAAAGATAAAACAGAGCCTTAAAGTCAACAAAATCTTCCCAGTGAGCTTAATACTTAATGTAAAAAAAATTAATACAGAGGAATATTTGAAAGCTTTTCGATTGAGCCCCTCAAAGGCCGAGAAGCATTAAACTGTATTAATTGAACTTAGAAGATCTTTTATCCCATCCACCTCCTCATTTTCCTATAAAATCCTATTGAGGAGCTCGTTGGATTTGGGTTTGTCACTGCATATATGTTGCCTATAAATAGTTTACTGAAGCTGCTGTAAGCTCTGTTTGTAATTGAATATACCTAAGTTGAGATGAGAAGTTTGAAGTTGTAGAGAACCATTGGACTTGAAGATTGTAACTGGTTTGAAGAATCAAATACAAGCTGATTTATGGGATCCTGGTCTATGTCAACGGTGATGTTTTTCTTATTGTAAATTGTTATTTTATTTCTGTTTCCATTCTGTCCATCTTCTATGATAAAGAACAGCAATTATAGAGTTAGGATTTACTTTCAAAGGTACCCTACTCTTACTGATAAGCTTTATCTACATGTTTTCTTCCAAAATTGTGTATTTAAGAATGATTCAATTCATTCCAAGCAGTTAGGAATTTTGGCGTTCCCTCGTCCTATTGTCTAAACTAAACATTGTTCCTGAATGATATTTTCAGTTTCTGCCAAGTAAAGTTAGACTAGGGAGAATTTATGGTGAGCCCTATCCTCTAGTTTTATCTCCAAAGGTTGTCTGAAAGTTTCCCTAAGAGTATGTTGAAAGCAGGATAGGTTCAAAGTCCTTACCTGATCTTAGATTATTCTTTGTTATCTTATGTGTTGTCTTGATAAGTTTTTTAAGTTAGGCAGAGCTAGGGAAGTTTATGGTGAGCCCTGTCCTCTAGCTTCTTCTCCAATAGTTGCTTTGAAAAGTTTCCCTTAGAATATGCTGAAAGCAGGATAGGTTCAAAGTCCTTACTTGATCTTAAGCTATTCTTTTGTGTTTAAATGTTTTCTATTCAAAGTGCATCAAAAGCAAGCTAGTTTCGAAGTACTTACCTAATCTTAGATAACTTTTATGTCTTTCTTAAGTGTATGCCAAAAGCAGGATAGTTTCAAAGTACTTACTTGATCTTAGGCTGCTCTTTGTTCTTCATCTGTTTAATTCCCCTTCTTATTGTTTCATTTCATTCCATAAAATCAACTTTAGAGATATCCTTAGACATAGATGACTTGCCCCATGGACCACTCTTGAACCTTGTTGTTTCAATTAAATCCTACTATGACTCCATAGCCCAATGGATTGAAGTTGTTTCTAGCCTATCTTTTTAGATGAATCAATTTTCAATTTCATTCACCTTCACCCTTCATTTGGACTTCCTTCACTTTCATTTATCTTTTCCCAACCAAAACAAACAAAACCTCGTTCTTCATAACTAGCCTAATATCACATTTCAAGCCTTAAAGATAAATCAATCTTTGCACTTATAGAGAGATCCCTCTCTGGATTCAGGAGGGCTAGATCCTAGAATCCCAAAGTGGTTCAAGTGTTCTCCCTGCATCTTCGGTCTCACCAATCTGCTGGAATTACAGGGAGCTAACATTTATGGCGACTCCGTTGGGGAATTTCTGAAGTAATAGATAACTTCACAACTCAGAAAACCCAAAAATATTTCAGATTGGTATTCAATAAACATGGTGGTGGACCATAAAAAATTTTACCTCCAAAAGAGCTAAAAACTTCCACCTGGCGACTCCACAACTCCTAAAGGCCAAATGACTCCACTGGTAGAAGACTCTGAACTGGTTGACAAGATACAGTGACCTCTTTTCTGATGTATAAACATGGATTTAGATATGGACCCAGAAGACAAGCATATGGTCATGATGGAAGAAATGATGTACATGCTTGGAAAGAGAGTGGATATGTATGTAGCTAATTTAAATATTGGTCATCCTGAACAACCTATGTCTTTCCCTGAGCAAACCATGATGGAAAAAATGATGTATATGCTCGGAAAGAGAATGGAAAGGTATGAGGCTAATTTAAAAATTGATGATCTAGAACAGCTCATGCTTGTTTCAAATCAACAACAAACTCAACCACTACAAGACATGTATGATGATCAAGATTATAGATAAAACAAGGAAGAGAAACTGCTAGTCATGATGGAAAAGATGATGTACATGCTTGGAAAGAGAATGGATAGGTTGATGGCCAATATGAATGTTGATGATCTAGAGCAACCTATGCTTTTCCCTGATCAAACACAAGCTCAATCACCTCAAGACCTAGACAGTGACCAAGATATGTATGATGATCAACACTTTATAGAAGATGATGAGCAAGTTTACAAAGAAAGCAATGAACAAGGTTGTCAAGAAATGCTTGATTGCCTACCCATATCTTGTACTATGTTGTTAAGTGATCTTCACAATCAAATTGCGAATACTAATAGTGAGCAGTACTTTGAGGAAACAAGTAGCCATTTAGGGAAGGCAGAACCTGAAATAAAGAAAGCACCAGCACATATAGGAACCCTTACTATGCGTTATAACTCATTTCAGATTATACGAGAAGAGTGGCATCCTGATAATGTAGAAGAAACAACTCATGAACCTTGTATTCAAATTGAGCATCATAAAAATCATGAGGAGTTGTTTAAAACAAAATTAGATCAGGACACAATAGAAAAACCTCACATTTTCCCTGCAATCACAAGTCAAGATCCCCTAGAAGAGGCTCAAGAAAACATCCAGCCTCAAAATCAGCCTTTACAAGAGACAAAGAACTGTTGTACTTCTGTTCAAAGCAACATAGAAAAATCTTCCCCTTTGACAAAAAGAGAGATAGATCAGACTATTAATAAACAGTCAGTCTCTGAAAATTATTGCAAAACAAATACTCTTGCTCAGTCACATAGAGAAATTAGTTGTAAAGATGCAGAAAGTTCTTTTTTTGATCATGAGGAAGAGGGTAGTTCTTTTTCTATTTATAATGAAAGAAAAATCTCTCCTTTAACAGAAGAACAAATTGATCAAATAATAAGCAAGCAGCTACCTTCCAAACCATCATCCAAACAATACAATCATGAACATGGTGCCTATTCCATAGAACAATCCAATGGCACTCAAGACAAAGAGGATAGTAAGGAAATTAATGATAATACTGAAACTAGTCCTCTTTGGAATATGAATTTTGATGGTTCATATACTAGAACCAGTGCAGGGTGCAAGAATATGGCTCTATGATACAAAAAAAAATTATTCTGAATCCTATTCATATAAACTTAACTTTCAATGCACAAGTGACATAGTAGAATATGAGGCACTTCTTTTAGGGCTGCACTTATTGAAGAAATCAAGAGCCCAGAAGATAGTAGTTCATGGAAGTGCAAAATTGGTAATTAGGCAAGTGAAAGAAGAATGCATGGTTAAACATCCCAGACTTAAAGCTTATAAGAATGATGCCATGGATTTGTTAAAATCTTTCAAAGAATTCCAACTTATCCTTGTTCCTAAAGACCAAAACAGTTTTGCTAGTGGATTAGCCCTCATAGCTAGTACATGTTTGAAACCTTGGGAGAGAAAACAGTATATGATTCAAGAGAAATTCAGACCAGCTGTCCCAAACAATAAAAGGTACCTGCAAGCCTTTAGGGAAGAAAAACAAATATAAGACTATCCTGCTGAGGATATACCATCTTTCCAACAGAAACCTTTCCCTGTTTCTAATCTCAATTTTTCATTGAAAGAACCTGAATTTATATCAGAAGCAAGTATAGATTTAAAGAAAGAAGAAATTTAACTGCTTACTATTTTTCAGGGTAAGGATGATGATGTTTCCAAGCAACATAATAAAGATACACTTCTCAAAGTTGATGTCTCAGAAGAAGACAATCTACCAATCATGGAAGTCCAAAAAGAAGAGAATTCTCATCTTTTCTTTGTTGATCCTTTGGAAGAGTGTGTGGAAGCCTCAACTGGCTCAAGTTATCAAGAATTGATCCTTTGCAAGATCCAAATGCATGATAAGCTGTTACCTTTTGTGATAGCCTTGGTTTTGAAGATTAATCTTCAAAATGTACTATGGTTACTTTTGACTAGTAGCAGATTTCGTAACTCTTCTTTGTCACTACTCAATTGGCTACATTGGCACTATTGTACTATATAAGGATGTAAATATTCCAAGATAGAATAGGGTAGATAGGAATGTCAATAAATATCATCCTTTGAGCATCTAGTTAGTTGTTGTTTTCTACTTTGAAGAAAAAGAAAAATACAAAAACAATAGAAGATAGAAAAGAGGGCAGAGGAAAAACAAGAAAGGTATAGCCCCATACCAAAAAGACAAACAAAGTCTAAAAGTGTGCAAGCTCAAATGCCACTCCTGAAAAACACACTCCTAGTTAGTCATACAGCCTAATCATGACTAATTAGTTTTAAATTTACTGCTGATAGGTTAGTGAAATTAGATTTTCCAAACAGCTTAATCTTGGCTTATCAGTTAGATAGATTAGGATAGAAAAATAAAGGTTCAAAGAAGCTCAAAATCCAAACCTAAGATTCCAAAAGAAGGATGACTCCAAACTGTTTAAATCTTGAGTCAAAGATAGAAGTAAACTGGTTCTAATCAGCCCAAAACTTGAACCAGATAACAAAGAAAAAATAGCTCAAACAAGCCTAAAAACAGAGCTGAAGAAAAGAGAAGGATGTGCTTAAAACTTTCAGATCTTAAGCCTTCACCATTTTGATTTGATTTTCTGCAAAATAATAATCTATGTGAAGCTTGTTTTTATGTCGTACATCAGCAACAAGTTAGACAGTTCAATCCTGACTTGTGTGCTTTTAAATTTCTGTTTTAGAAATTAGTGAATAAAAATCTGTTAGACAGTTTAATCCTAACAGATAGTAGTTAGGTAGCGAAGCTTATGAACTCAACTGTTTAATCTGAGTTCATGGAGAAATAAGAAGTAGACTTAGATTAGTTTTTTGCTTTCAAAAGAATAAAATGTTTGTAAAAGAGTTTGCCAATCCAAATGCACTCTGAAAGAATAAAAAATGTTAGATCAGTAGGATTGGGTAGGTAGAATGCTTGTTTTGATAGTATTCCATTTTCTTTTATGGTTGTTAAAATTTTCAGAGCAAAATAAGATCATTCAAATGAAGAAAGTTGCAGCCCAATGGATAAGGCATTGATCAGCCCCCCAGAGAATGCAATTCAGAAGTTCTTGATGCCTTCAAGAAGGCACCATCCCCATGTGGAGCCACTGTTAGCCACCTATAAAAAATTTCATATCAAATGGTGGCTAAATCATTTCTGAATCCTTCAAGAAACAAGTTTTATTGTCAAAATTGTTAATTCTTGAAGTCTTGTGAAGGCGTCATAACCTTTGATTGATCTTCACTGCTGTTTCCCTCTTAAATCTGAAACTCTCTTGTTTTCCTGAAGAAAAGACTGCTGCAAAAAACTCCATTTTCCCCTCATTTTACCTCTTCTTCCACTCAAGATTAACCTCCATTTTTATCCCTTTTTTCCATGAATTTCCTCTATTTTCCCTCATTTCCTCTCTTCCCTTCATGAAAACCCCTTTATAAGGTTTAAGAATCCTTTTTAGACCTTACCGAAACCCCCAAATCCATTGAAAATCCTTGAAAAAATCATTAAAATGAACCTTTTTTGCATTAGAGGCCTAAGCCCCTTTGGGCTAAGCCCTAAACCACTTCCCCACCATACACCCACGCCCTGGAACCAAGCGCTAAGTCCAAAAGTGCTTATCGCATTGGGGCATTTGCGATGGGCGCATGTCTTTTGTTTCATAAAAAGTTCTGATGCGATTGGCCCTCTTTTATAAAGCCCCGATCCCTTTGCCTCTTCGCATAACCGAAAGCCCCGCAATCGGGCGCTAAACCTTAAAATAAACCCTTCCCCGATGCAATATTCCTTTGAATTTTCATCAAAAATTCGAGTTTTTATGTTTTAAACATGACCCATCGGTTCATGGTTTAAACCAATCTCGACCGTTGATTTAAAACCAATCAAACGATTTGCGCAGTCTCGCATCGGAAACTTTCGATCGGCGCGTTTCTTTGTTTTAACAAAAAGTTCCGATGCCAATTGGCTCCCTTTGTATAAACTCCCGATCCCTTGTATCTTTTCATATACCCTGAGGCCCCACAATCGGGCGCTTAACATAATATAAAACCCCTCCCCAATACAAAATATCCTTTGTATTTCATAAAAATTTCGATTTTCATATGTTTCAACGGTTTCCGCCGGTTCACAGTTTAAACCAATCTCCGCTGTTGATTTTAAAACCAATCAATGGCCTTCGGAATCTCACATCAAAGATTTCATTAGTCGCAGTTCAATATTTTATTTTCCCCTCCCGATTGACCTCCTCCGATTCATTCCCCGTCGTTGATCTGGCTCTCAGATCAACGGTCCACATCTAATCACATCGGCGCCGCTTACCCCTTGCCTCCTCCAATCGCAAATCTTCAATTGCATCTAGGTCTTCCATTGCATAAGATCTAACGGCCCAGATCTTTTCTCCAACCTTTGTTAAAATCATGAAACCCCCTGTATAATGTTTTTTCGGCCGATCTCCATCGTTGATCTGTGCATATCAACGGCCCATACTAACCCATTCTCCGCCTCATATATTATTTCATTAACCCCAAAGATTGATCTTGACCATCCATATTGAAGATCTAACAGCCCAGATTCATCCCGACAGGACCAACTCCTTTGGGTCCTGCCTTCCTCCAAATCGAATCCCAGCCGTTCATTCCCTGATCTGACGGCTCAGATTGAAACCGCCTTCTCCTGCCCCCACCTCATTCCGCCCGCACATCTTGTCATATCGCGCTCCAATCACCACTGTTGGATCTACCCGCCTATGATCCAATGGCCAGGGACCCATATCGCATGATTTAAATCCCGAACGATAATTTTTCAAATTCACGCGATATGGGTGGTTTTGAAATGCCACGTGTCGAGCGCTAACGCATATCGCATTTGAAAAGTGAAAACCGCCCTTCAAGATTTTCTTGTGTGAAACCTATGGTTTTCTCATTCGAAACCTCTTTCCCCATTTTATACTACGTTTCATCGTGTTTATTCCCCGTCGTTGATCTCTGAAGATCAACAGCTCACATTCAATCTGGCCATTACATTATCGCCCTCCGCCATCTTCCAAGGGACTTTGTAGATCAACCTTCGTCGTTGATCTCCTTGGGATAATCTGATCTAACGACCCAGAATCATTTCGGAAACCCTTAATTTCCTTTTAACCTTTTTCACTGCTAATTAAGGTTTTTAACCCCTTTTCTTTGTATTTTCCGTCGTTCCATTATAAATATGGACCTCTGCATTATATTTCCCCCGAAAAATATCGACCGTCGATCTTTGCAAATCGATGGCCCTGACTTAATCTCTTGCACCGTTTGTTCCAACCGCCTCCATTTGACCCCCCGCGATCAATCTCCACCGTTGGATGCTTTCATCCAACGGCTCCGCTCTAAACCTAAGCCCCCAAAGAAGTTAAACCCAAATACGTAGGATTTCTTAACTTTTTCTTGGTTTATGCAGGTTTTAATAGTTTTTCAAATGTTTTAAAAGGAAATTGAAGGTCGGGGATGATGATCCCCCAGGCCTTTATTTTCATCAAAGAGATTGTTCCACAGGGTTTCCATCCAAGTTTGTTGGTGCCTCATGAACACTGGCACCATTATAAAATCCCCTGTAACGCCTGCACATCAACAAGACACGACAAAATTTGATCAAGTAAAGAGTATTAGTGTAAAAGATCCCACCACAGCGGAGTTGAATAATTGAATATTGTTAAACACAGTTTCAAGGAATTATGGCTAAAATCGACAATTAAAAGCCTAATCCGCTCAATTAAACACAGTTAAAGAACAGAAGACAAGATTCAGGCCTAATTATGCCTAACACACAGATCAGAAGCAAATTAGTCCTGTTTTAGGTCAAAACAAAAATATCTACCAGACCGAGAATGCCTCCACTGCCACATCAGAGGCTAATTAAATCCTCTCAGCTACCAAAAGCCACCTGCAGCCTCAAAGCGTTCAAAGGAGGCAGATTTATTGCCTCAGTCAGTGATATTTTCCTCAAAGCCACTGAACAGTTAATTCAGCCAAAGGAACTTATTGTAAACTGTCAGTAGAGTTATTATAAAGATAAAACAAAGCCTTAAAGTCAACAAAATCTTCCCAGCTAGCTTAATACTTAATGTAAAAACAATTAATACAGAGGAATATCTGAAAGCTTTTCCATTGAGCTCCTCAAAGGCTGAGAAGCATTAAACTGTATTAATTGAACTTAGAAGATCTTTTATCCCATCCACCTCCTCATTTTCCTATAAAATCCTATTGAGGAGCTCGTTGGATTTGGGTTGGTCACTACATATCTGTTGCCTATAAATAGTTTACTGAAGCCGTTGTAAGCTCTGTTTGTAATTGAAGATACCTAAGTTGAGATGAGAAGTTTGAAGCTGTAGAGAACCATTGGACTTGAAGATTGTAACTGATTTGAAGTATCAAATACAAGGTGATTTATGGGATCCTAGTCTATGTCAACGGTGATGTTTTTCTTATTGTAAATTGTTACTTTATTTATGTTTCCATTATGTCCATATTCTCTGATAAAGAACAACAATTATAGAGTTAGGATTTACTTTCAAAGGTACCCTGCTCTTACTAATAAGCTTTATCTACATTTTTTCTTCCAAAATTGTGTATTTAAGAATGATTCAATTCAGTCCAAGCAGTTAGGAATGCTGGTGTTCCCTCGTCCTACTGTCTAAACTAAACATTCTTCCTGAATGGTATTTTCAGTTTCAGCCAAGTAAAGTTAGACTAGGGAGAATTTATGGTGAGCCCTATCCTCTAGTTTTATCTCCAAAGGTTGTCTGAAACTTTCCCTAAGAGTATGTTGAAAGCAGGATAGGTTCAAATTCCTTACCTGATCTTAGACTATTCTTTGTTATCTTATGTGTTGTCTTGATAAGTTTGCTAAGTTAGGCAGAGCTAGGGAAGTCTATGGTGAGCCCTGTCCTCTAGTTTATTCTCCAATAGTTTCTTTGAAAAGAAGGATAGGTTCAAAGTCCTTACTTGATCTTAAGCTATTATTTTGTGTTTAAATGTTTTCTATTGAAAGTGCATCAAAAGCAGGCTAGTTTCGAAGTACTTACCTGATCTTAGATAACTTTTATGTCTTTCTTAAGTGTATGCCAAAAGCAGGATAGTTTCAAAGTACTTACTTGTTCTTAGGCTGCTCTTTGTTCTTCATCTCTTTGTTCTTCTTATTATTTCATTTCATTCCATAAAATCAACTTTAGAGAGATCCTTAGACATAGATGACTTGCCCCTTGGACCACTCTTGAACCTTGTTGTTTCAATTAAATCCTACTATGACTCCATAGCCCAATGGATTGAAGCTGTTTCTAGCCTATCTTTTTGAGTGAATCAATTTTCACTTTCATTCACCTTCACCCTTCATTTAGACTTCCTTCACCTTCATTTATCTTTGCCCAACCAAAACAAACAAAACCTCGTTCTTCATAACTAGCCTAATATCACATTTCAATCCTTGAAGATAAATCAATCTCTGCACTTATAGAGAGATCCCTCTCTATATTAAGGAGGGCTAGATCCTAGAATCCCAAAGTGGTTCAAGTGTTCTCCCCACAGCTTTGGTCTCACCAATCTGTTGGAATTACGGGGAGCTAACATTTATGGCGACTCCGTTGGGGAATTTCTGAAGTAATAGATAACTTCACAACTCAGAAAACCCAAAAATATTTCAGATTGGTATTCAATAAACATGGTGGTGGACCATAAAACATTTTACCTCCAAAAGAGCTAAAAACTTCCACCTGGAGACTCCACAACTCCTAAAGACCAAATGACTCCACTGGTAGAAGACTTTGAACAGGTTGACAAGATACAGTGACCTCTTTTCTGATGTACAAACATGGATTTAGATATGGACCTAGAAGACAAGCATATGGTAATGATGGAAGAAATGATGTACATGCTTGGAAAGAGAGTGGATAGGTATGTAGCTAATTTAAATATTGGTCATCCTGAACAACCTATGTCTTTCCCTGAGCAAATCATGATGGAAAAAATGATGTATATGCTCGGAAAGAGAATGGAAAGGTATGAGGCTAATTTAAAAATTGATGATCTAGAACAGCTCAAGCTTGTTTCAAATCAACAACAAACTCAACCACTACAAGACATGTATGATGATCAAGATTATAGAGAAAACAAGGAAGAGAAACTGCTAGTCATGATGGAAAATATTATGTACATGCTTGGAAAGAGAATGGATAGGTTGATGGCCAATATGAATGTTGATGATCTAGAGAAACCTATGCTTTTCCCTGATCAAACACAAGCTCCATCACCTCAAGACCTAGACAATGACCAAGATATGTATGATGATCAACACTTTATAGAAGATGATGAGCAAGCTTACAAAGAAAGCAATGAAGAAGGTTGTCAAGAAATTCTTGATTGCCTACCCATATCTTGTACTATGCTGTTAAGTGATCTTCACAATCAAATTTCAAATACTAATAGTGAGCAGTACTTTGAGGAAACAAGTAGCCATTTAGGGAATGTATAACCTGAAATAGAGAAATCACCAGCACATATAGGAACCCTTCCTATGCATTATAACTCATTTTAGATTATACGAGAAGAGCGACATCCTGATAATGTAGAAGAAAAAACTCATGAACCTTGTATTCAAATTGAGCATCATAACAATCATGAGGAGTTGTTTAAAACAGAAGCAGATCAGGACACAATAGAAAAACCTCACATTTTCCCTACAAGCACAAGTCAAGATCCCCTAGAAGAGGCTCAAGAAAACATCCAGTCTCAAAATCAGCCTTTACAAGAGACAGAGAACTGTTGTACTTATGTTCAAAGCAACATAGAAACATCTTCCCCTTTGACAAAAAAATAGATAGATCAGACTAATAATAAACAGTCAGTCTCTGAAACTTATTGCAAAACAAATAATCTTGCTCAGTCACATAGAGAAATTAGTTGTAAAGATGCAGAAAGTTCTTTTGTTGATCATGAGAAAGAGGGTAGCTCTTTTTCTGTTTATACTGAAAGAAAAATCTCTCCTTTAACAGAAGAACAAATTGATCAAATACTAAGCAAGCATCTACCTTCCAAACCATTATCCAAACAAGACAATCATGAACATGGTGCCTATTCCATAGAACAATCCAATGGCACTCAAGACAAAGAGGATAGTAAGGAAATTAATGATAATACTGAAACTAGTCCTCTTTGGAATATGAATTTTGATGGGTCATATACTAGAACCAGTGCAGGTGCAGGCATATGGCTCTATGATACAAAAAAACAATTATTTCGAAGCCTATTCATATAAACTTAACTTTCAATGCACAAGTGACATAGTAGAATATGAGGCACTTCTTTTAGGGCTACACTTATTGAAGAAATCAGGAGCCCAAAAGATAGTAGTTCATGGAAGTGCAGAATTGGTAATTAGGCAAGTGAAAGAAGAATGCATGGTTAAACATCCTAGACTTAAAGCTTATAAGAATGATGCCATGGATTTTTTAAAATCTTTCAAAGAATTCCAACTTATCCTTGTTCCTAAAGACCAAAACAGTTTTGCTAGTGGATTAGCCCTCGTAGCTAGTACATGTTTGAAATCTTGGGAGAGAAAACAGTATACGATTCAAGAGAAATTCAGACCAGTTGTCCCAAACAATAAAAGGTATTGGCAAGCCTTTTGAAAAGAAAAACAAATAGAAGAATATCTTGCTGAGGATATACCATCTTTCCAACAGAAACCTTTCCCCATTGCTGATCTCAATTTGTTATTCAAAGAACCTGAATTTATATCAGAAGCAAGTATAGATTTAAAGAAAGAAGAAATTTCACTGCTTGCTGTTTTGCAGGGTAAGGATGAGTATGTTTCCAAGCAACATAATAAAGATACACTTCTCAAAGCTGATGTCTCAGAAGCAAACAATCTACCAATCATGGAGGTCCAAAAAGAAGAGAATTCTCATCTTTTCTTTGTTGATCCTTTGGAAGAGTGTGTGGAAGCCTCAACTAGCTCAAGTTATCAAGAATTGATCCTTTGCAAGAGCCAAATGCACGATAAGTTGTTACCTTCTGTGATAGCCTTGGTTTTGAAGATTAATCTTCAAAATGTACTATGGTTACTTCTGACTAGTAGCAGATTTCGTAACTCTTCTTTGTCACTACTCAATTGGATACATTGGCACTATTGTACTATATAAGGATGTAAATATTTCAAGATAGAATAGGGTAGATAGGAATGTCATTAAATCTCATCCTTTGAGCATCTAGTTAGTTGTTGTTTTCTGCTTTGAAGAAAAATAAAAATACAAAAACAATAGAAGATAGAAAAGAGGGCAGAGGAAAAACAAGAAAGGTACAACCCCATACCAAAAAGAGAAACAAAGTCTGAAATTTTGCAAGCTCAAATGCCACTCCTGAAAAACACACTCCTAGTTAGTCATACAGCCTAATCATGACTAATTAGTTTTAAATTTACTGCTGATAGGTTAGTGAAACTATATTTTCCAAACAGCTTAATCTTGGATTATCAGTTAGATAGATTAGGATAGAAAAATAAAGGTTCAAACAAGCTCAAAATTTGAACCTAAGATTCCAAAACAAGGATGACTCCAAACTGTTTAAATCCTGAGTCAAAGATAGAAGTAAACCGGTTCTAATAAGCCCAAAACTTGAACCAGATAACAAAGAAAAAATAGCTCAAACAAGCCTAAAAACAGAGCTGAAGAAAAGAGAAGGATGTGCTTAAAACTTTCAGATCTTAAGCCTTCACCATTTTGATTTGATTTTCTGCAAAATAATAATCTATGTGCAGCTTGTTTTTATGCCGTAGATCAGCAACAAGTTAGACAGTTCAATCCTGACTTGTGTGCTTTTAAATTTCTGTTTTAGAAATTAGTGAATAAAAATCTGTTAGACAGTTTAATCCTAACAGATAGTAGTTAGGTAGAGAAGCTTATGAACTCAACTGTTTAATCTGAGTTCATGGAGAAATAAGAAGTAGACTTAGATTATTTTTTTTCTTTCAAAAGAATAAAATGTTTGTAAAAGAGTTTGCCAATCCAAATGCACTTTGAAAGAAGAAAAAATGTTAGATCAGTAGGATTAGGTAGGTAGAAATCTTGTTTTGATAGTATTCCATTGTCTTTTATGGTTGTTAACATTTTCAGAGCAAAAGAAGATCATCCAAGTGAAGAAAGTTGCAGCCCAATGGATAAGGCATGGATCATCCCCCCAGAGAATGCAAGTCTGAAGTTCTTGATGCCTTCAAGAAGGCACCATCCCCATGTGGAGCCACTATTAGCCACCTATAAAAATTTTCATATCAAATGATGGCTAAATCATTTCTGAAGCCTTCAAGAAACAAGTTTTATTGTCAAAATTGTTAATTCTTGAAGTCTTGTGAAGGCATCATATCTTTTGATTGATCTTCATGGTTGTTTCCCTCTTAACTCTGAAACTCTCTTGTTTTCCTAAAGAAAAGATTGCTGCAAAAAACTCCATTTCCCCTCATTTTACCCCTTCTTCCACTCAAGATTAACCTCCATTTTTATCCCTTTTTTCCATGAATTTCCTCTATTTTTCCTCATTTCCCCCCTTCCCTTCATGAAAACCCCTTTATAAGGTTTAAGAATCCTTTTTAGACCTTACCGAAACCCCCAAATCCATTGAAAATCCTTGAAAAAATCATTAAAATGAACCTTTTTTGCATTAGAGGCCTAAGCCCCTTTGGGCTAAGCCCTAAACCACTTCCCCACCATACACCCATGCCCTGGAACCAAGCGTTAAGTCCAAAAGCTCTTATCGCATTGGAGCATTTGCGATGGGCGCACGTCTTTTGTTTCATAAAAAGTTCCAATGTGATTGGCCCTCTTTTATAAAGCCCCAATCCCTTTGCCTCTTCGCATAACCGAAAGCCCCGCAATCAGGCGCTAAACCTTAAAATAAACCCTTCCCCGATGCAATATTCCTTTGAATTTTCATTAAAAATTCGATTTTTTATGTTTTAAACGTGACCCACCGGTTCATGGTTTAAACCAATCTTGACCATTTATTTAAAACCAATCAAACAGTTTGCGCAGACTAGCATCGGAAACTTTCGATGGGCGCGTTTGTTTGTTTTAAAAAAAAGTTCTGATGCTAATTGGCTCCCTTTGTATAAACTCCCGATCCCTTGTATCTTTTCATATACCCTGAGGCCTCGCAATCGGGCGCTTAACATAATATAAAACCCCTCCCCAATACAAAATATCCTTTGTATTTCATAAAAATTTCGATTTTCATATGTTTCAAAGGTTTCTGCCAGTTCACAGTTTAAACCAATCTCCGCCGTTGATTTTATAACCAATCAATGGCCTTCGAAATCTCGCATCGAAGATTTCATTAGTCGCGCTTCAATATTTTATTTTCCCCTCCCGATTGACCTCCTCTGATTCATTCCCCGCCGTTGATCTGGCTCTCAAATCAACGGTCCATATCTAATCACATCGGCGCCGCTTACCCCTTGCCTCCTCCAATCGCAAATCTCTGATTGCATCTGGGCCGTCCATTGCATAAGATCCGACGGCCCAGATCTTTTCTCCAACCTTCGTTAAAATCATGAAACCCCCTGTATAATGTTTTTTCGGTCGATCTCCGTCGTTGATCTCTGCATATCAATGGCCCATACTAACCCATTCTCCGCCTCATATATTATTTCATTAACCCCAAAGATCGATCTTGACCGTCCATATTGAAGATCTAACGGCCCAGATTCATCTTGACAGGCCCAACTCCTTTGGGTCCTGCCTTCCTCCAGATCGAATCCCAGTCGTTCATTCCCTGATCTGACGGCTTAGATTGAAATCGCCTTCTCCTGCCCCCACCTCGTTTCGCCCGCACATCTTGTGATATCATGCTCCAATCACCACCGTTGGATCTACCCGCCTATGATCCAACAGCCAGGGACCCATATCGCGTGATTTAAAGCCTGAACGATAATTTTTCAAATTCACGCGATATGGGTGGTTTTGAAATGCCACGTGTCGAGCGCTAACACGTATCGCATTCGAAAAGTGAAAACTGCCCTTCCTCCATTTTCTTGTGCGAAACCTGTGGTTTTCTTGTCCGAAACCGCTTTCCCCATTTTATACTACGTTTCATCGTGTTTATTCTCCGCCGTTGATCTCTGCAGATCAACAGCTCACATTCAATCTGGCCATTACATTATTGCCCTCCGCCATCTTCCAAGGGACTTTGTAGATCAACCTCCGCCATTGATCTCCTTGGGATAATCTGATCTAACGGCCCAGAATCATTTCGGAAACTCTGAATTTCCTTTTAGCCTTTTTCACTGTTAATTAAGGTTTTTAACCCCTTTTCTTTGTATTTTCCGCTGTTCCATTATAAATATGGCCCTCTGCATTATATTTCCCCAGACAAATATCGATCGTCGATCTTTGCAAATCGACGGCCCTGACTTAATCTCTTGCACCGTTTGTTTCAACCGCCTCCATTTGACCCCCCACGATCAATCTCCACCGTTGGATGCTTTCATCCAACGGTTGCGCTCTAAACCTAAGCCCCCAAATAAGTTAAACCCAAATACGCAAGATTTCCTAACTTTTTCTTGGTTTATGTAGGTTTTAATAGTTTTTCAAATGTTTTAAAAGGAAATTGAAGGCCGGGGATGACGATCCCCCAAGCCTTTATTTTCATCAAAGAGATTGTTCCACAGGGTTTCCATCCAAGTTTGTCAGTGCCTCATGAACACTGGCACCATTACAAAAGCCCCTGTAACGCCTGCACATCAACAAGACAAGGCAAAATTTGATCAAGTAAAGAGTATCAGTGTAAAAGATCCCACCACAGCAGAGTTGAAGAATTGAAGATTGTTAAACACAGTTTCAAGGAATTATGGCTAAAATCGACAATTAAAAGCCTAATCCACTCAATTAAACACAGTTAAAGAATAGAAGACAAGATTCAGGCCTAATTATGCCTAACACACATATCAGAAGCAAATTAGTCCTGTTTTAGGTCAAAACAAAAATATCTACCAGACCGAGAATGCCTCCACTGCCACATCAAAGGCTAATTAAATCCTCTCAACTACCAAAAGCCACCTACAACCTCAAAGCGTTCAAAGGAGGCAGAGTTATTTCCTCAGTCAGTGATATTTTCCTCAAATCCGCTGAACAGTTAATTCAGCCAAAGGAACTTATTGTAAACTGTCAGCAGAGTTATTACAAAGATAAAACAGAGCCTTAAAGTCAACAAAATATTCCCAGTGAGCTTAATACTTAATTTAAAAAAAATTAATACAGAGGAATATCTGAAAGCTTTTCCATTGAGCCTTTCAAAGGCCGAGAAGCATTAAACTGTATTAATTGAACTTAGAAGATCTTTTATCCCATCCACCTCCTCATCTTCCTATAAAATCCTATTGAGGAGCTCGTTGGATTTGGGTTGGTCACTGCATATCTGTTGCCTGTAAATAGTTTACTGAAGCTGTTGTAAGCTCTGTTTTTAATTGAAGATACCTAAGTTGAGATGAGAAGTTTGAAGCTGTAGAGAACCATTGGACTTGAAGATTGTAACTGGTTTGAAGTATCAAATACAAGCTGATTTATGGGATCCTAGTCTATGTCAACGGTGATGTTTTTCTTATTGTAAATTGTTATTTTATTTCTGTTTCCATTCTGTCCATCTTCTCTGATAAAGAACAGCAATTATAGAGTTAGGATTTACTTTCAAAGGTACCCTGCTCTTACTGATAAGCTTTATCTACATTTTTTTTTCCAAAATTGTGTATTTAAGAATGATTCAATTCAGTCCAAGTAGTTAGGAATGTTGGCGTTCCCTTGTCCTACTGTCTAAACTAAACATTGTTCCTGAATGATATTTTCAGTTTCTGCCAATTAAAGTTAGACTAGGGAGAATTTATGGTGAGCCCTATCCTCTAGTTATATCTCCAAAGGTTTTCTGAAATTTTCCCTAAGAGTATGTTGAAAGCAGGATAGGTTCAAAGTCCTTACCTGATCTTAGACTATTCTTTGTTATCTTATGTGTTGTCTTGATAAGTTTGCTAAGTTAGGTAGAGCTAGGGAAGCTTATGGTGAGCCATTTCCTCTAATTTCTTCTCCAACAGTTGCTTTGAAAAGTTTCCCTTAGAATATGCTGAAAGCAGGATAGGTTCAAAGTCCTTACTTGATCTTAAGCTATTCTTTTGTGTTTAAATGTTTTCTATTGAAAGTGCATCAAAAGCAGGCTAGTTTCGAAGTACTTACCTGATCTTAGATAACTTTTATGTCTTTCTTAAGTGTATGCCAAAATCAGGATAGTTTCAAAGTACTTACTTGATCTTAGGTTGCTCTTTGTTCTTCATCTATTTAATTCCCCTTCTTATTGTTTCATTTCATTCCATAAAATCAACTTTAGAGAGATCCTTAGACATAGATGACTTGCCCCATGGACCACTCTTGAACCTTGTTGTTTCAATTAAATCCTACTATGACTCCATAGCCCAATGGATTGAAGTTGTTTCTAGCCTATCTTTTTAGCTGAATCAATTTTCACTTTCATTCACCTTCACCCTTCATTTAGACTTCCTTCACCTTCATTTATCTTTGCCCAACAAAAACAAAAAAAACCTCATTCTTCATAACTAGCCTAATATCACATTTCAATCCTTAAAGATAAATCAATATTTGCACTTATAGAGAGATCCCTCTCTGGATTCAGGAGGGCTAGATCCTGGAATCCCAAAGTGGTTCAAGTGGTCTCCCCGCAACTTCGGTCTCACCAATCTGCTGGAATTACGGGGAGCTAACAGCGCCTTTGTTTATCTCTCTTCATTATTGGGTTACTTGTGTCTTGCAATCATTGCACCCCCAAGGCATTTATCGCGGAGTATCCTAGCCCTTCATCCTCAGTTTCTGTTAGGAAGACTTACTCCACCTCATCGACGCCTAGTTAGTCCGCTACCGAGTCCCTATACCGACTCTGATTCTAGTCCATCGGGCCCTCACTCTGATTCCGAACCCGGTTCTCCTCTACCTCATTCTCCCATTATGTCAGGTGCCAATGCAGGTACTATTCCTAATGCTGGTGGTAGCCCCGACCCTAACTCTGGAGATGTTATTAGTGGAACCAATACCGAAACCATCTCGGCTACTCCCTTGCTACCTTTTATGGCAAGTTTGAGCCTCCCTAATTTCATCCAGTTAATCAATGACCCTATACACCATGATCCAGGTTGGCTTTCTATGCCAACTAAGCTTCCTTCTGACATCCCTAAGTTCGAAGGGAACTTTGGAGAGGACCCTACTAATCACGTCTGCTCCTTTCACATGTGGTGTTCCTCCAATTCTATCACTGATGACTCCATTCGTCTTCGATTATTCCAGTGTACGCTCACTGGAGATGCTGCAAAGTGGTATGTCGACCAGGCCTCTGCCTCTCATTCCACTTTTGTGACTCTTTCTAAAGAATTTCTATTCTACTTCCAGCTACCTCTCCGATATAATACTAGTACCGAATTGTTGACCGCATTCTGTCAAACTTCCTCCACCCGCCTTTTTGACCATGTCCAAGAATAGCGTAGAAGGAGGAGCTTATGTCGAGCTCCTATATTCGATGACCATGTCTATATGGATTGGTTTCTCATAACAATTTTTCCTTCTATTGGTAAAGATGTTGCATCTCACTTCCCTCAAAAATAAGAAGAAGCTCTCTAAATTGCCTTGAAATATGACCTGATCTACGTTCCATTTGGTTATGTTTATACAGTTTTACCAGATATTCCTAGACCTAATGGTGCCAATGCACTGGGGGCATCTCACACTGCCGACGGTATCCTTGGATCACTTTCACATCCGTATACTCATCCTCCCATGGGTTATGTTTTCCCTTAGGGAGGGGCCATCTCCTCTATCACTTACCCCCCTCCCAGAAACATGTATCCAGGACAAAGCGCATTTTCCCCATTGCATCAACTAATGCTAGGGCCTGTGGTTGCTCAACCTTTTTACCCCAATTTTGCTCAACCTCCTTTCTATCCTTATCAACAACCCGATGCTCCAGCCCCTCTGGCATTAGCACCCCAGCCTCCTATGCCTTCTCAACCTCCACCGCAGTAGCCACCTCCCTCTTCGAGTCAGGTTGTTAGGTCCCTATATCACTAGTATAGCCCCTTATTATTGTTAGTGTAAACCCCTTATTGTTATTATTGTACCCTTGTAACCCCCATTTTGTTATTATTGTGCCTTTAAATTATTATTGTTAGGTCGGCTAGGATTACATTGTGGCCCACTAGGATTACATTATGGCCCCATGGACTCCTATATATAGAAAGGAGGCTTTGTGAATTGTATCATCCAAGAATTGTTCATTCATGTAATGTATTGGAGGTTTCCCCCTCGAAGTGGCTTATTTCTAAGGCGTTGATATCTCTTTTCTTCTCTTTCTGGAGTTGGTTACACAACATTTGGTATCAGAGCTTTGGATTCTAGGGTTTCGCTGTTCCAAACAGGTCATCGTGGCATTTTCGCTATAAATTTGTTTTTGCAAAGTTTCAGAAGCTGAAATTTTTAGGGTGCGAAGAAAAAATCCTGAGGAAGCTTGTGTAAAAATTTCAGAGTTTGGTGCGCAATAATTTCGGAGATATAATATGTGGAAGTCAGGTATTTTTTCAGTCTCCTAAACAGGTCATCGTGGAATTTGCACTATAAATTTATGTTTACGAAGGTTCAGAATCTGAAATTCATATGGTGCGAAGCTGAAATCCTGAGGAAATTCATAAAAAAATTTCAGATCTTGGTTCGCAATATTTTTGGAGATATGATCTCAGGGAAGCAGGTGCTTTTCTTCAGTTCTTTAATTTCATCTCAAAGAGGTGATCGTGGAAAAGTTCACAAATTCTCCAAGACTAATTATGCCACAAAGTGGTCGCAGAAGAAGTGCTCCAGAAAGCTTTTGCTATCAATTTCAGAGACAAAGGACAAAAAGTGACACGTGGCAAGTCGTATTAGTTCCGCTCTACCGAACCAAACATCTGTAATTAGGCTACTGTGGGGAGATTGACACAACTTTGTCTTGGAGAATTGAAATCAAAGCCAGACCTCAGGACAGGAAACAGAGCTTTAGAGGGCTAATATGTATTGAATTTTAGATATCTAAGATTTTCAATTATAGATATAATTCAATTTCAATATCAAGCTCCTCAAAGCAAGTAAAAGGTGTGTATTGTTTTTCGAATTGCATAAGTCTTTTTTGAAGAATCAAGTTGAATTGATTCCAAGGGTATCTTGTAGAATAGATATCAATATTGGATTCTAAAATGGCCCCTAAAAAGAATTCAACACCCATTAAGCCTTCAGAAGGCTCTACTATGACTCATGAAGATGAAGAATTGCAACATGATCTATCAAAATTACAAGAGCAAGTGCAACAAATTTCACTCTCGCAAAGAGCAACAAAAAATGAAATGGAAGTTTTAAAGAAAGGCATGGAAGAGAAGATGGATGGTTTGAAGAAAGGTGTGGAAGCTAAGATGGATGGCATGTAAGCTAAGATGGATGACATGAAAGACAACATGGAAAATATGAAGAATGATCTAAAATCAGACATCGAAGGTTTGACAAAGTTGATACAAGAAATGTTTCCTAATGGTGAAAATATAGTATAAGAACCTCATGATGAGAACAAAATAAATGTTAATCGTGATTTCATAAACTCTAATGTTGGCGGGAAGAACCACCATATTCCAAAATTGGATATGAGGAAGTTTGATGGAAAGGATCCTGTAACATGGATACTACAGATGGAGCAATATTTTGATCTCCATAACGTGCAAAACACACAAAAGGTACGCATTGCAACTTACATTTAGAACAAAATACATTTGTATGGTATCAATGGCTTTGCTCCCGTAAAAAAATTGTCACTTGGTCAATTTTTACGGAGGAAATGATAGCACATTATGAGGATACAAAGAGCAACACCTTCTTTAGCCAATTGATAAATCTCAAACAAAAAGGTTTAGTGGGGCAGCACATTGAGGACTTCCAAAAATTGAATATAAGGGTAACTGATATTCCAGAGGAACACAGGATTGATCTCTTCATAGGCACTCTAAAGGATAACATCCAACATGAAGTTCGTGTTTTGGAACCTGATTCATTGGAGAAGGCATTCAGGTTGGCAAGAAAGTTGAATGTAAAATTATGGCGACAAGGAAGCCTACCACTCAATTCTATAAAGAAGGAAGTGTTGCTACGCCTAGATTTCCACAACCTACAAGGTTGACACCACAACAATTGAAAGAAAAAAGAGCAAAAGGGCTTTTCTACAGTTGTGATAGAAAATACACTAAAGGTCATAAGTGTGCTGAGAAGAAATTATTTTACATAGATCGTGAAGAAGAAGAAGAAAATGAACAAGAAGAGGATATACACCAGGAACCACCCCTAGAAGAGGAAGAAATGAATCCGACCATATCGTGTAATGCACTGGCAGGAATTACCACTCCTCAAACTCTCAAGATAGAAGGACATATAAAAAAGAAAAGGGTAATAGTGTTGATTGATTCAGGTAGCACCCATAATTTTATTCATTATAAGGTAGCCAAGGAATTAAATTGTTTCCTATACCCAGCACCAGAATGTCAAGTGATGGTTGCAAATGGAGGAACTATAAATTGCTCTGGAAAATGCCATAATATCAAGCTAACCATGGGGGAATATGTATTGACTAGTCCAATGCCTGCCATTCCTATGGGAGGTGCTGATGTTGTACTAGGAGTACAATGGTTACAATCTTTGGGGACGGTAGCTTTTAATTTTCAAGAACTTTTCTTGAAATTTTTTTCATAAGGAAAGGAAGTCGAATTACGAGGTATTGCAGGGAAGCCAGGAAGGATAATAAGCTCTAATGTCATGACAAAGCTTCTAAAGAAAGAACAACGAGGCGTAATTGCACAATTATGCTCACTAGAAGTTCCAACATCAAAATCATCTATTTCTGCAGATCTCCAACAAGTCTTGTACAATCATTCCAAGGTGTTTGAAACTCCCAAAGGACTCCCACCTATTCGTGATCATGATCATGCTATTCATTTGATTCCAGGAAGTGTTCTTCCAAACATCAGGCCTTATAGATATCCTTACTTCCAAAAGAGCGAAATTGAACGTATGATTTCAGAAATGTTAGACGCGGGTATAATTCAACCTAGTCAAAGTTCTTTCTCTGCTCCTGTAGTATTGGTACACAAGAAGGATGGATCATGGCGAATGTGTCCGGATTATAGGGAGCTCAATAAGCTCACCATTAAAGACAAATTTCCCATTCCTGTGATTGATGAATTATTGGATGAATTACATTGAGCAATTTATTTTACCAAGTTGGATCTTCATTCAGGATATCATCAAATTAGAATGAAGACTGAAGATATTCCAAAAACAGCATTTCGAACTCATGAGGGTCATTATGAATTTTGGTCATGCCTTTTGGCCTTACCAATGCACCTTCTACATTTCAAGGGTTGATGAATTCCATTTTCAAACCCTTCCTTAGAAAATTTGTGCTAGTATTCTTTGATGATATACTAATCTACAGCAGGTCTTGGAAGGATCATGTTGAACATGTTGACAGGGTGCTCAAACTATTGCAGGAGAAACAATTATATGCAAAAAAATCCAAATGTTTCTTTGGAGTACAGGAGGTGGAATATCTGGGTCATATTGTATCTCACGAGGGTGTTAAAGTAGACCCCAACAAAATTAAAGCCATTAAGGAATGGAAAGTCCCCACAACAATAAAGAAGTTGCGAGGATTTCTCGGGTTAACAAGGTATTATCGCAAGTTTGTTAAGAATTATGGGAGAATAGCAGCACCTCTAACAACATTATTGAAGAAAGATGCATTTTCATGGACTCCTGAAGCAACTAAGGCCTTTGAACGCCTTAAAGAGGCAATGTGCCTAGCACCGGTCTTAGCTACACCAGACTTCACAAAAACCTTTATTGTGGAATGTGATGCCTCAGGAAATGGAATTGGTGCAGTTTTAATGCAGGAAGGAAGAACCATTGCTTTTGAAAGTCGTCCAATCAAAGGAAAGTATTTACAGAAACCTATTTATGAGAAGGAAATGTTAGCAATACTGCATGCACTAAAGAAATGGCGAACTTACCTAATGGGAAGACACTTCAAGGTAAAAACTCATCATGATAGTCTTAAACACTTTTTGGAACAAAGACTATCGTCAGAAGAGCAGAAAAAATGGGTCACAAAGATGTTGGGTTATGACTTTGAAATAATCTACAAAAAAGGAAAGCTTAATGTTGTTGCAGATGCACTCTCAAGAAAGAATGAAGAGGTAGAAGCATTGCTTTGTGCCATTTCTATTATCCAACCAGATTGGATAACTAAAGAAAGAGATGAATGGAAGAAGGAAAAAGATGTATGGACACTCATTCAAAAGTTGCAGCAAGATCCTAGTACATCTGATACATTTAGTTGGAAAAATGATTTCTTATGGTACAAAGATCGCTTATATCTTTGTAAGAATTCCCAACTAAAACAAAAGATTCTTCTGGAATTGCACACTTCTCCTTTAGGAGGACACTCAGATTTTTAAAAACTTACCACAGGGTGAAGAAAGAATTTTTTTGGGATGGCCTTAAATCTGATATTCGAAAGTTTGTGGCGGAATGTTTGGTCTGCCAGCAGAATAAAGTGGAAACAATTAAGACCCCAGGACTTCTACAACCTTTATCCATTCCAAGTCAACGTTGGGAGGAGATTTCAATGGATTTTATCACAGGTTTACCTAAGTCCGAAGGAAAGAATGTCATCATGGTGGTAGTTGATAGACTTACCAAGTATGTACACTTTTGTGCATTATCTCATCCATTTAAAGCAAGTACAGTTGCTACTACATTTATGGACAGAATTCAAAAGCTACATGGAAGCCTAAGGGTTATTGTGAGCGACAGAGATCCCATTTTTACTGGAAATTTTTGGACGGAGTTATTTTCTTGTTTGGGTACTCAATTAGCTCATAGCTCATCTTATCATCCTCAATCTGATGGTCAAACTGATATAGTAAATAAATGCTTGGAAGGATATCTTCGTTGTTTTGTATCTGATAAACAAACACAATGGGTCAAGTGGTTACCTCTTGCTGAATGGTGGTATAACACTTCCTTCCATACTGCAGCAAAAATGACCCCATTTATGGCACTTTATTGATATCATCCACCATCCATCACATCATCTTTAAGGGAAAATTCGAAGGTTCAAGCAGTGGAAGATCACATCGAGCATCAGCAAGAAGTTCTCCAACTCTTAAAGGATAACCTGAATTTGGCACAAAATCGAATGAAACAACAGCAGATCAACATCGCAGCGAGAGAAGTTTTGATGTAGGAGATTGGGTATTTTTACGGCTACAACCATATAAACAAATGTCCCTCAAGCAAGCTAAGAAGGATAATAAATTATCGCCAAAGTACTATGGTCCCTACAAGGTGTTGCAAAAGATTGGTACTATGGCATACAAATTGGAGCTTCCTGCTTCTTCGCGAGTACATCCAGTTTTCCATGTTTCATGCTTAAAGAAGGTTATAGGTGAAAATCTTCCAGTTCAAACAGTATTGCCAGAACTTGATGTGGAAGGGAAAATCATATTGGAACCTGAAGCTACTATGGAAAAAGAACTCGACAACTACGAAATCGATCAATTTCAGAGTATCTCATCAAGTGGAAGAACTACCCACTGAAGATTCTACATGGGAGGATGAGAATTTTATACAGAAGCACCCGGAGCTACTCAAGTGTTGAGGACAACACTTTTTTGAAGGAGAGGGGCATGTTAGGTCCCTATATCACTAGTATAGCCCCTTATTATTGTTAGTGTAAACCCTTTATTGTTATTATTGTACCCTTGTAACCCCCATTTTGTTATTATTGTGCCCTTAAATTATTATTGTTAGGTCGGCTAGGATTACATTGTGGCCCACTAGGATTACATTATGGCCCCATGGACTCCTATATATAGAAAGGAGGTTTTTTAAATTGTATGATCCAAGAATTGTTCATTTATGTAATGTATTGGAGGTTGCCCCCTCGAAGTGGCTTATTTCTAAGGCGTTCATATCTCTTTTCTTCTATTTTTGGAGCTGGTTACACAACACAGGTGTATGTGTAGCAGAGCACGAATTATCCTCCCAATTCAAAAAAAAAGAGGAAAGGCAACCAAAATCAACCCGCGCAAGGTAATCAAGGGTGCCAACCTAACCAGCCAAACACTAACAACCAACAACAGGGAAATCACCCCAAGCAGGACATGCCTCTTCGTACGAACAAGCCTTGTTCTTGTTGTGGTTTCCATAGCCATTATACACATGATTTTCCCCTTTTACCCCAAATGTGCTAGTTGTGGGAAGCACAAGCAACATCTAAAGGAAAACTAGTCATGCCTTCGTCTCCTCCAAATACTGTGCCAGTTCAACTAGTTTCTTTTACTAGTCCTTTCCCTCAGCAAGGATATGTGGCTACCCAACCCCCTCAAGGTTAGGCTGCCCATCAACCCTCACAGTCTAGTACCCCTGAATACCATATTCTCATGATGAATTATGAAGTGGTTAATACCATTGATGCCAACTTTAAAACTCTGTCGTGCCAATATGGAAAAACACCTACTTCATCTGCAACCGAGTCTCAAACCAAAGTTTCCATAGAGTCCAGTTTGACACCAAATTCCCCTTTACATATCCCTCAGCCATGGGAAGAGGTCATTCCCAAGATCCCCAAAGGGCCATTACGTTGAACTCTTGCTTTTGCCAAAGCTGCCCATAATAACAACATAATAGATGACTTGGCACAATCTCCTTCTGCCATGTCAATGCTGGAAGTCCTCTAGTCATTCCCTTCACAACGTAAAGCTCTATTATTTGCTATGGGCATTGTGGATCCTTCAGATGATTGTTTTATCTTCTTTGATGTTGACAAGTCATAACATCCCCCCTTACCTTCATCTGTCGCCTTCCAAATACTAGTCAAGATTCGTAATGACCATGTCTCACGATGTATCATTCACGAGGGCACATCCACCTGCATGATGTCCACCTCTGTTTGGAATAAACATGGATCACCTGACTTAATCCCATCCACCATCACTTTGCGTGCTTGGGATGGTCGCTCTTCTCAACCCCTTGGCATGTACCACAATTTTCTAGTCACTCTTGCAGGAAAGACTGTTTGTATCGACATTGAAGTCATTGATGCCCCCTTGGATTAAAACATCCTATTGGGTCATATATATACCTATGTGATGTATTCTTTTGCCTCTGCAATTCACCGTAAGATGTGATTTTCTCACAATGGAAAGATAGTTACTGTAATATTCCAAAATGGGGAATGCAGCAATACAAGACAAATATGCAGGAAAATAACACAGTTCATCTAAAGCAAAGCAAGAGGCCAATATGGAGACCTCTCAAATGTATTTAAAGCAGCAAAATAGATGTATAATGAGGCCCATAAGATGCATAGCTGGAAATACAAATCACCAATGGAAGAAAGTCCTCAAAAAGAGGTGTTGCAACCACATGTATATACTGGAAATTGCTTTACAGTGTTATTTTATTGACTGAAATATGTTTTAGATTACACATTAGATCTAGAGAAAATAAGTGCATGAAATTTCGGATCTATAACAGATCCATACACTATATAGGCTCCTCTTCAAAATCCCCTTGGGGTTTTCAGCTTTACACCATGTACATGAAGTAGGTCTGAGATCTAAGCTTGCAGATCTGCAAAAATATTCAGATATTCAGAAGTATTCAGAAATATTCAGATCAGATCTGATATGAAAAATATATAGATCTCCTCCAATGGATCTCCTACGTGAAGGGCAGATCCCCAACCCTTGAAAACCAACTCTATAGATGGTATGCCAAAACACCCTGCAACAACACTTACAGGAATAACGCAGATCTGGAAGAAAAATTGCATTGTAGGGTTTAGAATATGTTTGGCCACATGCCAATATCATTCCCAAGAACTCCAATATACTCCTCCCAATGGAGTAGAAGCCTCCTCCACTAAAAAAGGGCACTGAAATGATCTAGATCTGAATAGATCTAGCCTTCACTTGCTGCAACTTTCAAAGACAACCAAACCCTCAACAGGATCTACATTGTAGTTGGAAGAAGAAGCTTGGCCTCAAGCCAAATAGTGGAATATGCAATACAAGACTCTCCCAAGAGCTATTCAATTGGAAGAGGTGGGATTCCCGATCAGGAACACCCAATGCTAAACAACATTTTCAGTCTAGGCTAAACATCCAAAGAAAGCTATATGTCTAAACAAACAATATATCAAAATATCATATCATTCAACAACATTTTCATGCTTCCATCCTCTTCCTTTTATAATTTAAGAGCTTGTAAACCCTAAACCACCTTCAATGAAATCACTTCTTTCACACAAGCCATCTCCATCTAAAACTGTGTTGTGCCTCATTGATGGCCACTCCTCCAAGACAATGCTATAGATTTGGTCAAGGTTAACCCAGTCAAAATATCTAGCCCCTTTCACACCTAAGGGTGCTTGCTTACACAACTAAGATTTAGCATTTTTCACATTTGGCATTGATTTATTCTTTATTAGGAGTTTTATGGACCTCCTTTACACTTTTATTCTTTAAACAAATAAAGAAAACAAAAATGAATATTCCAATTAGCTTAGGACTAATTTGGAATATTAAATTCCTCCCTTCCCAAATTTTGCTTGTCCTGAAGCAACTGATAAGGTGAGTGTTGCAGCTCTTCTCCTCCTCCATTGGTGACACCAACATGTGATAAGCTTCCCCCATAAGCTAAGTGTTCACAAATCCATCCCTCCATGAATTGCTCCTCCAAAGTTCTCATGATATGAAAATAGTCCATCCTGTTAGCACCCAATCTGAACCTCAGGCTGAAAAATGCAAATCAGGGTAACAACTAAACCATGCTCAGCCTTGTAGCTAGCCCTACAAGGACAGGAGAGGGCTCTCTCCGTAGAATAGATATCCAATAACACAATAATGAACAGGTTTTAGGCTAGTTATATAAATGGGATGAGGGATTTTAATAAATGAATGAAATTTCAGGGATGTATGGGACAAAAGGACAGTATGAGCTGAGGAATTAAATTAGGATATAGGGTATTTTATGGGGCAAGATAGGCAAGAGATTTAGCAATCAAATTGAAATAAGATGGAGTGGAAAGACTGTTGAGAAGCTGAAAAGGGCATAATAAATGAATCCTTTTCAAACAGAAGAAAACACACAGAGTATGAATGATTTCCCAAGGCAGAGCATATAAAATGGATTCTACCTTTCTAACTTGAAAACATTCTACTGGAAATTTTTGTGGATGAATGTTGCAACGTAACAATGTACATATGAAACACAAAGAAGAGACATATGCTAAAACTCATACCACATGAATCCCACAAATCAGAGCTGCATCACTTTATTAATTCCCTGCCAAACTGTACAACGGAGCACAGATCTCACTGCCACACTATTCCCCTACTTCTGAGTTTTTAGACCTCAGACTGTCAGCCCCTTTACAAATGATTGGCATTTGCAATAAATAGATAGATTTTGCGGGAATACAAATCGATGGGAAGAGGAGAAATCATAACTGAAGATGGAAGACCAAGAGCCAACAATCTCTCCATAAAGGGAGAACATCGTTACAATTATTCCACTTGAAATTCACTGATGACCAATGAAGAGGCGAAACCTGTCGTGAAGATTCCTTTGAATCGTTACTGAGGAAAAATAGGCAATCCAATCCTATTTCTTTGTTGTTGTAGATATCTCTATTTTATTTTAAGCTTTCTCGGCCTTTTGACTGTTGCTTTCCATATTTCTTTATTCTCTGACCTTTTTTTAATAAACTTCCGTTGAAAGAAGACAGAATGAAATTCCATGCTCTTGTGCAGGGAAAATGATTTTTAATGGGAAAGAGGAAGGGAAAGGAGGCGGGACCCACATAAATCGCAATCGGAGAGAACCGGCGGAGAGATATATTAGTGTAATCGCAATCGGAATGGAGCGGGAGTGGATAAATAATATAACAAATAGTAATCACAATCGGAATCAGAGCGGGGCGGGCGAAGGAAATAAATGGTAGGACCGGGGGTTACAATCGCAATCGGAAATCGAAGTCGAGAGAGGGAGTGAGATGGAATGATACATATAAAATCTCCGATGCGATTGGGAAATAAACTTTGTATAAATAAAACAAATGAATTTTTGACTTTTACAAAGGAAAAAGGGGTTTTATAATGAATGGGCAGATAGACCGTATGGTGGGGCCCGGAAGTTAATCGCAATCGGAAATCGGGAGCGGGGGTAATCGCAATCGAAAATCGGGAGCGGGGGTAATCGCAATCGGAAATCGGGAGAACAAAATTTGCGATGCGATCAATCGGAGGAAGGACATGATCGAAGGATCGGAGGGAAGGAATTGCGATTATGCGATCAGAGGATGGTGCGATCGAGCGGATCAGAGCGATGGTGCGATCGGTCGGATCGGAGCGATGGTGCGATCAAAGGAGCTGAGCAGGACTTGCGATCAGAGGATCTTGCAATGCGATCGATCGCATCGCAAATATTTGCGATGAGCCGATCGGAGTGATTCAAATAAATGTTGCGATTGGAAAGATTTGCGATTGCGATTAAATAAGGGGATGCGATTGCGGCGGGTTATATGTAATATAAAACTTTATAATAAAGTTTTATTACAATGCATAGCGGGGATGGAAAGGGGAAGTGGTTAAGGGGCGGAACTTATTATAGACTTTGATATTTGTTTATTATAAAGTCCTACGAGGTATGGTCGGGGAAGTGGTTTTATAATTAAATCGCATATTATTTAAAAGATTTATAATGCAATTTTGTTATCGGAAAGGGGGAAAAGGGGTTTTTAAAAGGAAATACTAAAACTTTAAACATAAAGTTAAAAGGGAAAATGGGGAATAGGGGAGGTTTAGGGAATTTTACTTCACTTAAGCATAAATTTCAATCCAGAAGTCAGTTTTGAGAGTGTATTATACCGTTGGAAAGCTCTTTCCGGGCTCTTTCTGATGGATCTACTTTGAAGACGATATAGAGCTGAACATGCTACGAAAAAATTCTCTGAAGGCAGAGTGATGATCTTGTCGGAGATGACAGCTTCTGAATTGTGACTGAAGGGGAAAGTATTATGCTTTCACCTCAAAACATGGTTTTGAGGTGAAACTTGCATCAAACTGAATAAATGATATCTCTGATCTTCCTGGCATTGTGACTTTGTATTTATTGACTTCCTCATGACCTTGCTAATCTTTATTTGGCACTTGACTCATTAATTTTACCATGGTGAGACCTTAGAGACTAATGAGACCAATCCTATGACCTACTGATATGATTTTGGAAATGAAAGTGACTAATGACTGAAGACCATAGGGAGGAAAATCAGCAAGTACCTCATGAGGGAAAACTGATAAAAAACTACTACCAGTAATGTTAAGGGATCTGCTGATTTGGCTTCTATAGACATCGTGTTTAGCTAATTCTGCTAAGGGAACAGCTATCTTTAGTTTGCCTATTTCAGCTTCTAGATTGAAAGGTTTTTTTGTTTGAGTTCTAGTATTTTGAACAGTTGGATTTTCTCTGTTTTTTGGGTCTTCAGTGTTTTTCTCTTTTTCATGAGTGGGATTATGAGTTGAAGGTGTTTCTGAATTAACTTCTACTGGTTCTTCTACGTTTCCTGCAAGAGGAAAATTATTAGAAAGTTGTTTATTATTTGGTTGATTATCATACACATCTTCAATTATTGGATTTGCGGGGTTAGGACTTGTTCTAGAAAGAATTTGTACAGGAGGAGTGTTAGTTTTACCTTTGATGTTTTGTTTTACAGCTCTCTGTTTTCTATTCTCTGGCACATCAATCCGTCTGCTTCTCAAATTATATTGTTTATGAACCTCATAAATTGCTATGTCATATCCTTCTTTAAAATCAAAAGTTTCTCCTGAATGAGTTTGAAATGTTTCAAGAATGTGAGTTTCTTGATCATCTTGAGATAGGAAAACTTCTGGTTCATTCTTATTTTTAGTCATGTTATTTATTTCAACATCCTCAGTTTGTTCTTCAGAAGATGAACCTTCAACAAAATTTTCTTGGAATGGTGGCCTGATGTTTTGGTCAGGGACATTTTTCCCAGTATTTTGGTTTTGATTTCTTCTGAAGTTTGGGTTTCTAACAACATTTTGACCATCGCCAGAAAACTTTCTTTCGATTGTCTCTACTCTGTCTCCCATTCTTTCCATACCTTTAATGATTGCATCCAGCTTTCTTTCAAAAGCCGAAGGCTCTTCGTTTATAGGTATTCTTCTTTCAGCCCTAGCCCTAGCTCGTTTTTCTATCAAGTTAGCTTCAACACTAAAGACTATGCTTTGCATCTCTTCTAGAGTTTGGGGGGCTCTTTCCCTGAGTGAATATGCTATGTTAGAATCAAACCCATCAGGGAATTTAACCAATACTGAATCCGGGGGGGGTCTAAGGTTTTGAGGGACAACGTTGTAGGCTTCATTAAATCTAATGATATAATCTTTCACTGTTTCATTAGGTCCTCTTTTCAATTTTCCAAAGTCAGATAGGATTTGAAGAGGGTCCTTCTTCTTCTCCCATCTATTTAAAAATGCCCTATACAGGGCTGGTAAGTCAGCAATATTGTTTGGAGCAAGAGCCCTAAACCATGTCCTGACTTCCCCAGTAAGACTCTGGAAAAAAATTCTCATTCGTACGTCATCAGCGTCTATTTCATAAAATTCAAAGTAATCTGTCATCCTTTTGGTATGTTGTTGAGCTGTGTAAGTACCAGAACCATCAAAAGGGATGATTTTACTCTGATAGTCTTGAGGTAAAGCAGCAAGGTTGCCTGGCAATCTCAACGGAGCATATCTATTGGACATTGGAAGGTGTAATGGAATAACAGGTGATGATGGTCTGGAAGTAGTATGTGGAGGAGAAAGAGAGGCAGTTTGTGTTTGAGAAATTTGAGGAAAAGCGGATGAACTAGGGGAAGCTGAAGTAATCACAGAAGAATTTGAAGTTTCTTCAAAGGTCAGTTCAGATTGAATGGAATTTTGCAAATGTCTATCAAGATGAAATGAAACAAATTTCAACTGTAAATCTTCAAGAAATAAAAGATCCGGAACCAGTTTGGACAATTCAGTTTCAGAAAAATTCACAAATAAAGATGTTTCGAATCGCTCATCAAAAGGTTCTTCATCAAAATAAATCCACTTTACAGGACAGGAGGTTGATCTATAAGGAGGTCGAGAACTTCCAAAACTTTCTTGACTTTCTCTTTCAGAGCTTTCTTGACTTCTAAGAATCCTAGGAATTAGATTCGGATTTTCGAATACAGGCGGTGGATTTGGATCAGGATTTGACCTGGTGTATCGAGTCCTTTCTGAAGCCAGTTTTCCTAGATTTGATATTTTTTGGTTTTTTTTGTTTTAAAAAAAATGACAATACAACTTCGACAAATTCTTCAAGAAAACAAATATTTTTAATTAAAATTTTCTCAAAGATTTATTGAACTAGAGAATCTGATTGAATTTTTTAAACCAAAGTTTCCGTTATTAAGCTAAACCAGAGATAGACTGAAGCAGCATTTATTTACTATGCAATTGCAGAGAAAAAGCAGTTCAAAGGCTACCTGGCTGATCTTCAGGCTCTGTCTATAGCTTATAAGAAAACAATAGTAACAATAAAGATATTCAAATCCCCAGTATGGTCACCACTATGTTATCACTCAGATTTTCCTTGAAGTTGTGGAAAAGGAAAGTAAATCCGAGGTAACTACAAACCAACCTTCAGATACAGAATCTAGACAATCTGTATCCAGAGAGGGCTCTCTCTTTAAAATTTAGCTTTTTTCTTAGAAAATATTAGGCTAGTTATAAGTCCAAGAGTTTCGTTTGAATTTAAATGGTGGAATCCGCCAACTAAGGGCACGATTGAGTATTTCAGGCCATTGGGGTATGGCTTTACTGGATTAATTTTTTACACAAAAGATGGCTTTGCAGGGCAAGGTAGCCAAACAGAGAGCAATTTTGGATATTAAAGTGAATGGAATGGATTTTTAAAGAGATGAAAGGCAATTAAGAATCTTTCAACATGTTCAAACGAGGGAAAGTGAGTCATTACCAATAAAGAGCAATTAAGAATTCTTTACTAAGTAATCAAATGCTTAAACCAGAGAAACAAGAGAAATTAAGAATTCATTGTTTATAACCGGTTTAGAAGAAAACATTTAGAATAATAACAATTGAAATCAGAGTACACTTAAGCAATTTCTAATTTAATCCTTTTTTATTAATTATTCAGAAATGAAACACAGTGATATAGTAAACATATATAAAACTTAAAACACAGGATAGAAATGACTTATTGAACTGTAGTCTGACACATGAATCTTGCAAAAAGTCTTGAGCTTCAATTCGTCATCCAGCAAGCCATGAAGAAATTTCTCCAAAAAGCACTTTATTCCAAAAGTCAATGTTACAGCAAAGTAGAAGAATCCACCCTCAATAAGTAAATTGAGGGCTTATTTATACAAAAAATCGTACAAAATATCTCTTATCAAAACGATATATAATCTAAGATGACTCATTACTAAGTTACAATAAAAATAGAGACAGATGGTCTCATAGATAAGACAAGAAGTAACCGATGTTGTGCTGTTTCCTCATTTCGAGAATGTGTTGGAGGCAGGTGCTATATTTTGGCTCATCGTTATCCTCTTTAGTAATTTTGTTCTAACTTCCTTGCTTCACTGATACTCTTTGTTCTTACTGATACACTTTAACTGAACTGATACTCTTTAACCTTTGTTTGTCCCTTTATCCTTTAAACTGTGGTAAATAGGAAAAATTTCATATAAGGATAAATTTTACAAAAGTTCCAACATATCTTCCCACCATTTCTCTTCTGCTATTCTTGTCCGTTGAAGCTTCCTTAATGTTTCATCAGCCTCGGTATATCTGAAGAAATTAGGCTGGTTATGAAACAAATGTCTTACTTCATGTTCCAAATAAAAAAAATTCTCTAATCTGTCATGAAGATTCCTTCCTGTAGGTAATGTAGCTCGTGATGAACTGGCTGAGGAGTTGGCTAGATTATGAGCATGTATATCCAATTTCCTAACATAAGTTTCCAGGTCCATTATTTTATCTTCTAGAATTATAGGGCTAGGCAACCCTTTATTCAACAAAACATTGAATCTTTCTCTGAAAGAAATTATTTCTGCCTGCATGTCAAAGCACCTTCATTCCAAATTTTGCATAAGAGTTCTTTTGGTGAAAACTATTTTTATTTCTAAGATTATTGTAGTTCTATCCTGAATACCCACTTCTTCAAGCTGTTGTCTGGTTTAGGTGTTTATAAACTGAATAAGCCGATTGGCTTCCTCAGGCCTATTTCCTAATTCTGCTCGTGTGTTTTCAACTTCATCCAGAGCTGCTTTGACCAAATCATTCTGCTCATACATTATCTGAATTGAAGGCCAAATGTATTTTATTGATTGGATAATATTATCCCAAAGAATTTCATTTATTTCTCTCAAAGGCTTCTCTAATGTGAGATCCTTTTCTAATGCTTTAACCAATTTTTCCAATCTCTTGATTTCTCTTGATTTGTCAGCAACACTCATTTTTGAAAGATCATATCTCTGTTCTAAATTGACAAGCTGTAACTTTGTGTGTTGAAGTTCTGTTACTTGTAGTTTCAATTCATTCATTTGCTTTACTAATTGTTCTGAATTCAAATTTGAAGTGTCTACTGTGATGACTCTGTTGGTTGACTTGTTGGCTGTGTACCTGTAATTTCCTCTATTGTAGATGTTGGAAGAACAGATTGTTTGTCTTTCAATGCTTGCTCCAGCTCTTTTTCTGTTTCAGTCAGTTGCTCATTCATTTTCAAGAACAACTCCATCATTTCTTCTTCAGAACTCTTCTTTATTACTTCTTCAGTTTGGGGATGTCTGGAAGCTGGCAATTTCAACTTCTTTCTCAAAGTTGCAATGTCATCATCCTTTTTCTTTATTAATGCTTCTATACCTTTGACATCCTTTGGATTGTGACCTAATCCAATTATTATTTCCTCCAATGTTTTTATTCTGTTGTCTTTGGCTTAAGAAGAAGCCTTTTCGATCTGCAATTGTGTATTAGTGTTCTCTAAAGAATCCTATAACCTATGAGCTTCCATTGCCTTATCAGTCAAAGTAGAATAGATCATTTCACCAGTCTGCTTATGCAATTAAATCTGATCTAAAGGGTGGATTTCCTTTGCTAGGACTTCAAAATTTGTCCTGATATAATCAGCAGTTGTTTGGGGTTGTTGCACCTTGGGTTTGAAATGGCTCATTAACATTTTGCCCTGTTGGATGTCAAAAGCTGACATCAATCTTTCTTGATTCTTTGGAGCCATTTTCAGATATTGATTATATACTTGTATTTTCAGTGGATCATTCCTGGCCTTGATATTGATAAATGTCTTTTTTATGTCCCTTGTATCCTTAACTGGTATTTTGAATGAAGATATTTCAATACTATGGTGCTTTTGTAACTCTTTCCCTTGTGAAGTAGTGGATGCCCCACTGACTGTATCTGTTTGCTGACTGCCTTATTGTCCTTGTCCTTGACTGTCAATGATTTCATCAATATATTCTACTTCTGGAGGAGTATTCAGTTTTTGTTTCTTGGCCTGAGGCTGTTGTGAAGATCCAGAGAGAGGGGTAGCAGCTTCAACATCTCTCTTTTTTCCCTTTTCTTCATTAAATGGAGTCTGCAAAATTGATACTTCTGCTGGATTGATTTGAACAGAAGAAACTTGTACTTGATGCTGTCCCTTGGAAGTTTGAGGTTGTTCTGTCATAGTGAATGTTTCTTGAACTTGTATATCAACCTCTTTCTCTTTTCCCTTAGATGATAATGCAATATTTTATGGTAACTCCTGCTGAATGATTCCAGTTGAGGAAGGACCAACCTCTGATATTGGTACCTGTGAAAAAGAATCTAGGTCAAGCATCTTTTCAAGATCTTTCATAACATTGTCTACATTGACCTGCTCAATATCCTGCTCTATCAATGTGCCTTCTATCCATTCATCTGTATTAGCATATTTTTCAATCTCTGGAATTATGTGATGGATGTATGGTGCTGATTTATTTTTCATTCTTTTGTCACAAATAAAGTTGAATGGGTCATAAGGTGCCCAATAAAAACTCTTCTGTAATTTGAAATGGTCTTCTAATATATTTTCAGCTTCTTCTCCTCCATCCCTAGAGTTACAGATAAATGGACCTAATTGACTTTTGATACGGAGTTGAGCTTTCTTCTTTGCATTACAAAAATGAATTATATCAGAGTTGTTCATTTGTTTGAAATATTCTAAAGCAAAGATTCTCATGGGAACATATTTTGGAAATTTGAAGGGACACAATTCAAATCCATAGATTCTGACTTCTATGTGATTTTGGTATAAGTACCAATCACCAACTTTATATTGTTTTGAGAGCTGCAAAGTTTTCTTGATTTCATTGCTGAGTCTTGGAGGAGACACTCCTGTCAACATGGTGGTTGCAGGATGTATGAAAAGATCAATGAACTCATTATAGGAATAAGGAGAATCTGGAGAACTATGGGCAATGGCTGACCAAAAGATAACAGACCTAGGATTTCCCTGGGCATCAAGCTTTTTGGTATAGAAAGGGAAATTTTCAGACTGGTAATATATCATGAGGTGATAGATGACAGAGGATTACTTGAACACTTTCTCATTTTCTAATCTCATGAATTGATCATGGATTTTGTTTGCTATGTAAGATGCAAAGTCATACCTGACAGCAGGAGGTTGTCCAGGGGTAAAAATAGACAGTAATACTAGCATGATATGGTCAACGTATTCACTGGTATTAAAGCCCATTATAAAAGATATCATATCCAACACAATTCTACCCTCCTCAGTAAAATAGGTGTGGCCATAAGGGGGAGGGTCTGTAGGCTGGTGATCAGGCAACATAAATGTTTGGAAGATGCGACTTAATTCTTCATGGGATAGCTTGGTGGATTTCTCAAGTAATTCAGCTAAGTACAGAGGAGTGAGGGCTTGATCAGGTTGAAAATGTAGCATCTCATTGATAGACTGAGCAGTAATTGGGAAAAGGACATCTTGATTTGGGGATAAGACTGCTCTCTAGTTAGGATCATAGTTCACATGGAAAAAATGGATAATTTCAGGGAAAATATGGACAGAGGGAAAGAGGTACCTGGGAAGATTAGATTCCCATAACCCAATTGTATCCAAGTCATTCAAATAATTGTCTCTGCAGCGACAAAAAATTCGAAGAGGACTATCACTAAAACTCAGGTCTTTGATTTGGAAATCCCTGTCGACTAATGATAAATAATCCAGGTCTCTATGAGGGGCATTTAATGGGGCAACATTTAAAGCCACAGGAACTTCCATTCTTGGTTCTTGTGGATTCAAAAATGGAAATTCGGCTTATGGTGAAAATTGAGCAAATTTACAGGTTTCGATGGGAGAAACAGGTACAATTGCAATTTGGGAATTCAATTACAGTTCTTCGGGATTAAGGAATGAACTAGCAATCAATTTTTGTAACTCTGTTTCAGTGAAAGAAAGAGGAAAACCGAGTTTCTTACAGAGTTCAATGTGAATTTAGGGTAAATACCTGTTTTTGGAGGAAAGAGCGTTTGAACAGACGCCAGTGAATGCGGATAATCTTCTGAGAGGCTTGACTGCAATTTTCTTTGACAGGATAAAGGTTGGCGGACTTTAGAAATTCGAAATTTGAATTTTCTGCGTGGAGGGTGTATTCGTTCACTGCGTACAAAATAATGAAAATGACGCGAACTTTTGTTTTATTGGAAAAGTCAATGGGTGGTGAATTTTTTATTAATTTATGGAATGACGTCATCACGTACGGGAGATGAGTCACGGAGACGAGCGGTGTACAGTTTTTTCTGCACTGCTTTTGGTGGAGGGTGGTTTTAGGCGGAATGGAAGCGAATCGATACAGCAAGTGATGTGTGGCCACGACACTATTCAAAAACCACTTTTATTTCGCGCGTTAATTTTTCGGATGGGGGATGGCCAGCGGAATCGATGCAAGCCGTTGATCTCGGGCGGATCGATCCAACGGTTGACGGGATATGGAGTTAACGGAGGTTTAACAGGCGCGGGCCAGTTGTAACTAATAATTAATTAATCATTTCGGGAGGTGTTTGATTGGCGGGGAGGTTATTAATTAACCATATGGATTAATTAATCCCTTTCGAATGGTTGGAAATGGAAAATGCGCGGGGATGGATTATTTCAATGTTTGATTTTATTTAAACTTTGGGTTTTCATTTTTTGTTTTAAACGTATATACATATGTTTAAACCTTTTCATATATTTTATTATATGATAATTAAACCAATGTGATTTTCTTACCATAGGGGGCGGGAATAGAACTAAAGATATATTTTTTAGCCAAAAGGGGGTATATTGTGGGTTTATGATTTGAATAAATAGGAATTAAAATACTTTTGGCTAAAATAGTTGTAATAGATGGGTTTTGGGAGTATTATATGGAAAGGAGTTATATACATAGGAAAAGGTGATTTTCATAGGGATTTAATATATAAATTAGAGTTAATATGACAAGGGACAATGTTAACTCAAAATACTTAAATATAACCAAGAAAGTGAAGATTCAAAAGTAAATGGCGTTATTATACTTTCATCACTTAGACTTAGAATAAAAAGTAATTTTGAGGGCTTTTCATGAAATATTGAAGGATTTTCCTAAGTAAAATAGGATTTTACTTAGAAAAAGATTTTTGAGAGGTGAATGAAGGTGATAATGGATGATTTCAAGTACTTAGGTTTTTCAATTATTGGGCCTAGGGTCCGGTCCCTCCAAAAGTCAAGGAAATTCCTTGAGCCCCTTTAATTTTCAAATACCTTAGCACTTAGGGGAAATTAGTGAAATCTTTAGGGAAAATGAGAGGGGAAATTAATAATTTTGACTTTGCTCTGCTGTGAACTTTTTCCAATGTAGTATCTTCCTTTGCACTTGTGATGAAAGTAAAATTGAACACATTCAGAACCATTATTCATCACATGTAATTCTGCAACAACATCTACCTACCCTACCTACTTTACTCTACCATTTTTCTTCTTTATTAGGGTGCACTTAGACTGGCAAACCCTTTTCAATCTTCTTTTTCTTTTACATATGGAAATCTATCTAATTCTAACCTTATTACATCCAAGGGCTCAGATTAAACTGTTGAGCTCCTTTTATTAACTCTACCTATCTACTTATCTGCCAATATTAAACTGTTTGGTCAGATTTTTATTCTCTATTCTACAACATGAAATTGAAAAATGAATGAGTCAAGTTTAAACAGTTTGTCTCTTCATAAATTGTGGCAAAAGTTTAACAAGTTGCACACAATTGCTTATTACAGAAAATGAAATAGTAGTGGCATTTAGACTTGCACACTTTCCTGGTCTATTTTTGTTTGGGGTTCATTTATTTCACTTTTTTGACCATTTTATTCTTTTTACCCTTTGATTTTTCTTTTAGAGTATACCCTCTTTACATTTTTTAAATTTTTTGATTTTTTGATTTTTTGATTTTTTTTAAGAATATGGAACACATTTTGCAAGAAAAAGGTTTGAACATATTACATAGTTCAACAAGTCAATCATGAAAAATGACACCTATTGGTATAGGAATCTAACACTAGCTCCACTTGGGGATGGCTTTTCCTGGAGAAAAGTCAAGAACAGCAGGTCAGATGCCTCAAAATGTCTTCAACTGAACCATGTAATCTTCTTTTTCTGGTGGCTTTATTGTATATATGATAGTAAAACTTCTGAAGCTTAGGGCCTTCACTTCGGGCTTCAACTCCAACAAGTCACCATCCAATCAAAACTGATGCATTAGAAAGGATATAATCTGTACATGTTAGAAAAAAAAATCAGAACATCCTAGTAAATAGGATCAAAGTAGTGTTTTAGCATTCAACCATTGACTGGTCCTTCCTCAGCTTCTGAACCATCCAAATTCTTCAAAAAATATGTGTTATTTCCCTGTAAAGCATGAATGATTTAAGGTCCTTTCCATAAGAAATCAAATTTCCCATGTTTCCCTTTATCTTCCCTTCTGGAATCCCATCTTAGAACTTTGTCTCCCAGTTGAAAATCTTCTGCTTTGGTTCTTTTGTCAAACATTTTCTTTAACTTTTCCTGCAAGACTTGGGATCGTTGATACACTTCTTCTCTGGTCTGCTGCAAGTGAATTGTTTGGTTTATTCTTCTCTGAATATCATTTGGTTCTACTTGAGCCTCCTGAAGTAACTTCATAACAGGAATTCCTAAGTATGATGGAAATATAGCCTCAATACCATAAACTAATTCATATGGACTGGTCCCAATTGATTTATTGGTTGTAAGTCTGTCTGCCCACAATGCATTGGTAAGTTTCTTATGCCAATTCTTCTTATTCTTTTCCAATAATTTTTTAATGATATTAATGAGGCTTTTATTGGAAGATTCAACCAGTCCATTACCCTGAGGATAATAGGCTGTTGAATGGCCTAAAGTGATATGATATTTAATGCAAAAACTAATCATTTTCTTAGACTTAAAAGCAGCAGCATTGTCAGTTATAATTTTTTCAGGACAGCCAAATCTTGAAAGTATATTGGTTTCTAAGAATCCTATAATTTCAGAATCATTTGCTTGTCTGGATGGGATAGCTTCAATCCATTTAGTAAAGTAATATGTGGCAGTAAGGATCCATCTGTGTTGGTCGGAAGAGGGAGGATGGATTTCTCTGATAAAATCCAAGCCCCATTGCTGAAAGGGTCTCTCGGTGGAAATTGGTTTTAATGGTAAAGGTAACAATTTTCTCTTGCCCTCAAAGATCTAACACTTATGGCAAGCAGTTACAAATTTCTTAACATCTGAAAACAAGGTTGGCCAATAAAAACCAGCCCTTAAGATCTTATCTGCAGTTGACTTCCAATAAAGGTGTCCACCACAATCTCCTGCATGGAATTCATTAAGAACCTTGTCAGTTTCATCTTTTAATAAACAATTTAATAGAATTCCATCATGATTCTTCCAAAAAAGATCACTATCTAAAATACAATACTTTAAAGATGTCATTTTCAAAAACCTTTGTTTCGTTCTGGATAACCCTGGAGGAGCTTGCAGGTTTAACAAAACATAAATGATATCAGTGTACCAGGATGAGTCTCAAAAGGCCTGACTGATTTGTGGAGTCGCCATCTCCTGTTCGTCATCCAGTTCATTAATATCCAGGGCTTGGCAATTTGTTTCAGTCATGAGTTGAGCCAATCCTTGACTTTTTATGAGTTTTGTTGGTTTTATTTCAATATCATATTCTAATATGGTAGCTATCCACTTACCTCTTTTTCCTTCAATACCATCTTGAGTTAAGATGTCTTTAACGACAGCATTAGGTACATAAGCTATCACATGAGAATACAATATATAAACTATGAAATCTTTAATTGCTTTCACAAGTGCAAAAGCTTGTTTCTCCATGATATTATATTTCAATGATGCATCTCTAAGTGCTTTACTAAACAAGTCTATTGGTTTTTCACCTCCTTGATCATCCTTTTGTAGCAAAACAGATGCAACTGTGTGTTCAGAAGAAAATGAAAAAATGATGAAATCTCTATCAAATTTTGGACTGGTAAGAACTGGTGTCCTGGTTAAAGCCATTTTGATTTCTTCAAATGATTGCTTGGCTTCTACTGTCCATTGAATACTTGAATCCTTTCTTAACATGTTAGTGAGTAATCTAAGTAATTCAGCAAAACTAGAAATGAATCTTCTCAAAAAATTGATCTTCCCTATGAAAACTTGAAGTTCTTTAATGTTTCTGGGATGAGGTATCTGCAAAATGGCTTGTATTCTTTCAGGATCAATTCTAATGCCATATTTTGAAATGATATGACCTAGGAGCTTTCCTTCTTCCAAACCAAACAATGACTTTTTAGGATTTAAAGAAATACCATACTTTCTGCATTTTATAAACACTTGTCTTAGATGATCTAAATGTTGTTGATCTGTTTTGGAAAAAACAGTTAAATCATCTAGATAAATAACCAGAAAATCATGAATTTCTTTGGCGAATGCAATGTCCATTGCTCTTTGGAAGGTTGCTCCTGCGTTTTTGAGACCAAAAGGCATCTTAACATATTTGAATGTACCCCATGGGGTTGTAAAAGCTGTTTTGTCTTGATCATCAGGATGAACCAGAATCTGGTTGTATCCTGAGAATCCATCCAAAAGAGAAATCCTTGAAGATCCTACTACCCTTTGTAAGATATGGTCCATTTTAGGCAAAGGATAGTTATCTTTTAAAGAAACTTTGTTTAAATTTCTCAAATTAACACATAGTCTAATCTCTCCAGTCTTCTTTCTTGTTGGTACTAGATTAGAAACCCATTCAGAGAACCTAATAGGAGCTATAATTCTTGCTTCATACATTCTATTAATTTCTTTCTCAATTGAAGGTAGTAAAACAGGGTTGATCCTTCTAAGCTTCTGTTTGAATGGTTTCTGATCTGGTTTCAAAGGTATTGTATGTTGAAGTATTGATGTATCATATGATTTAAGATCTTCATAACTCCAGGCAAAAACGTCCTGGAATTCTTTTAAAAGTTCAACATATTTGACCTTTTGATCCTCTGGCAAAGATTTAGATAGCTTAACCATCTTGGGATTTCCTTCAGTTCCCAAATTGACTTCTTCAATATCAGCTTTTAAAGGTTCCATTTTGGGTTTTAGTGGAATGTCATTTGAGTCAAAAAGATCTTCCAAAGGAGTTAATCCTTTGGGTAAATGATTATCTTTCAGATTAATAATTTCATATTCATCTTCTATAATCTCATCGATTTCCATTTGTTTCAAATCCTGCATGTCTTTTTTAGTGAATTTAGTTGGGTGAAGCATGTGAATTGCAGTCTCTTCTGAAATATCCGTTTCTTGTTCATCTATTTGATCAGATTCATTGATTTTTATGTTTTCATCTATATTACTGTTAGAGAATTCATTTTCTAAGGTCAAAAAATTATTGATCTGATTATTATTTACAAACACTTGCCAATTCATAAGATTATCCGGTATAGCAAGGTAATTTACATGTGCTAGCGAACGTTGGAAGACTGTGAGCATGCAAATTTTGTTTTCTAGGAATTTTGGCAAGTTGAGCTTGTAGAAAAGTGTTGAGAATTTCCACAACTGTTTCTCTGTATTGTTTTAATCTGGGGTCTTTTGTTGAACATTCACCATTAATCTGTTGAATAATTAACCCAGAGTCTCCTATGATTGATACTGTAATTGCTCCTAACTTTTTGACATGTTTAAGCCCTAACAAAAGAGCCTCATACTCTGCCATATTATTAGTGCATCTAAAGTTCAATATGTAAGCATGGCCTTCGGCATGATCATTTTCAACGTTATGTATCCAAATTCCAACTCCTGCTCCTAACTTATTTACTGAACCATCAAATTCTAAATGCCACAGAATTTCATGTTCATAATCTTCATCAACTGTTTTAACAATTTTCTTAACGGGGAGCTCTGGTTTTTCAATTTTTTCTGGTATTTTTTGAATGTCTGATGTTTCTTTGTTTTCAGAAATTTATTCGATTTGAACAGTATATTTATTTGCATTTTTTGTTTCTGGTGCTTCTAGTTCAGTAGGAAGGTCAAATTCAGCAGTATAAAGAATGAATGAGTCCATATCAGAATGTATTGAGTAGACAGGGAAGTTTTCAGGCTTCTCATGACTACTGACTAAATATTTCATCAAGGTCTCTCTGTAGAGTCTTTTAGGTTGACCAAATACTGAAATAGTAGCATATGACATATCTAGTTGAAGAGATCCTCCGAGTTTGGCACCCCAGGATCTGGACAACAACATACCATATTTAGGAGGAATATCTGCAACTACTATATCCATCAGAATAGATTTCGCAGGGTATTGCACCAAAGTAACACACAAATCTTTAATCAAACCTAAACATCTTACCTGACTTGAATCAAAAGAAAAAATATCTTTATATGGTCTGGTAATGTCTAGATTTAATCTTTCCATCACAGCTTTGGGCATTAAATTGTGACACGCTCCATAATCAAGCATGGCATTATGAAGTATTTTGTCATGTACATTTAAACTCACATAAAATGGAGGAGTTCCTCCACTTTCTCGTTTACCATTTACTTCAGGGCCAAAAAGTAGTTTGGGTTGATCATAAAAAACATTTATGGAATCATCCATTCCAGTAATGTTAAGGGATCTGCTGATTTGGCTTCTATAGACATCGTGTTTAGCTAATTCTGCTAAGGGAACAGCTATCTTTAGTTTGCCTATTTCAGCTTCTAGATTGAAAGGTTTTTCTGTTTGAGTTCTAGTATTTTGAACAGTTGGATTTTCTCTGTTTTTTGGGTCTTCAGTGTTTTTCTCTTTTTCATGAGTGGGATTATGAGTTGAAGGTGTTTCTGAATTAACTTCTGCTGGTTCTTCTACGTTTCCTGTAGGAGGAAAAGTATTAGAAAGTTGTTTATTATTTGGTTGATTATCAGACACATCTTCAATTATTGGATTTGCGGGGTTAGGACTTGTTCTAGAAAGAATTTGTACAGGAGGAGTGTTAGTTTTACCTTTGATGTTTTGTTTTACATCTCTCTGTTTGCTATTCTCTAGCACATCAATCCGTCTACTTCTCAAATTATATTGTTTATGAACCTCATAAATTGTTGTGTCATATCCTTCTTTAAAATCAAAAGTTTCTCCTGAATGAGTTTGAAATGTTTCAAGAATGTGAGTTTCTTCATCATCTTGAGATAGGAAAACTTCTTGTTCATTCTTATTTTTAGTCACGTTATTTATTTCAACATCCTCAGTTGGTTCTTTAGAAGATGAACCTTCAACAAAAATTTCTTGGAATGGTGGCCTGATGTTTTGGTCAGGGACATTTTTCCCAGTATTTTGGTTTTGATTTCTTCCGAAGTTTGGGTTTCTAACAAAATTTTGACCATCACCAGAATACTTTCTTTCGATTGTCTCTACTCTGTCTCCCAGTCTTTCCATACATTTAATGATTGCATCCAGATTTCTTTCAAAATCTGAAGGCTCTTCGTTTATAGGCATCCTTCTTTCAGCCCTAGCCCTAGCTCGTTTTTCTATCAAGTTAGCTTCAACACTAACAACTATGATTTGCATCTCTTCTAGAGTTTGGGGGGCTCTTTCCCTGAGTGAATATGCTATGTCAGAATCAAACCCATCAGGGAATTTAACCAGTACTGAATCCGGGGGGGGTCTAAGGTTTTGAGGGACAGCGTTGTAGGCTTCGTTAAATCTAATGATATAATCTTGCACTGTTTCATTAGGTCCTCTTTTCAATTTTCCAAAGTCAGATAGGATTTGAAGAGGGTCCTTCTTCTTCTCCCATCTATTTAAAAATGCCCTATATAGGGCTGGTAAGTCAGCAATACTGTTTGGAGCAAGAGCCCTAAACCATGTCCTGAATTCCCCTGTAAGACTCTGGACAAAAATTCTCATTCGTACGTCATCGGCATCTATTTCATAAAATTCAAAGTAATATGTCATCCTTTTGGTATGTTGTTGAGCTGTGTAAGTACCAGAACCATCAAAAGGGGTGATTTTACTCTGATAGTCTTGAGGTAAAGCAGCAGGGTTGCCTGGCAATCTCAACGGAGCATATCTATTGGCCATTGGAAGGTGTAATGGAATAATAGGTGATGATGGTCTGGAAGTAGTATGTGGAGGAGAAAGAGAGGCAGTTTGTGTTTGAGAAATTTGAGGAAAAGCGGATGAACTAGGGGAAGCTGAAGTAATCACAGAAGAATTTGAAGTTTCTTCAAAGGTTAGTTTAGATTGAATGGAATTTTGCAAATGTCTATCAAGATGAAATGAAACAAATTTCAATTGTAAATCTTCAAGAAATAAAGGATCCGGAACTAGTTTGGACAATTCAGTTTCAGAAAAATTCACAAATAAAGATGTTTCGAATCGCTCATCAAAAGGTTTTTCATCAAAATAAATCCACTTTACAGGACAGGAGGCTGATCTATAAGGAGGTCGAGAACTTCCAGAACTTTCTTGACTTTCTCTTTCAGAGCTTTCTTGACTTCTAAGAATCCTAGGAATCAGATTCGGATTTTCGAATACAGGCGGTGGATTTGGATCAGGATTTGACCTGGTGTATCGAGTCCTTTCTGAAGCCAGTTTTCCTAGATTTTATATTTTTCGGGTTTTTTTTGTTTTAAATAAAATGACAATACAACTTCGACAAATTCTTCAAGAAAACAAATATTTTTAATTAAAATTTTCTCAAAGATTTATTGAACTAGAGAATCTGATTGAATTTTTTAAACCAAAGTTTCAGTTACTAAGCTAAACCAGAGATAGACTGAAGCAGCATTTATTTACTATGCAATTGCAGAGCAAAAGCAGTTCAAAGGCTACCTGGCTGATCTTCAAGCTCTGTCTATAGCTTATAAGCAAAAAATAGTAACAATAAAGATATTCAGATCCCCAGTATTGTCGCCACTATGTTATCACTCAGATTTTCCTTGAAGTTGTGGAAAAGGAAAGTAAATCCGAGGTAACCACAAACCAACCTTCAGATACAGAATCTAGCCAATCTGTATCCAGAGAGGGCTCTCTCTTTAAAATTTAGCTTTGTTCTTAGAAAATATTAGGCGAGTTATAAGTCCAAGAGTTTCGTTTGAATTTAAATGGTGGAATCCACCAACTAAGGGCACGATTGAGTATTTCAGGCCATTGGGCTATGGAGTCGAAATGATGGCTTTACTGGATTAAGTTTTTACACAAAAGATGGCTTTGCAGGGCAAGATAGCCAAACAGAGAGCAATTTTGGATATTAAAGTGAATGGAATGGATTTTTAAAGAGATGAAAGGCAATTAAGAATCTTTCAACATGTTTAAACGAGGGAAAGTGAGTGATTACCAATAAAGAGAAATTAAGAATTCTTTACTAAGTAATCAAATGCTTAAACCAGAGAAACAAGAGCAATTAAAAATTCATTATTTATAACCGGTTTAGAAGAAAACATTTAGAATAATAACAATTGAAATCAGAGTACACTTAAGCAATTTCTGATTTAATCCTTTTTTGTTAATTATTCAGAAATGAAACACAGTGATATAGTAAACATATATAAAACTTAAAACACAGGATAGAAATGACTTATTGAACTGTAGTCTGACACACGAATCCTGCAAAAAGTCTTGAGCTTCAATTCATCATGCAGCAAGCCACAAAGAAATTTCTCCAAAAGCACTTTATTCCAAAAGTCAATGTTACAGCAAAGTAGAAGAATCCACCCTCAATAATCCGATTGAGGGCTTATTTATACAAAAAATCATACAAAATATCTCTTAACAAAACGAGATATAATCTAAGATGAATCACAAATAAGTTACAATAAAAATAGAGACAGATGGTCTCATAGATAAGACAAAAAAGCAACTAATGTTGTGCTGTTTCCTCCTTTTGAGAATGTGCTGGAGGCAGGACCTATATTTTAGCTCATCGTTGTCCTCTTCGGTAATTTTGTTCTAAATGACTTGCTTCACTGATACTCTTTGTTTTTACTGATACACTTTAACTGAACTGATACTCTTTGACCTTTGTTTGTCCCTTTATCCTTTATACTGTAGTAAATAGGCAAAATTTGATATAAGGATAAATTTTACAAAAGTTCCAATAGATCTTCCCACCATTTGTCTTCTGCTATTTTGGTCCGTTGAAGCTTCCTTAATGTTTCATCAGCCTCGGTATATCTGAAGAAATTAGGCTGATTAGGAAACAAATGTCTTACTTCATGTTCAAGATAAAACAAATTCTCTAATCTGTCATGAAGATTCCTTCCTGTAGGTAATGCTACTTCTGATGAAATGGCTGAGGAACTGGCTAGATTGTGAGCATGTATGTCCAATTTCCTAGCATAAGTTTCCAGGTCCATTATTTTATCTTCTGAAACCATAGGGCTGGGCAACCCTTTATTCAATAAAACATTAAACCTTTCTCTGAAAGCAATTATTTCTGCCTGCATATCAAAGCACCTTCGTTCCAAATTTTGCATAAGAGTTCTTTTAGTAAAAACTCTTTTTATTTCTAAGATTGTTGCAGTTCTATCCTGAATAACCACTTGTTCAAGCTGTTGTCTGGTTTGGGTGTTTAAAAAATGTATAAGCCGATTGTCTTCCTCAGGCCTATTTCCTAATTCTGCTCGTGTGTTTTCAACTTCATCCAGAGCTTCTTTGACCAAATCATTATGCTCGTACATTATCTGAATTGAAGGCCAGATATCTTTTATTGACTGGATAATATTATCCCAAATAATTTCATTTATCTCTCTCAAAGGCTTCTCCAATGTGAGATCATTTTCTAATGCTTTAACCAATTTTTCCAATCTCTTGATTTCTCTTGATTTGTCAGCAACACTCATTTTTGAAAGATCATATCTCTGTTCTAAATTGACAAGCTGTAACTTTGTGTGCTGAAGTTTTGTTACTTGCAGTTTCAAGTCATTCATTTGCTTTACTAATTGTTCTGAATTCAAATTTTAAGTGTCTACCTGTGATGACTCTACTGGTTGACCTGTTGGCTGTGTACCTGTAATTGCCTCTGTTGTAGATGTTGGAAGAACAAATTGTTTGTCTTTAAATGCTTGCTCCAGCTCTTTTTCTGTTTCAGTTAGTTTCTCATTCATTTTCAAGAGAAAATCCATCATTTCTTCTTCAGAACTCTTCTTTATTACTTCTTTAGTTTGGGGATGTCTGGAAGCTGGCAATTTCAACTGCTTTCTCAAAGCTGTGATGTCATCATCCTTTTTCTTTATTAATGCTTCTATACCTTTGACATCCTTTGGATTGTGACCTAATCCAATTATTATTTCCTCCAATTTTTTTATTCTGTTGTCTTTAGCTTGAGAAGAAGCCTTTTTGATCTACAATTGTGTATTAGTGTTCTCTAAAGAATCATGTAACATATGAGCTGCCATTGCCTTATCATTTAAAGTAGAATAGATCATTTCACCAGTCTGCTTATGCAATTCAATCTGATCTAAAGGGTGGATTTCCTTTGCTAGGACTTCAAAATTTGTCCTGATATAATCAGCAGCTGTTTGGGGTTGCTGCACCTTGGGTTTGAAATTGCTCATTAACATTTTGCCCTGTTGGATGTCAAAAGCTAACATCAATCTTTCTTGATTCTTTGGAGCCATTTTCAGATATTTATTATATACTTGCATTTTCAGTGGATCATTCCTGGCCTTGATATTGATAAATTTCTTTTTTATGTCCCCTGTATCCTTAACTGGTACTTTGAATGAAGATATTTCAATACTCTTGTGCTTTTGTAACTCTTTCCTTTGTGAAGTAGTGGATGCTCCACTGACTGTATCTGTTTGTTGACTGCCTAATTGTTCTTGTCCTTGACTGTCAATGATTTCATCAATAGATTCTTCTTCTGGAGGAGTATTCAATTTCTGTTTCTTGGCCTGAGGTTGTTGTGAAGATCTGGTGAGAGGGGTAGCAGCTTCAACATCTCTCCTTTTGCCCTTTTCTTCATTAAATGGAGTCTGCAAAATTGGCATTTCTACTGGATTGGTTTGAAAAGGAGAAGGTTGTACTTGATCCTGTCCCTTGGAAGTTTGAGGTTTCTCTGTCATAGTGAATGTTTCTTTAACTTGTATATCAACCTCCTTCTCTTTTCCCTTAGATGATACTGCAATGTTTTCTTGTAACTCCTACTGAATAATCCCAGTTGAGGAAGGGCCAACTTCTGATCTTGGTACCTGTGTAAAAGAGTCTAGGTCAAGCATCTTTTCAAGATCTTTCGTAACATTTTTTACATTGACCTGCTCACTATCCTGCTCTATCAATGTGCCTTCAATCCATTCATCTATATTAGCATATTTTTCAATCTCTGGAATTCTGTGATGGATGTATGGTGCTGATTTATTTTTCATTCTTTTATCACAAATGAAGTTGAATGGGTCATAAGGTGCCCAATAAAAACTCTTCTGTAATCTAAAACGGTCTTCTAATATCTTTTCAGGTTCTTCCCCTCCATCCCTAGAGTTACAGATAAACGGACCTAATTGACTTTTGATCCGGAGTTGAGCCTTCTTCTTTGCATTACAAAAATGAATTATATCAGAGTTTTTCATTTTCCTGAAGTATTCTAATGCGAAAAGTCTCATGGGGACATATTTTAGCAATTTGAATGGACATAATTCACATCCATATATCCTAACTTCTGTGTGATTTTGGTATAAATACCAATCACCAATTTTGTATTGTTTTGAGAGCTGTAAAGTTTTCTTGATTTCATTGCTGAGTCTTGGAGGAGAAACTCCTGTCAACAAGGTAGTTGCAGGGTGTATAAAAAGATCAATGAACTCATTATAGGAATAGGGAGAATCTGGAGAACTATGGGCAATGGATGACCAAAAGATAACAGACCTAGGATTCCCCTGGGCATCAAGCTTTTTGGTATAGAAAGGGAAATTTTCAGACTGGTAATATATCAGGAGGTGATAGATGACAGAGGAATACATAAACACTTTCTCATTTTCTAATCTCATGAATTGATCATGGATTTTGTTTGCTATGTAAGATGCAAATTCATACCTGACAGCAGGAGGTTGTCCAGGGGTAAAAATAGACAGTAATACTAGCATCAGACGGTCAACATATTCACTGGTATTAAAGCCCATTATAAAAGATATCATATCCAACACAATTCTACCCTCCTCAGTAAAATAGGTGTGGCCATAAGGGGGAGGGTCTTTAGGCTGGTGATCAGGCAACATAAATGTTTGGCAAATGCGACTTAATTCTTCATGGGATAGCTTGGTGGATTTCTCAAGTAATTCATCTAAGTACAGAGGAGTGAGGGCTTGATCAGGTTGAAAATGTAGCATCTCATTGATAGACTGAGCAGTAATTGGGAAAAGGACATCTTGATTTGGGGATAAGACTGCTCTCTGGTTAGGATCATAGTTTGCATGGCAAAAATGGATTATTTCAGGGAAAATATGGACAGAGGGAAAGAGGTACCTGGGAAGATTAGATTCCCATAACCCAATTGTATCCAAGTCATTCAAATAATTGTTTCTGCAGCGACAAAAAATTCAAAGAGGACTATCACGAAAACTCAGGTCTTTGATTTGGAAATCCCTGTCAACTAATGATAAATAATCCAGGTCTCTATGAGGGGCGTTTAATGGGGCAACATTTAAAGCCACAGGAACTTCCATTCTTGGTTCTTGTGGATTCAAAAATGGAAATTCGGCTTATGGTGAAAATTGAGCAAATTTACAGGTTTCGATGGGAGAAACAGGTACAATTGCAATTTGGGAATTCAATTACAGTTCTTCGGGATTAAGGAATGAACTAGCAATCAATTTTTTTAACTCTGTTTCAGTGAAAGAAAGAGGAAAACTGAGTTTCTTACAGAGTTCAATGCAAATTTAGGGTAAGTACCTGTTTTTGGAGGAAAGAGCATTTGAACAGACGCCAGTGAATGCGGATAATCTTCTGAGAGGCTTGAATGCAATTTTCTTTGACAGGATAAAGGTTGGCGGACTTCAGAAATTTGAAATTTGAATTTTCTGCGTGGAGGGTGTATTCGTTCACTGCGTACAAAATAATGAAAATGACGCGAACTTTTGTTTTATTGGCAAAGTCAATGGGTGGTGAATTTTTTATTAATTTATGGAATGGCGTCATCACGTACGGGAGATGAGTCACGGAGACGAGCGGTTTACGGTTTTTTTCGCACTGCTTTTGGTGGAGGGTGGTTTTGGGCAGAATGGCAGCGAATCAATACAGCAAGTGACGCGTGGCCATGGCACTATTCAAAAACCACTTTTATTTCGCGCGTTAATTTTCGTATGGGGGATGGCCAGCGGAATCGATGTGAGCCGTTGATCTTGGGCGGATCGATCCAACGATTGACGGGATATGGAGTTAACGGGGGTTTTAACAGGCGCGGGCTAGTTGTAATTAATAATTAATTAATCATTTCAGGAGGCGTTTGATTGGCAGGGAGGTTATTAATTAACCATATGGATTAATTAATCCCTTTCGAATGGTTGGAAATGGAAAATGTGTGGGGATGGATTATTTCAAAGTTTGATTTTATTTAAACTTTGGGTTTTTATTTTTTGTTTTAAACATATATACATATGTTTAAACCTTTTCATATATTTTATTATATGATAATTAAACCAATGTGATTTTCTTACCATAGGGGGCGGGAATAGAACTAAAGATATATTTTTTAGCCAAAAGGGGGTATATTGTGGGTTTATGATTTGAATAAATAGGAATTAAAATACTTTTGGCTAAAATAGTTATAATACATGGGTTTTAGGAGTATTATATGGAAAGGAGTTATATACATAGGAAAAGGTGATTTTCATAGGGATTTAATATATAAATTAGAGTTAATATGACAAGGGACAATGTTAACTCAAAATACTTAAATATAACCATGAAAGTGAAGATTCAAAAGTAAATGGCGTTATTATACTTTCATCACTTAGACTTAGAATAAAAAGTAATTTTGAGGGCTTTTCATGAAATATTGAAGGATTTTACTTAGAAAAAGATTTTTGAGAGGTGAATGAAGGTGATAATGGATGATTTCAAGTACTTAGGTTTTTCAATTATTGGGCTGAGGGTCCGGTCCCTCCAAAAGTCAAGGAAATGCCTTGAGCCCCTTTAATTTTCAAATACCTTAGCACTTAGGGGAAATTAGTGAAATCTTTAGGGAAAATGAGAGGGAAAATTAATAATTTTGACTTTGCTCTGCTGTGAACTTTTTCCAATGTAGTATCTGCCTTTGCACTTGTGATGAAAGTAAAATTGAACACATTCAGAACCATTATTCATCACATGTAATTCTGCAACAACATCTACCTACCCTAACTACTTTACTCTACCATTTTTCTTCTTTATTAGGGTGCACTTAGACTGGCAAACCCTTTTCAATCTTCTTTTTCTTTTACATATGGAAATCTATCTAATTATAACCTTGTTACAGCCAAGGGCTCAGATTAAACTGTTGAGCTCCTTTTATTAACTCTACCTATCTACTTATCTGCCAATATTAAACTGTTTGGTCAGATTTTTATTCTCTATTCTACAACATGAAATTGAAAAATGAATGAGTCAAGTTTAAACAGTTTGACTCTTCATAAATTGTGGAAAAAGTTTAACAAGCTGCACACAATTGCTTATTACAGAAAATGAAATAGTAGTGGCATTTAGACTTGCACACTTTCCAGGTCTTTTTTTTTTTGGGGTTCATTTCTTTCACTTTTTTGACCATTTTATTCTTTTTACCCTTTGATTTTTCTTTTAGGGTATACCCTCTATACATTTTTTAAATTTTTTGATTTTTTTATTTTTTGATTTTTTTTAAGAATATGGAACACCTTTTGCAACAAGAAAAAGGTTTGAACATATTGCATAGTTCAACAAGTCAATCATGAAAAATGACACCTATTGGTATAGGAATCTAACAGATTACATGGAAGCTAAGATCAATGAAAAAATGGAAAACATGAAGAATGATCTAAAAGTAGACATCGAAGGTTTGGAAAATTTGATGCAAGAAATGTTTCCTAATGGCGAAAAGATAGTAGAGGAAACTCATGATGAGAACAAAATAAATGTTAATCGTGATTTCATAAATTCTAATGTTGGCGGGAAGAACCACCATATTCCAAAAATGGATATGAGGAAGTTTGATGGAAAGGAACCTGTAACATGGATACTACAGATGGAGCAATATTTTGATCTCCATAATGTGCAAAACACACAAAAGGTACACATTGCAACTTTACATTTAGAACAAAATACATTTGTATGGTATCGATGGCTTTTCTCCCATAAAAAAATTATCACTTGGTCAATTTTTACGGAGGAAATGATAGCACATTATGAGGATACAAAGAGCAACACCTTCTTTAGCCAATTGATAAATCTCAAACAAAAGGGTTTAATGGGGGAGCACATTGAGGACTTCCAAAAATTGAATATAAGGGTAACTGATATTCCAGAGGAACACGGGATTGATCTCTTCATAGGTACTTTAAAGGATAACATCCAACATGAAGTTCGTGTTTTGGAACCTGATTCATTGGAGAAGGCATTCAGGTTGGCAAGAAAAATTGAATGTAAAAATATGGCGACAAGGAAGCCTACCACTCACTTCTATAAAGAAGGAAGTGTTGCTACGCCTAGATTTCCACAACCTACAAGGTTGACACCACAACAATTGGAAGAAAAAAGAGTAAAAGGGCTTTGCTACAGTTGTGATAACAAATACACTAAAGGTCATAAGTGTGCTGAGAAGAAATTATTTTACATAGATTGTGAAGAGGAAGAAGAAAATGAACAAGAATCTTCAAAAGAAGAGGATATACACCACCAACCAACCCTAGAAGAGGAAGAAATGAGTCCGACCATATCGTTTAATGCATTGGTAGGAATTACCACTCCTCAAACTCTCAATATAGAAGGACATATCAAGAAGAAAAAGGTAATAGTGTTGATTGATTCAGGTAGTACCCATAATTTTATTCATTGTAAGGTAGCCAAGGAATTGAATTGTTTCCTATACCCAGCACGAAAATGTCAAATGATGGTTGCAAATGGAGGAACTATAAATTTCTCTGGAAAATGTCATAATATCAAGATATCCATGGGGGAATATGTATTGAATAGTCCAATTATTTCCATCCCAATGGGAGGTGCTGATGTTGTAATAGGAGTACAATGGTTACAATCTTTGGGGACGGTAGCTTTTAATTTTCAAGAACTTTTCTTGAAATTTTTTTCGGAAGGAAAGGAAATCGAATTACGAGGTATCATAGGGAAGCAAGCAAAGATAATAAGCTCTAATGTCATGAAAAAGCTTCTAATGAAAGAACAATGATGTGTAATTGCACAATTATGCTCACTAGAAGTTCCAACATCAAAATCATCTATTTCTCCAAATCTCCAAAGAGTCTTGGACAATCATTCCAAGGTGTTTGATACTCCCAAAGGACTCCCACCTATTCATGATCATGATCATGCTATTCATTTGATTCCAGGAAGTGTTTCTCCAAACATTCAGCCTTACAGATATCCTTATGTCCGAAAGAGTGAAATTGAACGTATGATTGCAGATATGTTAGAGGCTGGTATAATTCAACCTATTCAAAGTTCTTTCTCTGCTCCAATAGTATTGGTGCACAAGAAGGATGGATCAGGCGCATGTGTCCGGATTGTAGGAGCTCAATAATCTCACTATTAAAGATAAATTTTCCATTCCTGTGATTGATGAAGTATTGGATGAATTACATGGAGTAATTTATTTTACCAAGTTGGATCTTCGTTCAGGATATCATCAAATTAGAATGAAGACTGAAGATATTCCGAAAACATCATTTCGAACTCATGAGGGTCATTATGAAGTTTTGGTCATGCCTTTTGGCCTTACCAATGCACCTTCTACATTTCAAGGGTTGATGAATTCCATTTTCAAACCCTTCCTTAGAAAATTTGTGCTAGTATTTTTTGATGATATACTAATCTACAACAGGTCTTGGAAGGATCATGTTCAGCATGTTGACAGGGTGCTCAAACTATTGTAGGAGAAACAATTATATGAAAAAACATCCAAATGTTTCTTTGGAGTACAAGAGGTGGAATATCTGGGTCATATTGTATCTCACGAGGGTGTTAAGGTAGACCCTAACAAAATTAAAGCCATTAAGGAATGGAAAGTCCCCACAACCATAAAGAAGTTGCGAGGATTTCTCGGGTTAACGGGGTATTATCGCAAGTTTGTTAAGAATTATGGGAGAATAGCAGCACCTCTAACAACATTATTGAAGAAAGATGCATTTTCATGGACTCCTGAAGCAACTAAGGCCTTTGAACATCTTAAAGAGGCAATGTGCCTAGCACCAGTCTTAGCTACGCCGGACTTCACAAAAACCTTTATTGTGGAATGTGATGCCTCAGGAAATGGAATTGGTGTTGTTTTAATGCAAGAAGGAAGACCCATTGCTTTTGAAAGTCATTCAATCAAAGGAAAGTATTTACAAAATGCTATTTATGAGAAGGAAATGTTGGCAATACTACATGCACTAAAGAAATGGAGACCTTACCTAATGGGAAGACACTTCAAGGTAAAAATTGATCATGATAGTCTTAAACACTTTTTGGAACAAAGACTATCTTCGGAAGAGCAACAAAAATGGGTCACAAAGATGTTGGGTTATGACTTTGAAACCATCTACAAAAAAGGGAAGCTAAATGTTGTTGCATATGCACTCTCAAGAAAGGATGAAGAGGTGGAAGAATTTCTTTGTGCCATTTCTATTATCCAACCAGAATGGATAACCAAAGCAAGGGATGAATGGAAGAAGGACGAAGAAGTTTGGACACTCATTCAAAAGTTGCAGCAAGATCCTAGTACATCTGATACATTTAGTTGGAAAAATTATTCCTTATGGTACAAAGATCGGTTATATATTTGCAAGAATTCCCAACTAAAACAAAATATTCTTTTGGAATTGCACACTTCTCCTTTAGAAGGACACTCGATATTTTTAAAAACTTACCACATGGTGAAGAAAGAATTTTTTGGGGTGGCCTTAAATCTGATATTCAAATGTTTGTGGCGGAATGTTTGGTTTTCCAGGAAAATAAAGTTGAGACAATTAAGACCCTGGGTCTTCTACAACCTTTATCCATTCCAAGTCAACGTTGGGAGGAGATTTCAATGGATTTTATCACAGGTTTACCTAATTCCGAAGGAATAAGTGTCATCATGGTGGTAGTTTATAGACTTACCAAGTATGCACAATTTTGTGCAATATCTCATCCATTTAAAGCAAGTACAGTTGCTACTACATTTATGGAAACAATTCAAAAGCTACAGGGAAACCCGAAGATTATTGTAAGTGACAGAGATCCCATTTTTACAGGAAATTTTTGGACGGAATTATTTTCTTGTTTTGGTACTCAACTAGCTCATAGCTCATCTTATCATCCTCAATCCGATGGTCAAATAGAGATAGTGAATAAATTTTTGGAAGGATATCTTCATTTTTTTGTATCTAATAAGAAAGCACAATGGGTCAAGTGGTTACCTCTCGCTAAATGGTGGTATAACACTTCCTTCCATACTGCAGCAAAAATGACCCCATTTATTGCACTTTATGGATATCATCCACCATCCATCACATATTCTTTAAGGGAAAATGATAGGGTTCAAGCAGTGGAGGATCACATCGAGCATCAACAAGAAGTTCTCCAACTCTTAAAGGATAACCTAAATTTGGCACAAAATCGAATGAAACAACAGGCAGACCAACATTGCAGTGATATAAGTTTTGATGTGGGAGACTGGGTATTTTTACGGCTACAACCATACAAACAAATGTCCCTCAAGCAAGCTAAGAAGGATAATAAATTATCACCAAAGTACTATGGTCCTTACAAGGTGTTGCAAAGGATTGGGAGTATGGCATACAAATTGGAGCTTCCTACTTCTTCGCGAGAGCATCCAATTTTCCATGTTTCATGCTTAAAAAAGGTTATATGGGACAAACTTCCAGTTCAAACAATATTGCCAGAACTTGATGAGGAAGGAAAAACATATTGGAACCTGAAGCAGTCATGGAAAAAAGAACTTGACAGCTACGGAATAGATCAATTTCAGAGTATCTCATCAAATGGAAGAACTTACCCACTGAAGATTCTACATGGGAGGATGAGAATTTTATACAGAAGCACCCGGAGCTACTCAAGCATTGAGGACAACACTTTTTTGAAGGAGAGGAGCATGTTAGGTCCTTATATTACTAGTATATTCCCTTATTATTGTTAGTGTAACCCCCTTATTTTTATTGTTGTTAGAGAGGAGGTTTTGCCATTTGTATCATCCAAGAATTGTTCATTTATGTAATGTATTGGAGGTTTCTCCCTTGAAGTGGCTGGTTTCTAAGGCATTGATATCTCTTTTCTTCTATTTTTGGAGCTAGTTTCATAACAGACCAGCAATGAACACGTACACCCTTCTTGCTGCAGACAAATCAAGAACCATAACATATAATCTTAAAAATTCAGAAATGTAAGTCTTTGTGTTACCTGATTGTTTCAACTTTTCAAGGCTCATGAATGGTGCCTCTGGATCTCTTCTATCAAATCTTTCCACCAGAATTCTAGTGAACTCTGAATAAGCATTCACGTTGGCATGAACCAATGTAGGCAAGCCATGGAACCACTAGTCATGTGCTTCACCTTCAAGATGCAGGGCTGCAATCTTGATAGCCTCCATCTCTGGAACCTTGTTCAACTGAAAGTAGATGTCAAGTTTTTCTACCCAAGATTTGGCAGAACACTTGGATGACCCATCAAAGTTGGGTAAAAATAATCTGCCCATAGTGTGGTGTCTATCATGATTATGAATGAATCCACCACCTTTATGATGATGCCCTGGTATTCTTTTGTCCTTTATGTGACAAAACTCCTGAAAACTCAAGTGATCTTTGAATCTCTGATTTTGAGACTCATATTCTTCAAAATATATTTCAAGGGATTCATGCTCTTGAAACCCTTCATTTCCCACAACCAAAAAGGTAGGCATGGTAGAGCACTAGGAAACTTGTGGTTGATGCACTGGTTGATCAATCCAGTGATGAGATATGCCAGAGCCTTCTCCAAGATGGAATCCTTTAGGGGATTCTTTGATTTTGTCCATTCTCATCTCTTTGATCTCTCTAGCAAGATCTTGCATGGCTCTCAAAAGGATCTTAGGAAAATCCTTTTCTTCTTCTTCACTTCCAGATACAGGGGCTTTACCCTTGTCTTCATTATCATTGGTGTAATCAAATTTCTTCTGTATTCTCTTTAAATGCCTCTTCTATGTGTTAGTAAGAGGTTCTTCTTCTTCATAAGACATGTTGCTTCTTAGAAAGCACAGGCTATGCCAAGATGATGTTCCAATACCACTGTAATATTCCAAAATGGGGAATGCAACAATACAAGATAAATATGCAGGAAAATAACGCAGTTCATCTAAAGAAAAGCAGGAAGAAAATATGGAGACCTTTCAAATGTGTTTACAGCAGAAAAATAGATGTATAATGAGGCCCATAAGATGCATAGCTGGAAATATAAGTCACCAACATAAGAAAATCCTCAAAAAGAGGTGTTGCAACCATATGTATATATTGGAAATTTCTTTACAACGTTATTTTATTGACTGCAACATGTTTTATATTACACATTAGATCAAGAGAAAATAAGTGCATGAAATTTCAGATCTATAATAGATCCATACACTATGCAGACTCCTCTTCAAAATCCCCTTAGGGTTTTCAGCATTACACCATGTAGATGAAGTAGATCTGAGATCTAAGTTTGAATATATACAGAAATATTCAGATATTCAGAAGTATTCAGAAACATGCAGATCATATCTGATATGAACAATACATAGATCTTCTTCAATGGATATTGAAAGTGAAGGGAAGATCCCCAACACTTGAAAACCATCTCTCCAAATGATGTGCCACAACACCTACAGGAATAATGTAGATTTGGAAGGGAAACTGCGTTGTAGGATTTAGAATATATTTGGCCACATGCCAAGATCCGAAAATGATGCCCAAACACTCCAATACACTCCTCCCAATGGAGTAAAAGCCTCCTCCACTGAAAAATGGCACTGAAATGATCTAGATCTGAGTAGATGTAGCCTCCACTTGTTGCAGCTTTCAAAGACAACCAAACCCTCAACAGGATCTGCATTGTAGTTGGAAGAAGAAGCTTGGCCTTTAGCTAGATAGTGGACTATGCAATACAAGACTTCCCCAAGAGCTACTCAATGGGAAGAGGTGGGATTCCCGATCAGGAACACCCAATGCTACACAGCATTATTCTCAGCTAAACAGAAAGAGAATGAGATATGTCTAAACAGATAATATAATCAGAAAATAAAATATCATCAACAACCTTTTCATGTTGCCATCCTCTTCCTTTTATAAGATAAGAGCTTGTAAACCCTAAACCGCCTTCAATGAAATCACTTCTTTCACACAAGACATCTCCATCTAAAACTGTGTTGTGTCTCATTGATGGCCACTCCTCCAAGACAGCATTGTATATTTGGTCAAGGTTGACCCAGTTAAAATATACAGCCCCTTTCACACCTAAGGGTGCTTGCTTACATAGCTAATATTTAGCCTTTTTCACATTTGTCATTGATTTATTCTATATTAGGAGTTTTATGGACCTCCTTTACACTTTTATTCTTTAAACAAAGACAGAAAACAAAAATGAGTATTCCAATTAGCTTAGGAATAATTAGGAATATACAGTTACCATTGATCAGTTGACATATTACAAACTGAAGTCTCAGCTCTCCCTGAGTCTATCATCTCTTCGGTGGCCGATAAAAAATCAGTCACACCTCTCACCAGTGTGTCACCTAGAGTCTATAGAGATTCCACCTTACTTGGTGCTTTCCCTGGTCCCCCCCTAATGTTGCAGATCCCATCTCATCGAATTTTTTCATGATGCAATCATCTCGGACTAGCCATAAGCGGTTCGGTTCAACCACCCAGTAGCCTAAGCCTCTGGAACCTGCTGGAGGTCACTCGGAAGAGCCTGCAAGGCCTTCCTTTCAAGACCTTCCTCTTCTGTTGGTGTCTCTTCCACTCCTTTTCAACCAAGAACGGTTCCCCCTAGCCTTAACCAGTTGGGATCCATTCCGCCAGGCCATTACCCCTCCGGTCATATACCGTTTCTTGTTCCCCCCTTCGAATTCTTTTCGGTGCCTGTTATGGCTACATTGAGCCTTCCCAATTTGACCCTGGGGTCCCAGCCTGGTACATTGATCCCCCAGCCGAAACCCTGCCTGGTCAGCTCAAACCTTATATCGCTTTGACCCCGGTCCAGCCAGTTCCTATGACTCCTACCTTTGCTTCAGTGCCTCAACCACCTCAACAGGAATCTACTCCTATTGCGAAAGCATTTGGTTAGGGGGGGGGATCCTGAAAGAAGGAGCCTAAAGATAAGGTTTCCCAAACAACTCCTAATCCTCCTAAGCCTCCAAAGAAGTCACCTCCATGGAATTTGTGTCATGTTGTTGGGCATGCTACCCAAAATTGTATTGAATTTTCTCTTCTCAAAACTGTGGTCAATGAAACTTTTCTTGAATCTGATATCCCAAAGGTCCATGATGTTACCTTACCTAATTCAGCTAAGAAACTAAAAACATTGTGCTTGAACCACCCTTGTGCTTTGTGTGATCTTTATGGCCACTATTCTCACCTCTGTCCTTGTCTCGAATATTTGCGCGACACCCTTGAAGTCGTCCGCCGAATCGAGGCTGAACATAGAAAACCCGCTACTCCTCTACTCATGCATTTGGCTCAACCTGAACAAGAGGACATGTTGATACCTCCCCCAATGTCGAGATGATGAAACCTTTGGCCACTATCCTCTATCTATCATCATCCATGAGATCCTTGGCAAAAAACCCCTTCGGGGCATTCCCTTTTGTTTCGACTGAACCTCCTTTGGAAATCACCTTGGGCTCAACATCGATAGATGTTTCATCTATTAGCTCTTAATCTACCCTTCGTAGTGATGCGTATGTGAACCATATTTCTCATGATGATGCACCAAGTAGCTCCGCAACATCATGTGGTCTCCCTTCCTCCATTCCCCCCATATTCTATTCATATGAAGACATTATGGAAGGCATGACCACACCTAATTATCTATGGGATGATATGCACCGTCGTGCATACTTCCTTCCACACCACACCCATGATCAATATGTTGTGGAGTCTAAAGACTTCATCCACAGTGAGGTCGATTGGTTATACAACCCCTTACTTCGAGCCCATGCATTTGAACCACATACACCTTGTGGTCATTACATTGACACCCAATGCTTGGGTAAGGGGGCACACATATTTGAGAGTCCGGGAGAAGCAAGTCTCCACAACCTTCCTAGTGCATCTGGTAGTGTTGACTCTAGTACCATTATTCTTCCCTATTTAGAAGAACCTCTAGAGTCTCACATAACTTCATATCACTCTAGGGATGATCCTTTTAATAATTCCTTCATCTTACATCACCAATCCAGTCCCTTAGACATTGTTGTTGACTAACCTCTAGCTAGGGGGATCATTCCCACCTTAGCATACCAGATCACTCCCCTCCATCAAATATTCTTGGGGGAAGTATCCCATGCTTGGGGGCATGATGGCACCCCTGGCCACCTTCTTAGTTGATTTTCATAAGTCTCAACCTAGACCCCGTCAATCTAGGTATGGTCGATTATCCTCCCATTCCTTGGATAGTTTGTCCTACCAACCTCTCCGAAGAGCCATATATCGTAGATGCTTGATACCATATCTTCAAATATTCTAATTTATGTGATAACTTACTGACCACTCAGTCCCCATGTTTGACTTGGTGGGCGGGGATGATTCTAGACCTTCTCTAGTAGTTCATTCTTGTATTCCTTTCTTACCTTGATTCTTCACCAGGAACCCTTCTTCCAAGAATTATTAATGCCAAATCTTAGACAAGTAAGGCCACCTTCCTGAAAGTCATGGATCATGTTTCCAATTGTCGGTTTGTCCACTATGATCGTCACAAGATTTAGGGCCTTCCCCTATTAAAAGAAACACCCTACTTTTTCTTTCGCCAATTGTGACCCAACCGTAGATCTGTTTGATGAACCGTCAGCACCGTTGGAAATTTCTCACCAAGCTCTAAAATGGGTATTCATTCATTTTTGGTGATTTGATACTTCATCTGGAAGCCTTTTTTCCAAGAAGGGTCACTTCGCCCCTCCCTATTACCTTCATAGGTTTCTTTGTTTATTTATTTATGTTTTATTTTTATTTTTATTTAGTTATATATTTTTATATATAATTTTATTTATTTATTTGTTTATTTTTATTTTTATCTAATTTATTTATTTATTTATTTATTTTACTACTAACTACCACATGTCACCTTTGTCCTTCCTTTTTTCCTATTTTTGCAAATCTTTAAAATGCAATAAATTTCTCATACAAAGTTTGTTTGAACCCGTTCAAGTAGCATTGAAAATATCTTGTTGAGCTCTTCATCATGGAAACCCTATCATCCTGATTTGGGACTATTGATTTTTGAGGCATATTGGATCCTCCCATACCATAAGGACTTTCCACAAATGGAATATCACATGATTGAATTGTTTTTTATGAATCTAAAAACATACTATGGTATTTTCTATTACACATTCCATGCAAATTGGGCTTCGAGAAAAGAAATTGATAAGGATCATACCTTTGATTTTTTTTGTAATGTTTTATTAGGGAACAAAATAATTTTTTTGATGAAGGAAAGCTTAGCTTAATTTCAAATGCCCATTTCACTAAGGGAAGGGTCAAACAAAATATAGAGAAATAGGTCATGGATACAATAAAAGGACACATTATGGAGGAAGCCATGACAAAAACTATGGACACCCTTGAAAGGAGAGAACCCTTTATTTATTTATTTATTTATTAAATTAAAAATTCTACTCCTCCCTATTACCTTCATAGGTTTCTTTGTTTATTTATTTATTTTTTATTTTTATTTTTATTTAGCTATATATTTTTATATACAATTTAATTAATTTATTTATTTATTGATTTATTTTTATTTTTATCTAATTAATTTATTAATTTATTTATTTTACTTTATTTTATTTATTTATTTATTTATTTTTTAAAAATTTACCCTTGTCTATTACCTATTATATTTATTTTAATCACATAATAATTTATAAACCCATTTTTTAATAGATTTATTTATTTGATTAATTTATTATTTAATTTTAATTCTTAACTAACTAACTAGCTTTCTAACGGCTATTTCTTAACAACTAGTTCTCAATGGCTATTTCCGCGCAATGATGCATCTCCATTATTTATTCATCGAGATCTATTAGTTTCTCCACCTTGTCGTGAGGATGAACCACATTAGCTCGTTCGAAACGTCGACCTAATCCTAATGAAGTGATTAATCTGAAATACATTTATCTAAATCTTTTATTTGTTTATTATTTCTAAATAAAGGGAGTCAACCAATTTGAATTCCTTTTCCTCCAACAAAATATAATAAAATATTCCAAACAATTAGATCTAGATTTTGGTTAATAATATTTTATTATGCACCATTATTAAGGTTAACTCAATATTTTGTTATAAATAGGAAGTTTTTCCATTCATTATTGACCTTTGATCCTTTTATCTTGGTCGTACTTTGATCCTCTTATCATTTTCATACTTTGATTTTCTTTTATTTTCTTTTTTCTTATTGAGCTCCCTTTGAGTTCTGCACGTCTTGGGTTTTATACACCATTGAGAGAGAGAAAATTTGAAGCTAAAGAGTTGAGGACAGCCAAGAACCCATCCCATTGAGGGGGGACTTCTTTGTTCCATTCCCAGATGTTACATAATATAAAAATTCTTTATAAATCTTATCTTGTCCGTTGGATATTTTGGAGAAACTCTTATTTCATTTTACTGTTTAGCTGCTTTATTTACATAGATATGGGTTTTTTTTGCATTTGTTTCGACCATCTATTGTAGATATAAAGAAGTTAGACAACCATATTTGTTGTTAGGGTTGTTTTTAATGTGCAGCTAAAGTGATCTCTTTTCGTACACTTGCGTTAAGAATTCGTTCTAACATTTTTTTCAGATCTATTGTGACAAACTGTCTAGTGGAATATCGATCGTTTTTTATAGCTCACTACTATCACAATTAACCCTATCATGGCTAGTAACAATAACTACATAATCATTTGCAAAAAATGTCTTCTCTTCCCTAGTCTACCTTAATGAAGAAAAGAGAGAAACATCTGTAGTCGTGTGATATGAATAACTAGAATCCACTATCCACTCCCTTTGAGAAGTTTAGCCATGCAATGCTTGAGAGGAACTAATAAAAAATGTATAATTATGACATTTACCTCCTTAAGTGTGCTATTGTCGATTGATTTCAAGCTTCTTTACCCTCTCCTCAAGGCCACTAATCATATTTCAAAAATAGTTCCCAGTATGCCTTATCTTACCACAATGATATTAAGCTTCTTTTTTTGGATTTCTTAGACTTGTGAGGGTTGTTATCTCCTTTTAAGGGTATCCATAGTTTTTATCATGGCTCCCTCCATAATGTGTATGTTTATTGTATCCATCACCTATTTCTCTATATTTTGTTTGGCCTTTCCCTTAGTGAAATGGGCATTTGAAATTAAGCTAAGCTTTCCTTCATCAAAAAAATTATTTTGTTCCCTAATAAAACATTACAAAAAAAATCAAAGGTATGACCCTTATAATTTTCTTTTCTCGAAGCCCAATTTGCATGGAATGTGTAATAAAAAATATCATAGTATGTTTTTAGATTCATAAAAAACAATTCAATCATGTGATCTTCCATTTTTGAAAAGTCCTTATGGTATGGGAGGATCCAATATGCCTTAAAACTCAATAGTCCCAAATTAAGATGATAGGGTTTCCATGATGAAGATCTCAACAAGATATTTTCAATGCAACTTGAACGAGTTCAAACAAACTTTGTATGAGAAATTTATTACGTTTTAAAGATTTTCAAAAATAGGAAAAAAGTAAGGACAAAGGTGACATGTGGTAGTCCTAGAGGGAAACGTGTGGTATGTCATTTGAAGGAAACGTGGCAAGGAGATTATGTGGCAAAGTGACATGTCATCTGGTATGGTAGCTAACTGAATAAGTGACTGGGATTTGGGCATTTACTGTGTCAAGTGGACCAATCCCATAGTGAAACATGGAACAATCATGTGGTGCCACATGGCACCCTGAATCGGAAAAAATGGTTCTAACCTCCACCGAATGATTGCGTAGAGATTTGAACTCCCAACCTCATGGAAACTAGAGTAACAACTTACTGATAGACCAAAAGTGTGTTGGAAAGGAATTTTCATATTCTAAATTTCAATTTTGTTGTAACAAATCTACCATATATGGGATGTATGTGGGCTCGACCTCATGAATTCCGTAGCAAGCCACATACTAGTGCGTTAATGGGTCGAGACTTGTAATAGGCCTAATAACAAACATTCATAAATTTTATTCCGCTAGGTAAAACAAGATGGTGCAACAACCCGTAGGCTCGACCTCAGGTCTGTTGCGACCCAATTCTCTATAATAAGAGATCTTTCCATTGCACCATAGTTTTTTTTGGTGTATATAGGGTTGAATCCCCGTATTTTAAGCTAACTTATTTATGTAATAAATTTTAGTATTTTCCCCTTTTCGAGATCAGAAAGAGGGATATTTTTATGTCAGAGGTTCATAAGGTTAGTGTGCAACTACACAACATTGTTTTGTGAATAGAGAGGTTGAACCATTTTCTTATGTTTGTGATTTTATCACTATATATGTTGTAAATACACTCATTTTGAACCCTTTTAGAGATTAGATAAAGGATAGAGTGTTTTATATGGTACTTAAAGGCCATTGTGCTACTATAGTGTAGAGGACCAGCTTTAGGGATTGAGGAATTTGATGTAAATTTTCCATTCTGCATCGTAACTGAAGAGGCCACTCCATTGGAAGTGGATCCAGAGACATATCCCACACTGGATGAACTCCATTATCGATCTCATTGTGTTCTTATTATTTCTTTGTAGTTATTTATTTATGTTCATAGTCATTTTAATGTTTTTTTATCAAGTTTTGTATTTCACATTATGTTTAATGAAGACAAATCATTATCTCATAAACAAAATATCCATATCAAGTTTGATACCAAAGCTTAGAAAACTAGTTTGATTTTTTTTTTTTAAGTGTGGGTGATTACTGGGTCTAAGCTCAGGAATGGATAAGATGAACTTAAATAATACAATCTTAAATTTGATTCAAGGAGATTCACTCAAAGATGAGAGGTGGCCTCACCAAGACGAGAGAATCCTTTTAACTCTAAATCATATTTCCTCAAGGTATTCAGTGCGATGAAGGAAATGTTGGAAGCGATCTAAAATGAAAGGGGATGTCGAAGAGGAGAAGGCACCAGTAAATTCAATAATGAGTGTGATCACTCCCCTCCTTCTATTCCTCCTTCTCCTCCTCCTCCTTCAAGACCTCGTTCTCCCCCTCATTCTTCATCTCCTTCTTCTCTTTCTTATTCTAAACCTCCATCTCCTCGTAAGAAGATTGCTTCAAAGAATCCAATGTTGAAGTTGGATTTCAAGTTTGACTTACTAATGTATTATGGCAAGCTAAATGCAAAAATATTAGATATTTGGATTTGACAAATAGAATTTTATTGTTGAGTTCAATAGATTGTTAAGAAAAGGTCAATATTAAATAGGATTCTCTTTGGCTTGAAGGTACAACATTGGTTTGGTGGAAAAGTAAGCTTCAAGAAGGTAGCAAAGAGAATGGTAAGCTCCTTTCTTCATGGTCATAATTCACTAATGCATTAAAGAAACAATTTTATTCTTTATCATACTCCCAGAAAGCAATCATGGAATGACAAAATTAGAGACAAGGAAAAGGTCAAAGTGTGCAAAGTTATACTAAAGAATTTAGGAAGAAGGCACTAGATTTAAATATTCCATTTGTTACCCGGATTAATCCCTCTTGTGGACAAGAGCGATCTCCCTAGTACTCCTACAAGTAACTAGAAACAAATATCCATTGAAAAACTCTTTCTCTAGATTATTTGTATTTTAGATTATTACGACCATGAAATAAGGAGGTTATGCTCCTACCTTTCAACCAAGACATTCGATGCAACATTTTGGCTTTCGCTCCAAAGAAATTCTTCAATGTTGAGAAGAACCTGCAATCACAAACAATACAAAATATCAAAGCACCTACAGTATATAATAATCATAAATACTAACCAAACTTATTGATCAAGGAGTCTAAGTATTTACATCATTTCCATGAATTCAGAAACAAGACAATGAGAAAAATAGATTCATATGTATTATCAAGAATAAAAATGAAGCAATCTTACAACTTGAGCCTTGATGTTGTAAGCCTCTTCTAATGGTCTCCTTTCCTTCCCTTGATGACAAGCTCTTCAGACCCAAAACTAGCAGCATAAGTTTACAAATTCCAATCCTAAAAAAGTATCTATATCCTCCCATTCCTATGTTGAATTTATAGGAAGGATGAAGAGGTTTCTAGTTCCACTTCTCAAGGGATATGATCCTTAAGAAAATGAGTTTAGTTCCATATACCAAGGTATGAAGCGCAGGTATGTAGCGGTTCGAGGCTTCTAATTTGGATAAGGTTCCTCAACCAAAGCTTCTAGAACTTACTTTTTTATTTTTACGTGCGTGAACAGACCTGCACACTTTTTAGTGGAAGAAATTGCGCAGACCTGCGCAATTTTTTTCAGAAAAACTGCGCATGCGTGGGTTTTGTTCAGGAAAACTGCGCAGGTGCTCAAAAATGGTTTTTAAACAATGAATACCGAAATTCCTTTTGTCCTTGGTATTCTTTTACTTCAAGCTTCATAGGGGATTCACTTGAGACACACCATCAGATGGCAATATATCTGAATTGACAGACATGGTGACAAATTTTAGTGTAACACCATTATATTATCTAGAAACTCTTTTTAAATGCATTGGAGCATTGCATATCAACATTTTCCATATTATTCTCTTATTTAATCATAATAATTTGGATGAATTATGTGTCCAAGCTACTCATCTTGACTCTAGGGAAAATAATATGCAAAGTGATTTCACAAAAAAGTGACCATCCAAGTTCTTTGAAGACAAATTCAAAGGAAAAGGGAAAGGCAAAAAGGTTGCTATAGTTAATAAAGAAGAGGCAAAGCCTACATGCTCTCATTGTAAAAATTAATGTCATGATGATGCTCACTGTTGGAAGCTACATCTTGAACTGGGGCCTAAAATTTTTGGAGGCAAAGGAAAGAAATATTGTTTCCATAGTACAACAAGATTTGGGATTTGATTCAAGGGATGAAACTCACATCGCAATTATAGGAGTGTAAGGAAAAAACATATTATCATTATAGTTCTAGTTCTTCTATTCCATATTTTAGTTCTGAAAGCAGAAGAAATGAGTTTTCACATAAGGGTGATAATTAAGCATATGAAATTTGATACTCTTATTGACATTGGTTCCCAAGTGAATTTAATATCTCAAGCAATTGTCACAAAAATCAGATTAGAAACAACACCTTACAAGAAACCTTATCCTTTGGCTTGGGTATGTGATGATGCTAAGTTACAAGTCACCAAACAGTATAAAATTAAATTTGCTATCACTTCAAAATTTGTTGACAAGGTTGAATTAGATATGGTTCTTATAACAACCCTGGTGAAAATTCCATGTAATAAAAGTTAAAAATAATAACCATGGTTGATGGGACACTTATTCCAAGCTGAATGTTGGCAAAAAAACATCCTATTGGGTGTTCATTTCGATTATTATTCCTAAATGAAATTGACAAAGGCAATGGCTAAGGCATTAAAGAGGCAAAAAGTATTTTTAACACATTTATTTATGAAAAAATGGAAAATAGGAGAAAAGGAAGGTGAAAAGTCACATGTTGCATGTGAGGAATAAAATGAAGGAAAATAATGGAAAATGAAGAAAATAGAGGCCTCATTGATAAAAAGGCTTTTGAGGATCAGTCGTCAAGATTTTTCTCACACTTATGGCTCTCATTATATTCTCTCTCTCTCTCTCTCTCTCTCTCTCTCTCTCTCTCTCTCATACTCTTGGAAACTTAGAGTTTCTTGGAGAACTTTAGCATTGGAGCAAGAAAGGAAAATAAAGTAAGGAAGAGCGGGATCAAGCAACTAAAACAATATTCTTTGCAGGTATTGATTTGCATATGTAATTTCCTTGCTAGATCTGGCATACATGGTGTTGCATGTGGTTCTTTTATTTCTTGGCATGGTTTTTTCCAGGTGTGACAGTTTTTTCAGCATAGCCTTGCCATTTATGTATAGCTTTGATGAGATGGGTTTCTCATAATTTAGTTGAGCTATATTGTTGGATGGATTCGAAGTTGGGTGGGGTGGATCTCTAAAATAAAAAACACATGGCCTATTGTTCCCTGATCCAAACTGTGGATCACAGTAAATCCAATAGCCTATTAACCCCTAAGCCAGATTATGGTTTGTGGTAAAGCGAGATTGTGTGCCTCGGTGGGCCTGGAAATCTTTGTCGGTGAATGAAAGAATATACGGTAAAGCCAAGAGGTGGATTTCTCTCTGTTGGGACCAATAGTCTCGTGATGGGATGTACGGTAAATCCTGGAGAGTGGGTCTTGGTGTAGGGCCTAGTGATCCCTGGATCAGACTATGGATTATAGTAAACCCTAAGAGACTAGGAGGCACTCAAATTCCTCACGGTGTAGGCAGAGAACTCTGGTATAATTCATGCGTGTTTGGTTCCTTGTGGTTGGTTATGAGTCCCACATTCATGCTTAGAATATGGCATGGGGGTGGTTGGTTGAAGAGAGATATGGCTCAGCCAGTCTATGGTCGGGTGGAACGTGGAAGTCCCATATTCGATTGGTTTTTACATTCATTAATGAAGAGCTCATTCCTCTGGTATTTTATGTATAATAGTACTAGCTATTATGTGGATTCTATTATTGTTCTATCCACTGTATTTTTGTTGTTATTATGTTGGTTATTAACATGTATGTTGATAGTGATGATATATGCCTCTCTCCATGTTTTTACTTGTAAACGAATGCACAATGTATCTATGGTCAAATATATTGTATGGCAGCTAATGATGTAGGGGAGCAATGGTTCTTAGCGATTCTCATATAATTATGAGACCCATTTGCTCTATTATCTTGTTTACACCTGTAGATTCAATGTTTGTGACATGTTTGACAAAATTCCTATCATGGCTAGGAGGGGCATAGATGAGCTCTTAATGATGTGACTGCTTCCTTATCATTGTACTGTTGTTATTTGTCATCTCTGAAGTTTTCATTAAGTTTTGGCAAATGCACTTGGTTTTGGGCCCTAAAATGTGGCTCAAATCTTGAAGATGCAAGCACAGAACTGGGTTTTTGGGCCCTAGCCGCTGGCATGCAATGTTATTCCTAGGGATATAGCCTCCTGGCCACTGGCATGTAGTGTTATGCATGTGACTATGGCTCAAAATGTTAGTGTGACCCAAGGGTAAGAGGCCTGAAAGGTTGGGTTACCTCCTAGGGGTGTTTTTGTTGTTGTACAAGGTTTGTATGTTGTGTTTCCATCAGTTCCACTTTATTAAGGTCACCTAGGAGTTTGAATCTCTTTATAGTATCCTCTCGTCACATGTTTAACCTGGTTGGCCGGTTCCTTGGGTAGATGTGGGAAGAGGGTGTTACGGAGTGGTATCAGAGCATGGTTGCGCTCTCCTTGGGTGGTGTTTCATTTTTGTTCTCTTTGTGTGATATCTGATACCACATAGTGGTATCAAAGCATAGTTCAACCTTCGGATTGGATGGGTAGTGTGTTGATCATGCATTTATGTTGGTTGAATATGTTTTTAGTATGCTTGTGCTCTATATGTGCTTGTTGCATCCGCGTTGTGTTGGCCATGGTGACAGTGGTGTCGCCATGGAAGTGTTGATGGTGTTATTTTCAACATGTTGTCATGAGTGTGTGACTGGTTATGTGTTGCTCATGCTTTTGTATTGTTAGTGCATGCTTGCTTACATATTTTTACATATTGTACATGCATTGCTTGCTTACGCTAGGGTTACATATTGGTCATGCTTCGGTGTTACTTGTATATTCTTGCTTGTGTGATTTCATATGTTGAAAATGCATTGGTCGTTCATGATTGGTTATACAACTCAAGTGGGTGCATATGGTCAATTTTTCATTGGTTTGATTGAGGTTGTTATGCATAAGCTCATTGCATGAAATTAGGTCATCCTGATGATATTGGTATGTTATGATGCTAATGTGTTGGCTAAGATAGAGCAAGAGATGTAGAGAATTAAAGTGGCATTGCAACGATGTATTTTGGGGTAAGAGTAGATTGTCATACAATTTTTTATGCTTGGCATGCAGGTATGAGATTCATGCTTGTTGTAAGCATTAGGGTTACGTATATGTTGTCATTCTATTATTATGGTTACGTATGTGATAAATGTTAGTTGATCAGTGTAGTCATATGCATTATGGTTATATTTATGCCTTTCATTCTATTGATTTTATGGTTACATACATGTTAGATGTTAGTTAATTAGTGTGATCATATGCACATGCATTGGTTAATCAAGCATGGTATTAACTTGATGACTATGTTATATGTTGTTGATGAGCATGTTATATGTTAACTTATTATTGTTATATGTTAGTTAACTTGATTATTAGGGTTATAGCATTAATATATTAAGGTTATGTGTTATGAAACCAGCTCCAAAAATTGAAGAAAAGACAGATCAACGCCTTAAAAATAAGCCACTTCAAGGGGGAAACCTCCTTTACATTACATAAATGAACAATTATTGAATGATCCAAATGAAAAAACCTCATTTCTATATATAGGAGTCCATGGGGTCACAATATAATCCTAGCTGACCTAACAATAATAATTTAAGGGCACAATTGGGGTTACATGGGTACAACAATAACAATAAGGGGGGTACACTAACAACAATAAGGGACTATACTAGTAATATAGGGACCTAACATGCCCCTCTCCTTCAAAAAGTGTTGTCCTCAACACTTGAGTAGCTCTGGATGCTTCTGTATAAAATTCTCATCCTCCCATGTAGAATCTTCAGTGGGTAAGTTCTTCCACTTGATGAGAAACTCTGAAATTGATCGATTTCGTAGTTGTCGAGTTCTTGTTTCCGTGAATGCTTCCGGTTCCAATATGATTTTTCCTTCCTCATCAAGTTCTGGAAATATTGTTTGAAATGGAATTTTGTCACCTATAACCTTCTTTAATCATTAAACATGGAAAACCGGATGCACTTGAGAAGAAGCAGGAAGCTCCAATTTGTATGCCATAGTACCAATATTTTACAACACCTTGTAAGGACCATAGTACTTTGGTGATAATTTATTATCCTTCTTAGCTTGCTTGAGGGACATTTGTTTGTATGGTTGTAGCCGTAAAAATAACCAGTCTCCTACATTAAAACTTCTCTCACTGCAATGTTGGTATGCATGTTGTTTCATTTGATTTTGTGTCAAATTTAGGTTATCCTTTAAGAGTTGGAGAACTTGTTGTTGATGCTCGATGTGATCTTCCACTGTATAAATCTTAGAATTTTCTCTTAAAGATGATGTGATGGACGGTGGATGATATCCATAAAGTGCCATAAATGGGGTCATTTTTGCTGCAGTATGGAAGGAATTCTTATACCACCATACAGCCAGAGGTAACCACTTGATCCAGTGTGTTTGTTTATCAAATAAAAAACAACGAAGATATCCTTCCAAATATTTTTTCACTATCTCATTTTTCCCATCAAAGTGAGGATGATAAAATGAGTAATGAACTAGTTGATTACCCAAATAAGAAAATAATTTTGTCCAAAAAATTCCAGTAAAAATGGGATCTTTGTCACTTACAATAATATTTGGGTTTCCATGTAGCTTTTGAATTGTTTCCATAAATGTAGTAGCAACTGTACTTGCTTTAAATGGATGAGATAATGCACAAAAGTGTGCATACTTGGTAATTCTATCAACTACCACCATGACGACACTCTTTCCTTCAGACTTAGGTAAACATGTGATAAAATCCATTGAAATATCCCCCCAACGTTGACTTGGAATGGATAAAGGTTGTAGAAGACCCGGGGTCTTAATTGTATCAACTTTATTTTTCTCGCAAATCAAACATTCCGCCATAAAATTTTGAATATAAAATTAAAGGCCATCCCAAAAAAATTCTTTCTTCACCCTGTGGTAAGTTTTTAAAAATCCCGAGTGTCCTCCTAAGAGAGAAGTGTCAAAATTCCAAAACAATATTTTGTTTTAGTTGGGTATTCTTACAAAGACATAAATGATCTTTCTACCATAAGGAATCATTTTTCCAACTAAACGTATAAGATTTACTAGGATCTTGCTACAAATTTTGAATGAGTGTCCACACTTCTTCGTTCTTTTTCCATTCATCCCTTGCTTCGGTTATCCAATATGGTTGGATAATAGAAATGGCACAAAGCAATGCTTCCATCTCTTAATCCTTTCTTGAGAGTGCATCTGCAACAACATTTAGCTTCCCTTTTTTGTAGATGGTTTCAAAGTCATAACCCAACAACTTTGTGACCCATTTTTGTTGCTCTTCACAAGATAGTCTTTGTTCCAAATAATATTTAAGACTATCATGATCAGTTTTTACTTTGAATTTTCTTCCCATTAGGTAAGGTCACCATTTCTTTATTGCATGTAGTATTGCCAATATTTCCTTCTCATAAATAGCTTTCTGTAAATAATTTTCTTTGATTGGACGAATTTCAAAAGCAATGGGTCTTCCTTCTTGCATTAAAACATCACCAATTCCATTTCCTGAGGCATCACACTCCACAATAAAGGTTTTTATGAAGTCTGGTGTAGCTAAGACTGGTGCTAGGCACATTGCCTCTTTAAGATGTCCAAAGGCCTTAGTTGCTTCAAGAGTCCATGAAAATTAATATTTCTTCAACTATGTTGTTAGAGGTACTGCTATTCTTCCATAATTCTTAACAAACTTGCAATAATACACTGTTAACCCGAGAATCATCACAACCGCTTTATGGTTGTGGGGACTTTCCATTCCTTAATGGCTTTAATTTTGTTAGGGTCTACCTTAACACCCTCGTGAGATACAATATGACCCAAATATTCCACCTCTTGTACTCCAAAGAAACATTTGGAGGTTTTTTCTTATAATTGTTTCTCCTCCAATAGTTTGAGTACTGTGTCAACATGTTGAACATGATCCTTCCAAGACCTTCTGTATATTAGTATATCATCAAAAAATACTAACACAAATTTTATAAGGAAGGGTTTTAAAATGGAATTCATCAACCCTTTAAATGTATAAGGTGCATTGGTAAAGCCAAAAGGCATGACCAAAGATTCATATTGACCCTCATGAGTTCGAAATGTTGTTTTCGGAATATCTTCAGTCTTCATTATAATTTGATGATATCTTGAACGAAGATCCAACTTGGCAAAAGAAATTGCTCCATGTAATTCATCCAATAATTCATCAATCACAGGAATGGGAAATTTATCTTTAATAGTGAGATTATTCAAATCCCGATAATTCAGACACATGTGTCATGATCCATCCTTCTTGTGCACCAATACTACTGGAGCAGAGAAAGAACTTTGACTCGGTTCAATTATACCAGCCTCTAACATTTTTGAAATCATACATTCAATTTCACTCTTTTGGACATAAGGATGTCTGTAAGGTATGATGTTTGGAGGAACACTTCCTGGAATCAAATGAATAGCATGATCATGATCACAAATAGGTGGGAGTCCTTTGGGAGTTTCAAACACCTTGGAATGATTTTTCAAGACTTTTTGGAGATCTGGAGAAATAGATGATTTTGATGTTGGAAATTCTTGTGAGCATAATTGTGCAATTACGCCTCGTTGTTATTTCTTTAGAAGATTTGTCATGACATTAGAGATTATTATCTTTCACGGCTTCCCTGCGATACCCCGTAATTAAACTTCCTTTCCTTCCAAAAAAAAAAATCAAGAAAAGTTCTTGAAATTTAAAAGCTATTATCCCCAAAGATTGTAACCATTGAACTCCTAATACAACATCAACACCTCCAATTGGAATGGAAAGAATTGGACTATTCAATACATATTCCCCCATGGTTAGCTTGATATTATGGCATTTTCCAGAGAAATTTATAGTTCCTCCATTTGCAGCCATCACTTGACATTTTGGTGCTGGTTCTAGGAAGCAATTCAATTCCTTGGCTACCTTACAATGAATAAAATTATGGGTACTACCTGGCTTAATCAACACTATTACCTTTTTCTTCTTGATATGTCCTTCTATATTGAGAATTTGAGGAGTGGTAATTCCTGCCAATGCATTGCAGGATATGGTCAGACTCATTTCTTCTTTCTCTAAGGTTGGTTCCTGGTGTATATCCTCTTATTTTGAAGTTTCTTATTGATTTTCTTCCTCCTCTTCACAATCTTTGTAAAATAATTTCTTCTCAACACACTTATGACCTTTAGTGTATTTACTATCACAACTGTAGCAAAGCCCTTTTTCTCTTTTTTCTTCCAATTGTTGTGGTGTCAATATTGTAGGTTGTGGAAGTCTAGGAGTAGCAACACTTCCATATTTATAGATGTGAGTGGTAGGTTTCCTTGTCTCCATAATTTTACATTCAATTTTTCTTGCCAACCTGAATGCCTTCTCCAATGAATCAGGTTCCCAAAGGCAAACCTCATGCTGGATGTTATCCTTTAAAGTCCCTATGAAGACATCAATCCTATGTTCCTCTGGAATATCAACTACCCTTATATTCAATTTTTGGAAGTCCTCAATGTGCACCACCATTGAACCCTTTTTTTTTAGATTTATCAATTGGCTAAAGAAGGTGTTCCTCTTTGTATCCTCATAATCTGCTATCATTTCCTCCATAAAATTGACCAAGTGACAATTGTTTTACGATATCAAAGCCATCGATACCATACAAATGTATTTTGGTCTAAATGTAAAGTTGCAATGCGTACCTTTTGTGTGCTTTTCACATTATGGAGATCAAAATATTGTTCCATCTGTAGTATCCATGTTACGGGATCCTTGCCATAAAACTTCCTCATATCCATCTTTGGAATATGGTGGGTCTGCCATCCAACATTAGAGTTTGCGAAATCATGATTAACATTTATTTTGTTCTCATTATGAGTTTCCTCTACTATCTTTTTGCAATTAGGAATCATTGCTTGTATCAACTTTTTCAAACCTTCCATGTCTACTTTTAGATCATTCTTCATGTTTTCCATGTTGTCTTTCATTTTTTCGTCGATGTCATTCATCTTAGCTTCGATGCCATCCATCTTAGATTCCATGCCATCCATATTAGCTTCCATGCCTTTCTTCAAACCATCCGTATTAGCTTCCACGCCTTTCTTCAAAACTTCCATGTCATTTTTTATGCTCTTTGCGAGAGCGAAATTTGGTGCACTTGCTCTTGTAATTTTGATATATCATGTTGCACTTCTTCCTCTTCATGAGTCATAGTAGAGTATTCTGAGGGTTTAATGGGTGTTGAATTCTTTTTTAGGTGGAATTTTAGAACCCAATACTAATATATATGCTTCAATATGCCCTTGGAATCACTTCAAACTGATTTTTAAAACAAGACTTACGCAATTTGAAAAAAAATACACACATTTTTCTTGCTTTTGAGGAGCTCAATATTGAAACTAAATTATCTCTGTGATTTCGGATCTTAAATATATGAAATTTGGTCCTGTAGTATCCCTCTGAATCTTCTTATGAATGCCATAGGTATGACTTGATTTGGATTCTTCAAGACAAAGTTATTACCAATCTCCCACAATGACCTAATTATGGACTGGTTCAGTAGAGTGAACTTGTACGGCATGCCACGTGTCATTGTTTCCTCCTTAGGCTCTAAAATTGATACTCAAGAAACTAAATTCCGTGTAATTTTGGCCACTTTATACTGAATTCCAATCCGATGCTCAGAGAGAGAGTTATGATGATTTTCCCAAGGTCACCTCTTTTAGATGAAATTAGGGAGCCTACAAAAACCCTAACTTCCATAGATCATATCTCTGAAAATGTTGTGAACCAAGATCTGAAATTTTTACAAGAAGTTCCTCAAGATTTCTTTGAAATGGGCATTATTTTTTAGTGTCTGAACCTTTGTAGAAAAAAATTTATAGAGAAAATTCCATGATGACCTGTTTGAAGCAGCGAAACCCTAGAATCTAAAGCTCTGATACCAAATGTTATCAAACCAGCTCCAAAAATAGAAGAAAATACAAATCAATGCCTTAGAAATAAGAAACTTCGAGGGGGCAACCTCCTTTACATTACATAAATGAAAAATTATTGAATGATCCAAATGGAAAAAACCTCCTTTCTATATATAGTAGTCCATGGGGTCACAATATGATCCTAGCCGACCTAACAATAATAATGTAAGGGCACAATAATAACAATATGGGGGTTACAGGGGTATAACAATAACAATAAGGGGACTACACTAATAACAATAAGGGAATGCACTAGTAATATAGGGACCTAGCATTATATGTATCATGTTAAATTGTATTGGTTTAGGCAGATGGCTAGGGTTATGACATTCAGGTATGAGTCAACTTATTTGTGATATTATGTCATACTAATCTAGGTTGACTGTGCATATGTGATTGTTATGCATGAATGAAATTTTTTTATGAGTTTATGATGTGAACATGTTATCTAGTTAATATTATGGATATCATGACCTTATTTAGGATTTGAGTTGATGTGTTGTGAAGTTATATTGTGCTAATATAGATTGATTTTGCAGACAATATAGCCTCCCCTGAGATACATTAAGGTATGAGTTTATTTATGTTGTCGACATGGTGCTTGATTGTTTTATTATGTCATATATCTGGTGTTGAGTGGTTGGTGTATATTATTTCGTCTAGTTGATTTATCCAATATGGTACGTTTATAGTTTGTTTGAATCTTTGATTAATTACATGATATGAGTACATGTGTTTGTAATATTGCATGAAGAACTCATGTTTTTTGTATATGGTTATACTAACACTTATGTGTTGGGATGAACGATTTGTACTTGAGTGTAAGTAGGTGATAGATGTGGCATTATGTATTATGACCGATGAATGTGAGTCGATTTTGGATTATGACATGGTTGTTAGTCTTGGTAAAATTTGATTTCAAATTGATAGATATGTTTTCTTGATCTGGTACATACTGCTAACATGCGTATTCAGTTACAGGTTAGCGTGCTTGGCACAACAAGGTAAGATAACTGGTATATTTTAATATTTATTTATGCACTAAAAATTGTGTGGTTATGGTAGTATGATGCAGGGAATTGCATCGCAAAAGAGACTGCCATGAAATCTTGAAGAAGGCTTGGGTTGAGATTTCCTTTGGAAGTATTGGGAACCATGGGGATTGAGTCATGGTGTTTGTTGCTAGTCTTTTTATTTCAGTCATTTTTATTTGTTTGCGCTTGATTTTCGATCTTGATTGCATCTAGTGCATGGTCATGCCACTTTGTTTATGGTGTCGTATTGCTATTGGTTTTCCATGGAGTTCTTCTTTTATTTCTTGTGCTTGCCTTTCATGTTTTGAGAATTGGGCATTGGTTGGGAAAGGAAGAAGTTAATGGAGTTCAAGGAGAGATTTGTGGTACCCAACATGTAATGAAAGACTTGGATGAAGCCTAATGAATGTATAAGGACAGCTGAAGGTAAGAATACAACAACCAGTTGGATTGGTTGGGCCCACTGAGGTAAATGGACAGTAGTAGAACAATCGTGAGAAAGGTAACATAAAAGGTAAAGTGAATGGATCTAAGGTGTTATATGCCTTGGATTTGTTGAGAACTATTGTTCTCAATGTTGTGCATACTATGCACGCATAAAGGGAGTTATCTTAACCTAGACCTTATGATATATGGTAGTTATGTTGTGATCATGATTATGTTGATGTTTATATATGTATACATGTATGTGTGTATGACATGTCTAACCGGGTCATCATGGATCATGATGATAATTCTTATATGTATATATGTGTGTGCGTATGTCATTGTTGACAAGATCATGATTGCTTTATCCTACTAATTATATATGTATGTATCTATGTATCTATGTCACCGTATGACAGGTTATCAAGGATCATTCTTGTGGAGGAATGATTACTTATGCAAGTGAATGGAATGAAGAGTTCTTGGTATTATAAGGAACCAAGTGGGAAGAGTAACTTTGATAGATCTATGTCGTCAATATCATGTGGATGTGAATTGATATTATATGTATGTATTATTCCAATGTTTATGTTATGGCCAGGAAATGTTGATGGGTACATCAGTGAAGTGAAAATTGTGTGATCTGCGACATGCTAGGATAAGCATGGATAGTGGAGAGACACTAGAAGCAAGGTTTCTTTGTGGGGTCAGTGTGTGGTCTATGTATATGCAATACTATTGTTGTGTATATGTTGCACATGTTGTATATTCAGTGATTGTACCTATGGTGATGTGTACATGTAAAATATGCAGTGTTTTGCATATATGATGTTGTATGCATGTTATATATATATGGTCTTGTGTATATGTTGCATATGCAGTGCTAGGTATATATGGTGTTATATACATGTTTGATATGCGGCGTTGTGTACATATCGTACTACGTGTATGTTGGATATATGGTGTTATGTGTATATGGTGTTGTGCACATGTTGGATATGTGGTGTTGTGTACGTATGGTGATATGTACATGTTGTATATGCAATTCTATGTACATATGGTGTTGTGTGCGTGCTATACAGATGGTGCTATGTACAAATGGTGTTGTGTGAATGTGATGTCGTGTACATGTTGTACATATGGTGTTGTGTGCAAGTGGTGTCATGTACATGTTGTGCATGTGGCGTTGTGTACATATGGTGTCATGTACATGTAATGCCTATGGTGCTATGTACATGTGGTATTGTTTACACATTGTACAGGTGGTGTGGTGTACATTTGGCGTTGTGTACACATTGTGCAAGTGGTGTCAGGTACATGTGGTGTTGTGCACACATTGTGCAGGTAGTGTTGTGTACAGGTGGTATTGTATACATGTTGTGCATAGGGTACTGGTATACATTTGGTATTGTGTGCATGTCATACATGTTGTTTTGTGGGCATGCGGTACAATGTATGTGCATGGTGTAGTCATGGTATCATGACATGTGTATTTATTGTGTTGTACTCTATATGTGTATATTTATTATGTTGTCTTGTACACCAGAATTATGTGTATGTATTTTTTTGTATCATACACTGGGTGTAGGTGTATGTGTTGCATGCCGGTGTAAGCGTATGTATTGTGTTGTATTGTACACCTGGTGTAGGTGTATGTGTCATATGCTGGTGTGGGTGTCTGTATTGTATGATGTTATATGCCTTGTGTGGATGTATGTGTTGTACACTATGTATATGTGTATGTAGTTGAAGAGAAGGAACTAGTGCTTGTCGGGTGTGGCAACTGATCCAGTGTGTGTACAAAAATAACAAAGGCAGAAGTAAGGACCAATGAATGATAAGTATTAGTATTTTATTTCAATTCTATTATGCATGTGATCTACGATTCTGACTTATGATGGTTACATGTGATTTATGAATATGGTTTATGATAATTTCATGTGATTCATGATTTTGATTTATGATGGTTGTGTTTTGAGCTAACCAGATGTGATATGTTTATTCATCCTGGTTTGATCAAATAATTAGTTTGACTTGTTGTGACAGGAAGTAAACAAAAGTGCAAGTGTACCTTATTGACGGGCTACCAATGAGGTATGATTTGAAGTTATTTCAATTTATTTTGAATCTAATGTAAATTATGTGCTTGGTACAGGAAAGCATGTAATGCTTGGTTGGGTGGTTGAAACTCACTACAAGAACTAGCAGTGTCAACAAAAGGAATTGAAACAGGCAACAGTATGTTGGTAAATCATTTCAAGAGTAAGGCCATTGTGGGACACTAGTACCCAATAGTTTCCATTGATTTCCATGAGCATGTTATGACCGATATGATGGTTTTGAGGCAGGGTATGCCTTGGTTTTTGTATGTTTCGATGCAAGGAAGCCTTGCCAAGGGAAGGACTTCCTGGGATGGGGGTGCCAATGAAACTTGGAAGGAGTTTGACTCCACGGAAGGGGGTGAACGGATTGCCCGAGGGACTGTGTAGTAGAGAAAGGAAGGTCAGGGATGGATTTTTTTTTGTCATTAGCATTTCCAGATGGAATCAAATACACATTGGGAGTGTGCCCTGTAACAATGAGTTGGTAACTATTCACTAAGAGGACAAATGGTGCAGGATTGTAGTGTTTGACATTGGATGCAGCTTTGGCTTTGACAGTGGATTTTGGACTTCCTGGGAAGGAGGTGAATCCTGGTATTACTTTGAGGGTGGAGGTGTGAGCCTCTGGATTCCATTGTTGCTGATATGAGCATTGTGTCCTTTTATTTTCTGGTTGAGTAAATGTGCATATGTGTTTATTATTGTAAATATTGTATCGAGTTGGATTTATAATGCTCCATACAAAATATGGTTGTATATATGGATGTCATTGTAAATACTGCAATGAGTTGTGTTATAAAGCGCCATGGGAAGTATGCTTAATTTTAGCAGTTTGTTAATTGTAGGTGTCATTGAACATCGAGGATGGTGTTCCCCCAAGGGGGAGGGTTCTGTAACATTCCTGGTGAAAATTCCATGTAATAAAAGTTAAAAATAATAACCATAGTTGATGGGAAACTTATTCCAAGTTGAATGTTGGGAAAAAACATCCTAGTGGGTGTTCATTTTGGTTATTATGGCTAAAGGAAATTTTCAAAGGCAATGGGTAAGGTATTAAAGAGGAAAAACGTATTTTTGGTACATTTATTTATGAAAATAGTGGAAAATAGGGGAAAAGGAAGGTGAAAGGTCGCGGATTTTATGTGAGGAGGAAAATGAAGGAAAATAATGGAAAATGAAGAAAATAGAGGCCTCATTAATAAAAAGGCTTTTGAGGATCACTTGGAAATATTTTTCTCACACTTATGACTCTCATTCCATTCTCTTTCTCTCTCATACTCTTGGACACTTAGAGTTTCTTAGAGCACTTTTGAATTGGATTAAGAAAGGTAAAGAAAGCAAGGAAGAGCAGGATCAAGCAACTACAATAGGATTATTTGCAGGTATTGATTTTCATATGTGATTTCCTTACTATATTTCACATGCATGGTATTGCATGTGGTTATTTTATGTCTCGACATGGGTTTTTCTAGGTGTGACAATGTTTTCCATGTAGCCTTTCCATTTCCATATAGCTTTGATGAGATGGGTTTCTCATACTTCGATTGAGTTGGATTTCCGAATGGATTCGAAGCTGAGTGGGGTGGATCTCTGAAATGACAAACACAGGGCCTAGTGCTCCCTGAACAAGACTGTGGATCACAGTAAAGCCATTGGCCTAGTAACCGTGAACCAGACTATAGTTTGTGGTAAAGCTATATTGTGTGCTTCAGTGGGCCTAAGAATCCTTACCAGTGAATGGTGGGATATACAGTAAAGCCAAGAGTTGGATTGCTCTCCATTGTGCCTAGTAATCCCGAGATGGGATGTACGGTAAATCTTGGAGAGTGGGTCTCAGTGTAGGGCATAGTGATACTTGGATTAGACTGTGGATTACAGTAAAGCCTAAGAGACTAGGAGGCACTCAAATTCCTCATGGTGTAAGCGGAGAACTCTGGTAGCATTCATGCTTATTTGTTTCTTTGTGGTTGGTTATGAGTCCCACATTCATGCTTCGAATATGGAACGAGGGTGACTTGCTGAGGAGATATTTGGATAAGCCAATCTATGGCTAGGTGGAACATGGAAGTGCCATCTCCAATTTGTTTTTACATTCATTAATGAAGAACTCATTTCTTGTGTATTTGATGTATAATTGTATTGGTTATTATGTGGATTATATTGTTGTTGTATCCACTGTATTTATGTTGTTATTATGTTGGTTATAAACATGTATGTTGATAGTGATGATATGGCTCTCTCCATGTTTTACTTGTAAATTAATGCACAATGTATCTATGGTCAAATATATTGTATGGTAGCTAATGATGTAGGGGAGAAATGATTCGTAGCGATTCTCAAATAAGTAGGAGACCCCTTTTCTATATTATTTTGTTTACACCTGTAGATTCAATGTTTGTGACATGTTTGACAAAATAATTATCATGGCTAGGAGGGGTCCATATGAGTTCTTAATTATGTGATTTCTTCCTTATCTTTGTCTTGTTGTTATTTATCATGTTTGAACTTGTCATGAATTTTTGGGCAAAGCGCTGGGTTCTGGGCCTGAAAAGGTGGCTCAAATCCCAGAGATGCAAGCATAGAACTGAGTTTTTGGGGCCCTGGCCACTAGCATGCAGTGTTATGCCTGTGGATATAGCCTCCTGGCCACTGGGATGCAATGTTATGCTTGTAGCTATGGCTCAAAGAGGAAAAAATGTCAATGTGACCCAGGGGTAAGAGGCCTGAAAGGTTGGGTTACCTCTTGGGGTGTTGTTGTTGCTATACAAGGTTTGTATGGTGTGCTTTTGTCAGTTCCACTTCCTTAAGGTTAGCTAGGAGGTTGAATCTCTTTATAGTAGCCTATCGTCGGATGTTTACCCCAGTTGTTCGGTTACTTGGGTAGATGTGGGAAGAGGGTGTTAGAGTTCCTATTGATATTTTTGGAATTGTATTGGGAATCCCTTACTTTTATGACATGAAATCCATATTCTTCAGGGAGGAGAAAAAAATATTACCTCACAAAATATGGGATTGAGTATATTGTAACAACACACAACATGAAGACTAACTTATCACTTATTAGTGTAGGACAAATGAAGAGGCTCATAAATGCTAGCAAGAACTTTGTTCTTATGGTTGTGAAAACAAAATATGTCGAACAACTTGATGCTTTTAAAAGTTGTGATCCTTATCATAAGGATGAATTAGTTAATCTCATTTCTAACTATGACGAGATATTCTAGGAACCTGAAGGATTGCCTCCCAAGAGGGAGATTCAACGTGATATTCAACTGCAAGAAAGTTCCCCTCTTCCTAATGTTGGTAAGTATAGGATGTATATGATTGAGAATGAAATTATCAAAAAGCAAGTTCAAGAATTTCTTGAAAAGGGAGTCATCAGGCCTAGTTCCTCTCCATGTGGATTTCCTATTGTGATAGTATCAAAGAAGGATGGTACATGGAGAATGTGAGTTGACTTTTCTGCACTAAACAAAGTCACAATAAAAAATTGATACCCTCTTCCTTGTATTGATGATTTGTTATATTAGTTGCAAGATGAAGTTTTTTTTTACAAAGTTAGACTTGTGAAGTGGTTATCATTAGATTCAAATTGCAGAACATGATGTTTGGAAAATCACTTTAAAAATGAAGCATGGTTTGTTTGAATGGTTAGTGATGCCTTTTGGGCTTTTCAATGCCTTGACATAATTTATGCATGTGATGAATGATTTTTTTCGACCATTCATTGATGAAATGTAATTGTTTACTTAGATGATATTCTTATTTAGAAAAACTTTGGATTAGCATGTCAAGTGTGTTAGACAAGTATTTGATACTTTGAAAAAGGAGAAGTTGTATGTGTAGATGCCAAAGTGTGAATTTCGAAAAACATCATTAGTGTACTTGGGTTACATAGCAGGGGGTGGTGAATTGAAAATATCCCTCTAAAGTTGAAGTGATCATAAACTAGCCCAAGCCTACATTAGCAACATAACTTAGGAGCTTCTTAGGAGCAATCCAGTATTGGAGAAAATTTATTACTAACTTCTCATTTATTACATCTCCTTTACATGCTTTGAATAATGCGAAACAAGTCTTTCATTGGGGAGGAGAGCAACATAAGGCCTTTGGTACATTGAAAAGAATATCAACACAACACTGATATCAACAATGCCACACTTGCAACAAGCATTTGAGATAGAGACTGATGCAAGTGGATATGCGTGGATGCATTTTTTATGCCTTTTAAGAAGCAAGTGACAGCTGAACAATCCACACACTTATTCTTTCAACATGTTTGGGTTCATTTTGGATTTCCCATTTCCATTATTTCAGATCAAGATTTTCTCTTTTTGGGAGAACTTTGGTCAAGCTTGAGGATATTTATGGAAACCAAGCCAAAATTAAGAATTTATTTTCATCCACAAACATATGGATAGACAGAAGTAGTCATTAGGATCATGGTACAATTTATCCTAGGATACTACAGTAAACATCCTAAGCTTTGGAATGAACAACTACACTATGTGCAACATGTACACAATTGAGCCTTGCATTCTTCTACACAAATCTCTCCAGTCGAAACTTGTTTTGGGTACTTGCCAAAGTCTCCAATGGATTTGATTTTTGGGAAAGTTGTTGATTTCAATGAGCATATAGATGAAGATAAAGCTTGAAAAATTCATTCAGGAGATCAAAATGGTGCATCAGACAATACAAGAACAGGTGGAGAATAACCAAGCACAATACAAGGCTAGGCCTGATAAACATCAGATGGATCATCACTTCCAAGTTGGTGATCAAGTTTGGCTGCATATTAGAAAATACAGGTTAATGTTGAGATTTTGTGTATTGGGGTAGCATCAGATGTGCTCTAGCTCCAAAATTTTGTGGAGGGACTAGAGTACACTTGATCTACAAGACCTAGAAAGGGATTAGGGAAATTTCATCTGGTTTGGGAGATATTAAATTAATTGATCTTTTTAATTAAGGACCCTAAGTCTAACTTAGGAAAATTAAAAGATTAAACTTAATTAAATTAAACATGTGATGAAATTGTCTTAAGTCACACAGATCAAGCTTTCTTTTAATATTAGCCATTGATTCAAGATCTGATCATGGTCATTGGTTTCCCAACGATAAAAGTATAAAGGAAAGGCTTGGGGTCATTTGATGAGACACACAGAGGCAAAGCACTGAAGCTAAGCTGAGATTCTAGGGTAGGGTTTGCTAAGAATTCTCATAATTGTTTTAGGTTCAGAGAGGGGAGTTTAGGCAAAGGGGATGATATGATCCCAGTGCCTAGAATTAGCAAGAGGCAAAGAGAAACTTCCATACGCAGCACAAAGAAGCAAGAGCAGCAGCAGCAAAGAGGGCAGCTACAGCTACACAATCTCTCCTAGGGCAGCGTTGGGCAGCAGGATACCCTTTGGGATTATGCAAAGTCCCTCAAGGGCATCGTAGAGTCTGTGTCACCCAGTATGGGGTTACGCAACCCTCTACAAGCTAGTGCAGAGGGACGCAAAGGCTGCAGAGGCTGACATAGAGGCTTCAGGGGCAGCGTTGGGGTTTCTAGGGCCAAGATCTGTCTGAGTCCTATAAATCTCATTTGAGGGTGTTGATCAGTCAATATTTTGGCTTCAAAACAATAATATAGTTGCAGATATATATTTTCTTTGTCAGGTTTTCCAGATCTGGAACCCAGATTTGTTGTATTTAGAAAACTCTTAATAATAAAACCCTCCAGCAGCCAGAAGACCGGTTTTCCCACATTGGGTTTTTTCCGACGACTATTATCCAGAAAATCCTTGTGTCACTTTATCTATGTGTGCTGGTACTTTTTCTGTTTTAGATCTGAATCGTTGAAAGTTTGTTATGTGTTTGCTTCGATGTTAATCTGAAGTTTTGACATTAATAACTTAATTAAGTAGGAGAAGCATAACCAGATCTAACAATAGATTTATGCATAAGTAACATTCAGAAATTTTCACATGGAATCAGAGCGATTGCTGATCTAGCAGGGTCTCTAGCAGAAGACAGAAGGATCTTTCTGTAGAAAGAAACAACAACAGTAGAAGGTCAGATCTGAAGGGAAAACGCAGTTTCAAAGGGAGAAGAATAACGTAGAGGACAGGGTGTCTTAGTCTTACGTTGTCTCCACGTCGGCCCACGTACTTACAGTGTAGAGGCAACGTTGGGATTGTCTGAAGCTAACCAGGGTGACGCATATCTGAATCTGTCTGGTCCAAAAGTGCTTGAAGCAGAGCTGCAGAACTTCAAAAGGTGTTGGTGGGGTTAAATTTCCGAAGTTTTCATAATTTAGCTTAAGAGCGAGAGGAGATTAGCTTCTCAGAGGGTTTCTGGCCAAAGAAACTTGCAAATCGATCAGAGGATTGAAGAGAGATGAATCGTTGATTGATTTGGAGGATTTCCAAGAGAGGAAATCAGTTGATAAAGGGAGAAAAAGGTGCCTGTTTCGCCAAGGACCTTAGACCCAGATCTTTAGCATAGAGAGGAGGAGCTCCATCAGATTTCTAAGTAGATGGTACCTCATGGGCTACGTGATTAAGAGAGATTGGATTGCCTATCCAAATTTTCAGTTTGGAAGGCTATAATCCTGATCGTCCTAGATGCATATTGTCTAAGAGACCATGCTAAATAGGTCCTGGCCACACCGACCGATGAAAATCTCCTAAAGAATCATACGAAAGCCACAGCACATGCCAAGCGGTTGATAATGGATGGAGTTAAGAACTATTGAGAAACCAGCTCCAAAAATAGAGAAAAGAGATATCAACGCCTTAGAAATAAGCCACTTCGAGGGGGAAACCTCCAATACATTACATGAATGAACAATCCTTGGATGATACAAATGATAAAACCTCCTTTCTATATATAAAAGTCGATGGGGCCACAAAGTAATCCTAGCTGACCTAAAAATAATAATTGAAGGGCACAATAATAACAATATGGGGGTTACAGGGGTACAACAATAACAATAAGGGGGTTACACTAACAAAAATAAGGGACTATACTAGTAATATAGGGACCTAACATGCTCCTCTCCTTCAAAAAATTGATGTCCTCAATGCTTGAGTAGCTCCGGGTGCTTTTGTATGAAATTCTCATCCTCCCATGTAGAATCTTTAGTGGGTAAGTTCTTCCATTTGATGAGATACTCTGAAATTGATCGATTTCATAGTTGTCGAGTTCTTGTTTCCGTGACTGCTTCAGGTTCCAATATGGTTTTTCCTTCTTCATCAAATTCTGGAAATATTTTTTGAACTGGAATTTTGTCCCCTATAACCTTTTTTAAGCATGAAACATGCTGGATGCACTCGTGAATAAGCACGAAGCTCCAATTTGTATGCCATAGTACCAATATTTTGCAAAACCTTATAAGGACCATAGTAGTTTGGAAATAATTTATTATCCTTCTTAGCTTGCTTGAGGAACATTTGTTTGTATGGTTGTAGCCATAAAAATACCCAGTCTCCCACATCAAAACTTCTCTCACTCTGATGTTGATCTGCCTGTTGTTTCATTCGATTTTGTGCCAAATTTAGGTTATCCTTTAAGAGTTGGAGAACTTCTTGTTGATGCTCGATGTGATCCTCCACTGCTTGAACCCTATCATTTTCCCTTAAAGAATATGTGATGGATGGTGGATGATATCCATAAAGTGCAATAAATGGGGTCATTTTTGTTGCAGTATGGAAGGAAGTGTTATACCACCATTCAGCGAGAGGTAACCACTTGACCCATTGTGCTTTCTTATCAGATACAAAAAAATGAAGATATCCTTCCAAACATTTATTCACTATCTCTATTTGACCATCGGATTGAGGATGATAAGATGAGCTATGAGCTAGTTGAGTACAAAAACAAGAAAATAATTTCGTCCAAAAATTTCCTGTAAAAATGGGATCTCTGTCACTTACAATAATCTTTGGGTTTCCATGTAGCTTTTGAATTGTTTCCATAAATGCAGTAGCAATTGTACTCGCTTTAAATGGATGAGATAATGCACAAAAGTGTGCATACTTGGTAATTCTATCAACTACCACCATGATCACACTCCTTCCTTTAGACTTAGGTAAACCTGTGATAAAATCCATTGAAATATCCTCCCAACGTTGACTTGGAATGGATAAAGGTTGTAGAAGACCCGGGGTCTTAATTGTCTCAACTTTATTTTGCTGGCAAACCAAACATTCCGCCACAAAATTTTGAGTATCAGATTTAAGGCCATCCCAAAAAAAATCTTTCTTCACCCTGTGGTAAGTTTTTAAAAATCTCGAGTGTCCTCCTAAACGAGAAGTTTGCAATTCCAAAAGAATATATTTTTTTAGTTGGGAATTCTTCCAAATATATAAGTGATATTTGTACCATAAGGAATCATTTCTCCAACTAAATGTATCAGATGTACTAGAATCTTGCTGCAACTTTTTTATGAGAGTCCACACCTCTTCGTCCTTCTTCCATTCATCCCTTGCTTCGGTTATCCAATCTGGTTGGATAATTGAAATGGCACAAAGCAATGCTTCCACCTCTTCATCCTTTCTTGAGAGTGCATCTGCAACAACATTTAACTTCCCTTTTTTGAAGACGATTTCAAAGTCATAACCCAACATCTTTGTGACCCAATTTTGCTGCTCTTCTGAAGATATTCTTTCTTCCAAAAAGTGTTTAAGACTATCATGATCAGTTTTTACCTTGAAGTGTCTTTCCATTATGTAAGGTCTCCATTTCTTTAGTGCATGTAGTATTGCCAACATTTCCTTCTCATAAATAGCCTTTTGTAAATGCTTTCCTTTGATTGAACGACTTTCAAAAGCAATGGGTCTTTCTTCTTGCATTAAAACAGCACCAATTCCATTTCCTGAGGCATCACATTCCACAATAAAGGTTTTTGTGAAGTCTGGCGTAGCTAAAACTAGTGCTAGGCACATTGCCTCTTTAAGATGTTCAAAGGCCTCAGTTGCTTCAAGAGTCCATGAAAATGCATCTTTATTCCATAATGTTGTTAGAGGTGTTGCTATTCTCCCATAATTCTTAACAAACTTGCGATAATACCCTGTTAACCCAAGAAATCTGCGCAACTGCTTTATGGTTGTGGGGACTTTCCATTCCTTAATGACTTTAATTTTGTTAGGGTCTACCTTAACACCCTCATGAGATACAATATGACCTACATATTCCACCTCTTGTACTCCAAAGAAACATTTGGATGTTTTTGAATATAATTGTTTCTCCTCCAATAGTTTGAGAACCCTGTTGTTGAGGTATAAAAGGTGTCTTTTTAACGCCTATTTATCCTACATTAATTATCAATCCGAGAACGGCTTTTTGTTTCAAGAGTGTACTCTATTTGAGGCTGCAATTTGAGCTAAGAGAAATGCGGTGAGAGATGTAGTACAGTATTCTAAATACAAGAGTAAACGGATGCTGGAAAAGAAATCTAATTACAATAACATGAATTCAAGTACTCTAAAATCTACTTGTTCACTCATCAAACATCAATCGAGGATACAGTAGCAATAACTCATTCCTCTAGAAATTGATGCAATTGAAATCAAACTGGAACAAGACAATCAATCTGGGAACGAGGAAGCAATAACCAATGTTCTCTACAGTTGACAGTCCTGATTTAAGGCAATTAAAATAGAAATTGAACTAAAGCTATTGAAAGTAAACTAGGAAGAACTCTTTAAAAAAAAGCTTTCTGCAATCTGGAAACTAATGAATTGGAAATGAACAGCACACTGGAATTGAACAGCAAATGCTAACTAATGAATCAAATCTTTACTTAATGAAATCAACTAACGAACTTTGTTTAACACCAAACCCTGTCGACAGAAAACGTTATCAAGTAGCAACCTTAAATGAACAGCAATCCAATGGAACAGCAAATAGAGTTAAATATTGAACTGCAAAGCTTTATAAGCAATAACAAGATGAATGATACAGGAATTAAGATCCTTCTTGAAATGGAACAGCAATGCAATTCATTAACGCAAAACAGCAATACCAATAAATAATTCAACAACAACTAATTAACTTCGTAAACGTAATAAAACCGAACACAATTATCACACAAAGGTAATTAAAAGATAGAGATACAAACAACAAATCGATTCCACTAGGGTCGGGCCCTTAGCACCAGTGAAACACTATTGGGTTACTTCAGAGCTTAAGAAATGGAACTGAAACGTGTCTTTGTATTAATAAAACATAAATAATGTTCACAGTGATCGCTCTCCGATTACGAGAGTCAATAAAGTGCAGAATTACAAGAGAAATGTTTTAATCAAAGATTCGACTCCTTCAATCTCTAAAGGCGTTGCCCTATATAACAACTTCGACGGATAAGACAAGGAACAAGATAATATTTGAACAGCGATCCCTCGGGATCGAAGGATCTTGATGGATTCGCTTCCTTTCTTTCTTTAGCTATCACTTGATCTTCTTCGGTTGAAGTCGTGTTGTTCCCTGCCTTTTCTCAGCAATGCGTTCTGATTTTCTTCTCTTTGACAGGATATGGTCTATCACTGGAGGAACAGCGGTTACTCCTGCTTTAGCCTCGCCTCTAGTATAGTTGTTCACCTCGCTTGATTCCTATTTTTGACAATAAAAGGAATTTTTTAGTTACTTTTTACAATAAACATAAGTCTTTGAAATTCTGCCATAATTCTATAATAAATCACCTTTCTAGAATAAAAAGAGTTATGTTTAAAGGAAAAGAATGAGAAAACACATGGTGAATTCATACCTTTTTCAACGCTCAACATATCCCCCTGCTTACCCTTTTTCATGTCCTCATGAAAACCATAGTTTACATGCAAAGCAGTTAAAGAATAGGCTAGAGAAGGTTTTTCATCAAGAGGCCTAAAACCATGATTTGCAGCTAAAGCTTCAAAGACATGCCCTGTCTGTCCTTCAGGTATTTCATAAATGGCTTTATAATCTGCTGCAGGATACCATGCAATGGGGCTTCGAAACCTACACCCTAGCCAGAATGGGCCTCCCCTCAAAATGAGGTTTCTATAGAGAACCAAGCAGCTAGCAGCTAATCCAAAAATTTTATAGTTAAATGGCTCTATATTTTGAACATTCCAATTGGAAATCCCCCATCGGACTTTAGCTGCTATATAGGCCTGGTCTCTAATAGATAGAAAATATTCTACCCCATTCAAGACAATTTCTTTATGGACAGGCCCCAATGCTTGGATAACTCCTCTTGTCATTAGATTCTTCTGCCTAGCCCATAATTGTAATGGGTGTTTTGGTTCACTCCTAACCCACAAGTCTAACTCATTTTCTTGCCTTTGAAAAACATTATAGGCTTTGAGCCATTTTGACTAATTAACAGCAAATGAAATAAATGCTTGGTATTGGATGTCACCCATAAAAGGGATGGGATTTATTTTAATTTCATTCTCCAATATAAGATTATGCAAATAAAACTCACAAAGGAGACATTGTACCTTAACCCCATAGAGTTTACAGCATTTCACAAAATCCTCTACAGTGTTTAACTCTATAGACTTTCCTGCCCTAACTGCTTTAATTTTTAACTGTAAATATCTCTCTAATAAAAATAAAGCATAATTCTTGGCAGGGCATCTACAAGCTAAAACATCTGTGTATAATGAGCAGAGAGTATCCATTCGATTCCGGGCTATTTTAAATTTATTCATTACCTTTTCGGCCTTCTCCTCTGCCTTCCGAAACTTCTCATAGGCTTCAGCCTCTGCTGCATGGATGTTCTTCATCTGTTGCTACAACTCCTGGTATTTTCTTCTAGGGACAGTATTCTCTTCAAGTTTTTCCCTTTCCTGTCAAGCCTGTGCCAACTCCTCTTGGAGTTTGGCTATAGTAGGATCACTAAAAGTGTTTTGACTACAGGCTTGTGCATTTTTAATTGAGGTTGCTACATCTGGAACAGTTGCCTGTTGTTCCATATATTCATGATTAGGCTCAGCCTGGGTTTCCATAGTCTCTAAAACTTGGGGCTTTTTTTTAGTGGCCACTTTCCTCTTTTTCGGGGCTCGTTTGGTGACTATGCTTCTCTTCTTTGGGGTTCGTTTGGACATTTGCTTCATTTTAAGAACCCTAATAGTATGCCTAAGTTGTTCCACTAGCTTTTGAAGCTTCTGTCGTTCCCTACGAAGTTTTTCAATTTCAGTTACTTTCTTTCTCCTCCTTATTGGAATGGTTTTTCCTTTTTCTAAACCCAATTGCTCAGCTGGGGTTTGCTTCTCAGCAGCCGTGCCTTCGGTTGGGCTTGCTTCTTCGTTTTCTGTGCAGAGAACTTCTTCAGTATTCATATGCTCCTAGCTACATTCTTCAGGGGTAATAACCCCAATTGGCTATATTGTTCCCTGAGAATTTTTCAGTTTGGAACACTGCTTCAGTGTTCACCTCTTCCTGTCCACACTTCTCAGGAGAAGTAACCCTAGCTGATTCTGTTGTTCCGTTAGGGTTTCCTCCTTCTATTTCATTTGGAATTCCCTCAACCATCTCTTTATTGGTAACATCTTGCTCCTGCAATTGGTTGATATCAACATTAAGGTTCAGTGGGCTGTGGGGTTGCACATATTCGCCCATTTTGGCCAAAATTTGGGCCAATTGGTCCTCTTGCAAAGGGCTTTGTGGTGAACTTGCAGTGGTGGTTTCGGGAGGCTCTGCTCCCTCTCTTTCATTCTCATTGCTACGATTATCTTCTTCCTCTTCACAGGTATGGTAACTACCTTCTTCCTCATCAGAGTAGCGAATATCTTCCTCTACACTAGTATGAGGACTTCCTTCTTCTTCCTCAATTCCCTCTTCTTCATCATTTCCTTCTCCTGCGCTGCTATTTTCCTCACCACTGGTGTGGTGGCTCATTTCTTCTTCATCCTCATCAGTGCAGTGACTCCCTCCTTCCAGTTGTGGGGGCTGTTCATCCTCCAAGCTGGGCAATTCCAAGGGCTGGCTACTGCTACCCTGAAGGCCTTCTATCATCCCCCTACTTCTTTTTTACCAGGAGGATTGTCTACGTTTTGATGGCTCTGCTGCTGTGCTAGCCATACTCTTGTGTTTTGGGGCAGGTAGAGCTAATCCTCCATCAATCGAAAATATCAGTTCTTCCCAACTGGTCTGTTGTTGGGTAAGGTTGTAACTTACTATCAATCTGATTAAGCAGTGGTGGCTTACCACCATGTCTATGTGACGAGCTTTTCTTATACTATGGGCAACATCATGCAGTAAAGAATTTAAAAATGCAGGCAAGTTTACAGTACATTTTTGCTTTAACACTGCTAATAGCTTAAGGTGGCGAGGCTTTACCACATCTTTCCGTCCATCACTGTTATATAGGCCTGTACTAATTTTTCCAATTTCGTACATGGTTCTCCCAACGACGCCGGCTGAACTCCTTTGCCTTTGACGACCAATGTTTGTCCTTCTTCCTGGAAAATGTTCATGGCTTCTTGAAGCCTGACTTTCTTATGGGTCCATATGGTTCCTTCCACTGGCAGGCCAGACACCTCTGCAATTATTTCATCTGTTACTGTTATCTGTCTACCTCTAACCATGGAGTAACCTTCCTGCAAATTCTATAAAAACTCGATAGCTACTATTTCATGAGGTTGTTGTAGCCTTGTGAGGTATGTAATCCATCCCAATTTTTCCATAATTTCTTGTGCAGCATCAGAAACAACTAGCACTTGTGGCTCACTACGAATTGGTCGTCCTCCCATCTTCTCTGCACACTGTTAATTCTTTACAAACGCACAGTAATGTAATGGAACAGCATAGCACAGTAGATTGGAATAATATCGTTAAGTTTTTGTTATTACCTAGAATATAGGTATTTGATTCGCATGCAGGTAAAAAAATATAGGGATTTGATCTGCATGCAGTCATTAAGAGGCATCTGCGCCCCCCCTGAAGGATAATAGGCCGTCCTCGACTGTCAAATAAGAGAGGAAAGTACTGCACAGTAGTTGTACAACAGGAAAAATCATGCATACTTATGATACAATCAATCAAATTATTGCATTACTGAAATCGATGCATGTGATTAAATTGTAAATAGATATAGAAACGTTTGTAATGATTCAAAGATAAGGAAAAGGGACAGCTGATGTGAACACAAGTACTAATGCGCTTATTACCCACTCAAACTAATGTGATCGATTTATGATGAATTTCATGTATAATAGGTTCAAAACCAAGGGTTTAGGAATCATACTTTCATTTGATATTTAGATAGAGATATAGGAAAAAGGGTTTAACATTATTATTGATTTGTAAAAATGTGACTTCAATACCATCGGTAGAGCTCTGTTGCCCACAGGTGTCCATAACCTTGAAAAAGTTGCTTTTTCACCCTTGGAACCATTATCCTTTATTTATGCCTAGGGAAGTGTTGTGTGATGTCATGATGGAGGCCATTGTGCTGGCTTGGGGACCAGATAAATCACAATGCCATTCACTGGAAAGAAGTGAAATTTGGGTAGGCCGGCTCGTGATGAGACCTCTTATTCCAAGGAATTTTTAGTTTTTTTTTTCCATTGTCCATTGGACCATATCCCTGGTGTGGTGGCCATAATGGGAATGTCACTTCACTGCTTCCTTATGATCATGGTAGGTTGGCTCTTGATGAGACCCCCTATCCTCCATCTGCCATATCATAGAATTTTTAGTGATATATATAGATATTTTTTTCTCTTCTTCTTTTTTCATATAGCACTTTCCTACTTATATATAAATGATGGCTCAGCACTCCTTAAGAGTAGGGATGGTAGAAGAAGTCTAAACATCTCAATAGAAAAGAATATGCCCTTATTCTTACTCAATAAATAAAAATCAAAGAAAGAAAATTTAGGGAAGAACCAACATGATAAAGATAATCGATCATATTAATTTTAGTGATAATAAGACAGCAAAGTAATATTGGTGGTTATGTCCTTTGCCTTTTTCTTATCACTACAAAACAATTTCTTAAAAAAATGACAATTTCTTAAAAAAATGACAATTTCTTTTGATTTTCTGATTCCAGTAACCTTTAATTTGTGTAATCTTGCATAAATAGTATGTTTGCCTTTAGACGAGTCATTAGAAATCCTCAAAATGACGTTCTAAAACAAGAAAAATGCACTCGAAAAGTGTTGTTCCTTTGGAAAGGAACAGCAGAAACAATCTGCGGAAATGTTGTTCCTTTGGAAAGGAACAGCAGAAACAATCTGCGGAAATGTTGTTCCTTTCGAAAGGAACAGCAAAAACAATTTGCGAAAATGTTGTTCCTTTCGAAAGGAACAGCAAAAAAAATCTGCGAAACTGTTGTTCCTTTCAAAAGGAATAGCAAAAACACTCGCAACAATGTTGTTGTTCCTTTCGAAAGGAACAGCAAAAATTCACAATAAGAAAAATAAGAACAGTTGAAGAAATAGAATTCTATACAAAAAAAACAAGCAAAGTAAAATAAAAATCGTTATGTACAAATTTCGAAATAAAGAAATGATTTAATGAATGGATGCTGAGGAGGAGTTGTCTCCTTCAGCAAGAATTTGCATGGTAGAATCTTCCCGTAATTGCTGGTAGAAGGATTCTCGAGTAAGCGGTTTATGGTAAAGTCGCACTCGATGACCGTTTACTTTGAAGGAATGTCCAGATCCATCAATGGTGGTTAATGTAATGGTGCCATTATCATGCACTTTTTGTATCTCGTAAGGTCCAAGCCATCGTGTCTGGAGTTTCCCTGGAAAATCTTGAAACCTGGAGTCATATAGGAGTGCCCAATCTCCTTCGTGGAAGATTTTCTCTTTGATGAGGGCGTCATGCCATTTTGCTCTCTGTTGTTGAATTAATGCAGTGTGCTAAATAACAGAGAGCCTAATTTCATCTAACTCATTGATTTGCTGTAATATTTTGGCCTGGGCTTCATTTAAATCTAAACCCACCTCCTGGGCTGTTCTTAATGTCTTAATTTCAAACTCTATTGGAAAGATGGGCTCTTTTCCAAATACCAATTGATATGGTGAATACCCCGTGGTACCTCTCCATGTTGTTCGGTACACCCACAATGCTTCTGGTAGTCTGTAAGCCCAGTCACGTCTGTGTGAGGCAACTGTTTTTGTCAGTATATATTCGATCACTTTATTCGTGCTCTCTACCTGGTCGTTTGCCTATGGGTGGTATGGGGTTGTAATTTTGTGCTGAATGTGGTAATTTTGTAATGTTTCAGCAAGTTTATTACCTACAAACTGTGGTCCTCCATCTATGATTATGTCCCTTGGGAGGTCGTATCACACAAATATTTGGAAAAGGAATTGTATTACAGAGTCCTCTGTAGCTTTCAAAAGTGCCTCTGCTTCAACCTATTTAGTGACATACTTGATTGCGACTAGGATGTATGTTCTTTGGTTCGATGGGGGGTTAATGGGACCAACAAAATCGAGCGCCCAGCGTTCAAATGGTTCAACTAATAATTGTGGGTTCAAAGGCATTTCGTTAGACTATCCAGGGTGACACGCCCTTTGGCAGCTATCACAGGCCTGCAAAAAATTTTTAGCGTCTTTAAAAATGGTAGGCCAATAGTAGCCTGTCTATAAAACCTTGTGGGCAGTTCAACGATCTGAAAAATGTCTGCCACATGACCCATCATGGCATGCTTTCAAAATGTCAAAGATTTCGTCCTCTCGAACGCATCTCCTGATTTGCATATCTGACCCTGTATGAAACAGGTAGCCACCAATCCAAGAGAATCGGGTATTATGCTGTATTATCTGCTTTCGTTCATTAAGTGTTATATGTTTAGGTAATTTACCTATTTCCAAATAATTTTCTATATCAGCATACCACGGGTTTCTAACAGTAACAGTGAACAAATTCTCATCTAGGAAGTGATCTTCGACTGCTGCTGCAACTGCTGGCTTTGGCATTCGTGATAGGAAATCAGCTACAGGGTTCTCTTTTCCAGGTCGATCTTTAATTGTAATATCGAATTCCTGCAATAAAATCAACCATCTTGTCACTCTTCCATTTGTAACAGGTTTATTTGCTAAAAATTTAATGGCAGAGTGATCAGTATATAAAACTACAGGATACCCAGTTATATAATGTCTAAACTTATTTACAGCATGTATTACAGCTAAAAATTCCTTCTCAATCACAGTATAGTTTAGTTCAGCAGAAGATAGATTTTTGTTGATATAATATATTGCATATGGTTTCTTATCCTCTTCCTGCCCAAGCACTGCTCCAATCGTTGTGTTTGAGGCATCAGATGAAATTTGGAATGGAAAATTCCAATTTGGGCCCCTCAGCACTGGGGTTGTTGATACAAGCTTTTTCAGATCCTTGAAAGCATGGTCACATTTATCTGTCCAAACAAAATCAAAATTTCCTGTTAGTGCATATAAAGGTGCAGCTATTCGAGAATAATTTTCTATGAATCTTCTATAATAACCCGAAAATCCAAGAAAGCTATGTACCTCTGTTTGTGTGGTGGGTGTACGTATTAAAAAAATTATCTGAATTTTGGCCGGATCCACCTGAATTCCAGCTGCTGAAATATAATGTCCTAAGATAAGTCCTTCGGTCATCATCATATGACACTTTTCATGGCTTAAACAAAGCCTAGTGTCAATACATCTTTGCAACACCTTTTCTAAGTTTTCTATGCTGGCTCAAAATCATCTCCGTAAGGTGTGAAGTCATCAATATACACTTCAAGCCCTTCATTTATTAAATCTGAAAAGATGCTGAGAATGGCCCTCTGAAATGTAGCAGGGGAATTGCATAGGCCAAAGGGTAAGACTCGATAGGAAAATGTCCCCCAAGGACAGGTAAAAGTGGTTTTGTCTTGGTCTTCAGGGGCAATCTGGATTTGATTGTACCCACTGAAGCCATCTAGGAAAGAAAATAATTTCTTTCCTGCCAATGTATCTAATACCTGGTCAATGAAGGGAAGGGGAAAGTGGTCTTTTTGGGTTGCTTTGTTCAGTTCTCATTAATCTGTGCATATTCTCCACTTTCCGTTCTTCTTTGGCACCACTACTAATGGGGAGACCCACTTGCTATCAGATATTGGGTAAATGAAATTAACATCCAACAGCTTTTGTAATTCAGCTTTCACAATATCTTTAAGGTGAGGGTTTAGTCTTCGTTTGGGTTGGCAAATGGGTCTCGCATCTTTTTCGGTATAGATGTGGTGTGTACATAACTGGGGGTCAATTCCCTTCATGTCTGGATAATCCCATGCAAAGGCTCCCTTATATTTTCGTAGTAATTGGACCAACTTCTCTTCTTGTTCAGCAGTCAGATTTTTGTTAATGTTTAGAGTTTTGCTTGGTTCAATTTCCACAATCTTACTATTGTACACAGAAGTAGTGGGTATTATTTGATCAAGAATGTCTTTCAGGGGATCTTCTTCTTCTTTATTATCAAATGCTGCCTTGATCATGTGACATTGTAGACAGGACCTGATTTGTGGTTTGTTAATGAAACTATTAATGATATCATCCTCTGTTTGATCTTTAAAATCAAGGGCATCTTCTATGGTTAGTGGTGATCTCATATTTTCCATAAGATATGATACAGGTTGCTTCCTTGTTTTGATTATTGATAGGCTTGGTTGGGCTGGGGGATATAAAGCTAAGTTCTTGACATAGTTTCCCCTTGTTATAGTCATGTTGCCTTATCGGCAGCCAATATAAGCATCGACAGTTGCCAACCAAGGTCTACCTAAGATTAGTGGGTGTTCATCTAGCCAGTTCTTTGGGTTGATAATCAGGAAGTCCGCAGGGTACTCCCAGGAATCTACAGATACCATTACATCTTGTAGTGTACCTTCTGGTTTGACTACTGATCGGTCAGCCAATTCCAACAAGGCTGTTGTTGGATCTAATGATGTAATGCCAAGTTTTTGACAAGTGGTGGTTGTTAGGATATTAATTGCAGCTCCCAAATCAACTAAGGCATTTGGAAATAATTTCCCATTGATTTGCACCGTCACTATAGGGTTTCCTGGGTCTTCATATTTTACAGGTGTTTCCATTCCTGATAATAAGTCAGATAGAGTACCGACTACTTGGACAGTTGGGTTGGTTGTTGTTCTCCTCTTTGGCTTCTTTATACACAATTCCTTAATGGTTTTTGCATAAATAGGAATGTCTTGGATAGCTTGGAGGAGAGGGATTTTTATACACAAATTTTTTAATTCTCCCAGAAGATCAAAATCAGGATATTCTAATGGGCGAGGTATGATTAATCGTTCTGGGAATGGTGGAGAAGAGGTGGTTTCTTGTTGTGGAGTTTGTTTTTGAACCACCTTCTCTTTTTGCAATGTTTGTTCTATAGGTAACGGATCTTCAGTGCGAACATTTTTGTCTCCCTCTGTTTCTACTATGCGCCCAGATCTCAATTAAAGGTCATTACACTCCCTCAGTTCAGTTTCTAATTCTAGTGGTTCCATTATTTGGACAGACTGAACTGGCCTATTGTTTGGATTTGGGTTCGGTTGGGCTGGGAGTTGTGGTCTTAAATTGGTCTGGGGGTTTTGTGGCAATGTATAGGGAGCTGGCAATGTAGGTTGAGAGAGGGGAATTGTTCCAGCTGGCTGATTTGTAGGTCTTTGCTAGTTTGACTGCCAGGCTTGACTCTGCGAAGTGGAGGGGGTCCATTGTGTTGGATAGGCATTGTTTTGCCAAAACGGTGGGTAGGAAGGAAAATTTGGTCAATTAGTTTGGTTTGTTTGATTTGGCCATGATGATGTAGGAAATGGTTGTTGTGACCAATTGGGGAAAGGTGGCTAATTTTTCCACATTCCATTATATTGCTAAGCATTATATTGAGGACGCTGAAAAGAAGAGAATGGATCAGTTGGCATACCTGATTGTCGTGGGTGCCATTGTCGGCACTGATTAAGTAAGCATACCACTTCTTATTCTTCTTCTGCCTCTTTATAGACTGCTTTTAACCCAGGAAGTGAGGGACATCCTTCTGTGGGGTGATCTTTTGTGCAGATGGCACAAACTTTGATTATATCCAGGGGGCACTCTTTGTGGTTGTGTTTCTTCCTGCACTTAGGACAGAATATTGCCAAGTTTTTTTTGGCTTCTGCTTGCTTTTGTTTGGCTTGTATAATGTCGAACTGCGTTGTTAGAGTCCCTAGAATATTTGTTTTAAAATCTTCCAGCATATTGCCAATCTCTGCACGAGTTACACCTTCACTGGAGGTCTTATTATCCCTTGTGATCATGTCACGTTCTGCTGATTTTAGCCTTGTGCTGCCTCTCGAACTCCTGATACACAAATCAATAATGTTAGCATAGCTTTCCTGATATATATCACCTTTTCCCATAATATTTAATGTTTCAACCCATTGATCCTTCATCCCCCTAATTAATGTAGTTTTCAGCACATTATCAGGTAAGGGTAAAGATGCATAAGGAGATCTCTGGAGGTTGTATTGAAATCGTTCCACATATTCTTCCAGAGTTTCATTGGGTTTTGCTGTCATCTGAAATATTTCATCTTTTAGTTCCCGAGACCTGCAATAATCCTGATATTTCTTTAGAAACACAGCTTTCATCTGATCCCAATCATTTATAAGCCCTCCACCTAATCCCATAAACCATCGTAAATCTGATCATTTTAATGTGGAAGGAAATAATTTTAATTTTTGGGGATCGGTGGTATAGTCATACCCCCTGCATAATACATAGAATTCAAACAGATATGCATCTGGATCTTCCGATGTCAAGCCATGAAATGTAGGAATATGTTGAAGAGGAATGGCTTTCATGGGTGCATTAACTGCAGTGTCCACAATGGGATATTGCAGTGTGGAATTTTGTTGAGGGTTTTGCTGGTTTTGGTTTTGGGCCATTTGATCAAATATGTGCCAATATCCTTCCGGCATTTCGAGGGAATTCCTAGGCTGATTAGAAGGAATAGGAATGACCTTGAGAACACTCCCTTGATCTGGAATAATAAGTGTTCCTTGCTAGCCTACTGTCTGAGGAGATTCAGGTCCTTTGTTTTGAATGATGTTGACAGCACTTCCCTTATCTGGGCTGCTTACTGTTTGGATTATTTCAAGAGGAGATTTTGGTTCTTCTGTTTCTCCTGTTTCCCCTTCTCCTTCGCGGAGATTACTAGAGTTCCCTTCTTGTGGAGAAATTAGGCGAGAATTCTCAAATTCTTGGGAATCTTGCTCAATTCCTTCCGTTTGACTATGTATCTCAGCAAAGGCTACAGATGGTGACTCTGTGGTCTGAAGGGAACTAGTAGGTTGTCTAGAAATAACTTTCCTAGGTCCTACTGATGGCTGAGACTCAGTTTTCTTAAGGATTTCGTCAATGAAATTTGTTCGCCCAAGGGTCACCGATCCCTTAGGTTTTTCGAGTTTAGGAGGATTTTTTTTTTGTTTATCTTTTCTATTCATTCAAAAAAACAAGCCTTCAATCCTACCTAAAAAAATAAATTTACCCAATTTTGTTGTGAAGCGGGTTGTGAGAAAGTATGTTCCTTGCTCGGCGCGTAGGTTCTTACCTTCCGTCTTTAATACCCAATTCTTCCCAAGCAGAAAAAAAAATCAAATGTGCATCACTCCTTCTAAATGGCATACACTCTCCCCGGCAACGGTGCCAAAATGTTGAGGTATAAAAGGTGTTTTTTTAACGCCTATTTATCCTACATTAATTATCAATTCGAGAATGAATTTTTGTTTCAAGAGTGTACTCTGTTTGAGGCTGCAATTTGAGCTAAGAGAAATGTGGTGAGAGATGTAGTACAGTATTCTAAATACAAGAGTAAACGGATGCTGGAAAAGAAATCTAATTACAATAACATGATTCAAGTACTCTAAAATCTACTTGTTCACTCAGCAAACATCAATCGAGGATACAGTATCAATAACTCATTCCTCTAGAAATTGATGCAATTGAAATCAAACTGGAACAAGACAATCAATCTGGGAACGAGGAAGTAATAACCAATGTTCTCTACAGTTGACAGTCCTGATTTAAGGCAATTAAAATAGAAATTGAACTAAAGCTATTGAAAGTAAACTAGGAAGAACTCTTTAAAAACAAGCTTTTTGCAATCTGGAAACTAATGAATTGGAAATGAACAGCACACTGGAATTGAACAGCAAATGCTAACTAATGAATCAAATCTTAACTTAATGAAATCAACTAACGAATTATGTTGAACACCAAACCCTGTCGACAGAAAAAGTTATCAAGTAGCAACCTTAAATGAACAGCAATCCAATGGAACAGCAAATAGAGTTAAATATTGAACTGCAAAGCTTTATAAGCAATAACAAGATGAATAATACAGGAATTAAGATCCTTCTTGAAATGGAACAGCAATGCAATTCATTAACGCAACACAGCAATACCAATAAATAATTCAACAGCAACTAATTAACTTCGTAAACGTAATAAAACTGAACACAATTATCACACAATGGTAATTAAAAGATAGAGATACAAACAGCAGATCGATTCCACTAGGGTCGAGCCCTTAGCACCAGTGAAACACTGCTGTGTTACTTCAGAGCTTAAGAAATGGAACTGAAACGCGTCTTTGTATTAATAAAACATAAATAATGTTCACAGCGACCGCTCTCCGATTACGAGAGTCAATACAGTGCAGAATTACAAGAGAAATGTTTTAATCAAAGATTCGACTCCTTCAATATCTAAAGGCATTGCCTTATATAACAACTTCAATGGATAAGACAAGGAACAAGATAAGATTTGAACAACGATCTCTCGGGATCGAAGGATCTTGATGGATTCGCTTCCTTTCTTTCTTTAGCTATCACTTGATCTTCTTCGGTTGAAGTCGTGTTGTTCCCTTCCTTTTCTCAGCAATGCGTTCTGATTTTCTTCTCTTTGACAGGATATGGTCTATCACTAGAGGAACAGCAGTTACTCCTGCTTTAGCCTCGCCTCTAGTATAGTTTTTCACCTCGCTTGATTCCTGTTTTTGACAATAAAAGGAAGTTTTTAGTTACTTTTTACAATAAACATAAGTCTTTGCAATTCTACCATAATTCTATAATAAATCACCTTTCTAGAATAAAAAGAGTTATGTTTAAAGGAAAAGAATGAGAAAACACATGGTGAATTCATTATATTTTTTAATGCTCAATAGTATTCGAGCAACTATATACTCGAAGGTCCCACTACGTGATTGCCGAATGTTAGAGTCCCATGATTTGGCGAGATTGGTAGACCAAATGACGGGGTAACATGGAACCGATCTTTAGAGTCCTAGGACCTAGCCTTCCTAGACTCGGAGAGGGATATCTCTATTGGGTGCAAAGGATGTGTTTTTGCTCTAGGATTTTTATTTTAGGGTAGTTATTAAGTGTAGGGTTTGTTGATTGTTTTTTGGTTGGGTAATATGGTCAATTGGAATAGGTGGAGTGAGAGTCTATCAAATCCATTGGGCTATGGAGTCAAATGGAAATTCAAGGGTGTCTAAATGATGAAACGATTGTGTTGCGGGGCCAATTTAGCAAGGTTAATGGATCCTTAAGGTGATATATGAGGTGGAGTGAACATCAAATTTGGGAAAGACTAGGAGGTATTAAATACATATAGTTAAAAAGCTAAAACTCATGAGGTATGGAAAACCATTAAGCTCGATGAATAATACTTAAAGTGATAAATATCCAAGACAAACATTCTAGTGAACACATAGAAAGCATAAGAGCTTCTAACTTTAGTAAATTCACCTTCAGAGTTTGGGAAAACATCATAAGATAACACAAAATAACTCAATCTACGAAGAGGGAACTCCTAAAAATCATATATCAAGCTATTGAGAACTACCGAAACAAGTTGGTAGGCATGGACAAAGGGAAAGATCGAAGCGAGACCTCTTTGACTTAACCTAGCAAACAATATTCCAAAGAAAGGTTTCAAGATAGAGGTTTTGAAAGCTTCAAATAAGCGAGGGCATCACCGTGAATCATACTTGTAAACTAGAATACTAACCATACATGAAGCAAAAAAAGAAAGTTTTGGTGGACCTAAGGAGAAATCAAGAATTCCTTAAGATGACCAAATGAGGAAAACATCAAAGCTATAAAAAAACGAGGGAGGATTGAGGTGTCTCAAAGAGCATGTCTCAACCTATACTTTTTTTATTTATAACGCAAGAAGGAGGAAAAAAAAATGAGAACAATAAAACATAAACAAGTTAAGAAGACATCACCATTCACAAAGCTAAGAAATCTTGCAAACAAGCTTCTCCATCATCAAGCCAAACAAGCCATTCATCAACTTCACAAAACCAATTTCTTCTCCAAGCTCATAAAACCGTGTATATTTCTCTTCAAGCTCATCAAATGCCAACAAAATACATAGGGGGGCTCATGCTCTATTTATGGAGCAAAGGAGGACTAAAACCCTAAATATGGTAGGAAAATGTCAAATTCAACCATAAATGTTATTTATGGCCAAGAGACCATGCAAGGCCCAAGGCACATAATATCTAAGAAATAAATGCAAAAATAACTATTTGCACCTAATTCTAGATTAATTTTGCCTTAAAAATATATATATATATATATATATTTATTTGCAATAAATGAGTGTGTTTTGTTGACTTTTGGTCCAAAACACACTAGGCGAGTCTCTATGCGCGGCTTCACTTGACGGAAAATATGGTCTTTTGTGGTTGAGTTTGGACCCCCTCCCAATGCCGGATTTGGCTCAGTGATGTCTCATTGGAAAGCTTTGATGAGTCTACTTTCCAGAAATTCTTGATTTGTCCTGATTGAGTACCATTTACCTATCCAAAAACCAATTCTCCCAACACTACCTGTGCTTTGCAAAGTGCGAAAATGAGCAGAAGAGATCAAAATTTTGATTTTTTTGACCTTTTGCGGAGTCAAAACTACTCCAAATGATCTGAAATTTTGTGATCAGACTTCTTTGGTGATGTGAGGAATCCAAAAATTCAAAGTTGGCAAGCTGAGTGTTACACTAAAAGCTGTCACCTTGACATTACGCTAGCTGTATGAGCTCATTAACATTCATACATACCTCCTCTTGCCAAGTCTTACAACCTTTACTCCTCATTTCAAGCCACTGAAACAAGAATAAAAACCATAAAAACCTGCGAAAGAATGGGTATGCAAGTAACATGAGGCTTTGCTTGCGTTCACGGCTTGAGTACGCAGGGTAATGCATGGCTTATGCATTCGAATACGATTTTTCCTTAGGAGATACTGCAGTACCCCCATCCAAACTAAAAAAAGCGAGAAAGTAAAGTTAAAAAGTTGGTTTGAGGTCAATTCTAGAAGGTTATAGATGAGAATTTTTTTGGGGGATGAGTATGCTTTGATAAGGTGCATGTATCCCTCACCTTAAGGAACTAATCCCTTAATGTGAGGAGTCTATCCTATGAAGGAGGATTCCATCCTTGAAGGTGGAATCCTAACCTCCTCATCTACTCTATCACAGGAGGAAGGTGGGTAGCCTCAAGGGTTAGATTTTTGGAGATTGAGAATTGGAGTTTAAGCTTTATGTGTGATTGAGTTGAAGTCTTTCGTTGAGATTTAGCCTTATTTACGGTGAGCTTTTTGAGAGGAAAGATCACATACCTCTTTATGCTCCTGGAGGAAGAGTGCAAGACTTATCAAAATAGAGGAGACTCTAGCTTCGGACCACAGGAAGGCCTTTCAAACATCAGAGGCTAAGGTTGTAAGGTTCTTCTGTTATTTTTAAGATTAATACAATCAAGTTTTCTTTTTTCTCAATAAATTTTCGTCGATTGTTTATTTCAATAATAAATTTGTCGTTTGATCATTTTATTTCATAGATTCCTTGATCACTATGATAGGCATGTTTTATGATTATTTGTTATACGAGTGCTATTAATATTTTCTTGCTTGTGATTGAAGGTCGACAAAAAGAACTCTTGCTTTGCGACGGAAGGATTATTGTTGCGACGAAAGAACTACTTGTTGCGACGGAAGGATTCTTGATGCGATGGAAGGATTCTTGTTGTGACGGAAGGATTATTGATGCGACGAAGCTTTACGTTGCATAAATAAGAATTTGTATATAAGGTAGGATCGACACCTTCATAGCATTTATTTGTAAAATGAATATATTTAAGAAAGACAAACTTAGTTTTTCATTTGTTGTTAGATTGTCTTCTAACACTAGGGAGATCGATCTTGTCGCTTCATACGGCGGTGCATGCGAAGACTCGAGATGAACCCTCAAGTGAAGAAGGAACCTCACGAATTTTTTATTGATGACCATAGAAGAACTTGAAGGACTCCTTCTAGAAGATGAAGAAGAAGGTGAAGTTGACCTTGAGGGGGAGCTAAGAAGTGCCCTGGAGGAGATTAACGAGACTCAAGCTGAGAGTGTAGAAAACAAAAGGACATTCTCCTCAAGTATGTAAGAGAGAAGAGTAATATTTAGAAGTCCTCATGCGGCTAAAGGTATAGCTTAAAGAAGCCAAGAAGATAGAAGACATGTTACTTAAGCAAATCAAGGATAAAACTCGGGAACAAGAGAAGTTGGAAGAAGAAGTAGTATGTACGAGGAAGAAATTAGAAAATGCTCAAAGGAAAGTGTTTATAAATTCTTCTCAAACAACAAGCTCACAGTAAGTTGAACGAAATTACGGATGCTCAAAGATCTCCTACGATAAAAACTAGGATAGGCTATGAAGGATAATCAAGTAAAAGCAAAGAAAAAGAAAACAAAAATATTATTTTTGTAAAAAGCAAAAGAAAAGGTGATGAAGACGACTCAAATAATTCCTACAAAATAATAAACATGTAATGAGGGATATAGAAACAGAAGAAACCTCTAATAAAAAAAGAATGAAATAAATACTCAAACAACGAGGAAAAAAGGATCAAATACCCACTGAGGTATGTCAAATTTGGAAGCCATCAAGGGAGATTACGCCTCCTATGAAAAACTGCATACGGTATACGCCTACAAGTTGGGACACATTGCTACATATTGTCATACAAGGAGGAGTAATTCAAACCAACAAAAGATGCAAACGATTGAAGAGACTATCTCAAGCAAACAAATGGAGAAGACAACCTCACATCGGGTATGAAAATTGTTTCTATAGATTCTTGTTTTTATTGTAAGGAATTTGGCCATAAAATCATTGAGTGCGAGAAAATATGGACAAAGATTGAATATCAACACCTCAAAAGGTTCATGAATCAAAAATATTTTACTCATACTCACAATTCTACGAAAATTATGATCAAATGTTGTGTATGCAATAAACTTGGACATATGCCTTCCAAATGTCCTGCGAAAGGATGTGGTTCATCATCTCACAAAAGATACCAAACAAAAGGATGTTTCCGAGTGGAAAAAAGAAGGTGAATAAACATGACACGGCTCTAACTACTCAAGACACAGAAAAAGCCAATGGTATTTGGACGGTGTTTGCTCAAAAAAATATATTTGGGAGATAGAAGCAAGTTTATAACTTTTGATGAAAAGAAATATGGTAATGTTACTTTTGGAAATGATAAATCAAGAAAAATCAAAGGAAAAGGCTCGGATTAGCCTAGATAATGGTAAGAGGAAAGGCCCAAGATGTACTATTTGTAGATGGGGGACTGAAAGAAAATTTCTTTGAGTGTGAGTCGAATGTGTGATAAAGGGTGTGAAGTTCTTTTTAGAGCACAACAACTTTGTAGTCGGATCAAGCACCACGGGAAAGACTTTGCTCAAAGGTGTTCGAACAGAGAGTAATGTTTACATAGTGAAAGAGGAGGATGAAGCATGCCATCTTAGTAAACTTGAGGAGTCATGGTTATGGCATAGGATATTGGGACATCTCAACTTTGACCATATTATCGAGCACGAAGAAAGCGGTCGAGAGATATACCCCGGAAATAAAAAAGGCCTTCAAATACCATATGCAAATCTTGTCAATTGGGCAAACGGAACCCGCACATCCTTTAAGGCCAAAGATGAGCTATTAACAAGAAGACCACTCCCGAGATTGTGCACATGGACCTGTGTGGACTGCGCGAACTAAAACACCAAGTGGAGAATCCTACTTCACTGCGATAATAGATGATTTCTCCCGCGAATGACATGGGTTTCATTTCTCAAGAACAAATCGGAAGCAGCTTTGGAGAAATTCAAGATATTCAAAGCATTAGCGAGAAAATAAAATAGGATGCAAGATAAAATGCATCGAGATCGGACGAGAGGAGGTGAATTCTGATTATGACTTTGCAAACCTATGCAATGAATATGGGATAAAGCAAAAATTTACTATTTCGAGGGACACCTCAACGAGAATGGAGTAGCGAGAGAGACAAAACGAGGTTTGTACAACAAATTGCCGAGCCATGATGCAAGAGAGTAATATTCCTCAAACCTTACGGGGCGGGAAAGCGAGTACACACGGCCAGGTGCATATCCTAAACAAAGCTCATTTTAAGGCCAAGCGGTGACAAGACTCCCTATGAACTATGGAATGGTAAACCAACTTCAATCGAAGCACTTTAGAGTCTTTGGAAGCAAGTGTTACATAAAGAATAATGATGAAAATATGGGGAAGTTTGATGCAAGAGCGGGATGAAGGAATATTTCTAGGATATGCATCCAAGGGGTAAAGGGTACGGTACTACAACAAGACTCTTCGAAAAATTGTAGAGAGCATTGACGTAAGATTTGATGAAGAACTTCCAAACAAGACAATAAGTACATACTGCAGTGATCCTTCGGAACAATCATGAAGAATAAAAACCAAGATGATGATGAAAGAAGCAAGACAACAAAGATGATGAACTAAGCTCGAAAGCCCCCTCAAGATACACTCAAAAGAACCATCAGGATGATCGGATCATTGGAGATAAAGAGTGTAGGAGTCCGGACACAGAAGGCGGCTAAGCTGAACGAGAAAAAAGAGGTATACATATAGCCATGCTATCACAAATGAAGAATTGGACAAAGCATTGGGTGAATGCTATGAATGAAGGGACACCATTCATACTTGGAAAGAGTAAAAGTACATTTGTAACTGTCACCACATTCTACGAGATACCTTACAAAAGATCTCGAGTTCACATGTACGTAAAAAGAAAGTCAATCAAATTTTTTTAGGATTCGGAGAATTTATTGGCTCGAATCAAACCAAATCAAATCTTAATTTTTGACAAATCCCGAAAATTAAAAGAAATTTTTAAACATAAGAGTTGATGAGGAAAGCCTACATTAAATATCGAGTAAGTGACCTATGGTATTATCAAATTTAAAGTTATTAAAAAAAATACTTATTCTTAATTGGAAATATAAATTTATTTTAAATCACAATTTTTTTGTGATTCGATCAAACTCTAATTCGAACTAGTGACATAATCTATAACCATGTTTATAGCGCATGCACATTTAAAAAAGTATCTAATACATTACTGGGTTATGTATCTAATACCTGTTATAGTTATGGGTGTCCAAACGTGTGTACAAGCCTAGAGCGACTAGATCCATGAACCACCCGCATGTTCTCTACGGTATAATCATACAATGTGCTCTCTCTGCTCAGATTTTTGTTCTAATCATTCAACAAACCACACAATATGCGGATCTAATTCCCGGCTCAGTCCGAGTCCTCTCTTTTTAATAGCATAAAGTGGAACCATTTCAAATGAAGGAATTTCTCGGAGAATGCTGATTTTATACAATGTTTTCAAGGTCAAGGCAAGCGGTGTTTTTGGCATCAATTATCCTTGTCCTTTTCATGAGTCTACTTGAAGGACATGCAATAACTAGATCTCTAAGCCTTGTCTAACTTGCCTCAGAATTAGTTATTAAGAGAAGGTTACAAGTGTGCTTTGAGGTTGCCTCACTTTTCGGTCTTTATTAGTGGAGTACGGTGAAACCCGGGGACTTGGAGCATGTTAAAATATACCTAAGCCCTGTCTAACTTGCCTCAGAACTTGTTATTAAGAGAACATTATAAGTGTGCTTTGAGGTTTCTCACTTTTCGGTCTTTATTAGTGGAATTACGGTGAAACCCGGGGACTTCTCTACCCGAGAAAATCGAACATGTTTTTAAGGTATAAAGTCTATCTATGCAATTGTGCAATGAGGGCACAAGAAGTAAAAACATTTTAAATTCGAGATATGGTTATATGTTGGTTAATTTCTTTCGGTGACGTAGTCCGGAGTATGTAGACAATCACATGTCCTTAAAGATTTGTGACTTTCAATGGGTGACAAAAAAAGGCAAACCATTCCAAAATTTCCATTTGTAAAACTCATCTTTGGTTCATAGGGATGGCCTACATTATATTAACGGTATCAATGGTAAACTACTTGACTTTTTAAGAGGGATGTGATTTTCAAAATGTCATAGGTAATTAGGGCCACTACGGGTGAAATCATAAAAAAGCCTGTTGTCATGGAAAAATGTAGACGAGCGAGAGAACTAAATAATATCCCTTGATACCATCATGTGTACAGAAATTAAAACAAAGCACGAGCGGAATCACGGAAGAAATGTGAGACAAAGCTCACTCAAATCAATGAATTCAATTGCTCGATTACATCACACTTATATAGGAAATTGCACTCACCTAATCTTTACGAAGAAGAGGAAACAAACCTAAACATGTGCAACCAATTTCTAAATACACACTCTTGTTCAACCACTCAAAACTAAATCTATTTACATTATTCTCACATCCTCCCTTAATGGAGAAATGGATTTTCTACAATACCTAACTGACTTCTAAAAACTTCAAATTTGATTTTACCAAGAGGCTTAGTAAATATATCAGCCATATTATCCTTGGTATTACAAAATATTAATTCAATTTCATTCGACTCAATTTTCTCACGTACAAAGTGGTGCTGTAACTCAACGTGTTTTTTTTCTAGCATGGTAAATTGGATTATGTCTAGCTAATTTGATAGCACTCTGATTATCACAATTGATACATGTTGAACCACTTTGCGCCTCTTCAAGATCTGCAAGAATTCTCATAACCAAATAGCTTCACGGGTGGCATTGGTCGAAAGCTTTGTACTACGATTACGGTGATGATAAAGAAACGAGTTGGTTATTTCTTACTACTCCAAGATACGACCCACGATCCAATATGAAATGCATAGCCGAGTAGATACGTCGTCATACTGGATTTCTACGCTTATCCGAGATCGAGAAACAAACTGTCGGTGCAACATCGGATTCATCGGTATACATAATACCTAAATTCACTTTTCCCTTTAAGTATCGGAGAACTTTCTTTGCGGCATTCCGGTGATTTCTGAAGGCTTAGCCATGAATTGACTAAGGATGCGAAGTGAGTATGCAATTTACAGATGCAGTAGTGGTGAGATAGTTCAAACTTCCCACTAGCTGCGATATAATGTTCCATCTGCCTCTTTAGTTCCATCTTCTTTGTACAGACTTTGACATTCTTGTTCTAAGGGAGTTGACATAGCTTTGCAATCACTCATATTGAACTTTTTAAGATTTTCCTTTGTATATTTGCTTTGAGTGATCAATGTTTTACAGGAGCTCTCTCCATACCTCAATTCCTAAACGGTAATGCAATTCACCCAAATCTTTCATTTCAAATTCTGTGACAAGCTGAACTTTAATTTTCTTCAATTAACTTGTGAGCCCTTTACTGTGATAATGAGATCATCCACATACAAAGATATTAAAGCAACATTTCCTTTTTCATCTTTCTTAACATACAAGTTAGGATCATTTTTTGCTTTTCTAAATCCCATTACAGAAGAAAGAAGGTATCAATATTTACATACCATGACCTGTCACTTTGTTTCAAACCATATAATGCCTTTCTTAACTGCCAAAATAGATGCTCCTATCACATATTTGACAAACCCTTCGAGGTTGAACCAAATAAACTTCTTCCTTTAAATCACCATTTAGAAAAAACAGATTTGACATCCAATTGATGTATATTCCAATTATGTTTTGTGGCTAAGAGCAATCATTAATCTAATTGTATTCAAATTAGCTACGGCGCAAAGTATCTTCATAATCAATACCCTCTGTTGAGCATATCCTTTTGCAACTAATCTTGCCTTAAATTTATCAATTGTACCATCTTGCTTTAAATTTCGATTTGTACAACCATTTGCTTCCAATTGGAACTTTATTTTTCGGGAAGTTCCACTAATTCCCTGTGTTTTGATTTTTCATAGAGAAGCATACTCATCATTCATAGCATTTATCCATTGTTCATGTTGTTTAGCTTGCTCATAATCAATTGGTTCTTCAACATTCATTATATTAGACATTAAGGCATAATCTCTATACCTTGCGAGGAAGCTAAGTTTGTCGGGTTGACCTTCTTGGTGCTTCAATGCATGTGGGTGTTCCATCCATGATTCTTTGGCTTTGAGGTGAATCACCCTCTCGTGATGACTAGCTGGCACATTGGATGTTGCTCATCTTGCTCTCATCCCGATCCTGACTGCTGCACCTGTACTTTTGCTGCTCTGCTTAATCAAAGTATCAAGTTTGACATGAGCATCATTAGATATACGCCATGCATCATTCTTTGTATTACTTTTATCGACCTTTGCTCATGAAACAACACATCACGAATTGCAAATAGTTTATGGGAACTTGGATCAAACAATTTATAGGCTTTACGATCCACACAATATCCAATAAAAACACACTTGATTGACTTGGCATCAAGTTTTCTTTGTTATCCTTAGGAATATGAGCAAAGGCACTACATCCAAAGACTCTTAAATGACTCACATTAGGTTTATAACCATGAAGAACCTCAAAAAGGAGTTTGAAAAAACTAATTGCTTAGTGGGACATCGATTCTTCAAATAAACGGTAGTATTAATGGCTTCGCCGAAACCATTAGAGATGTTCTTACCTTGCAACATACTAGAGAATCTATGAACCAAGCATTCTCATCATCGGTTTCAAATGAGACAATGCGGCATCGGAAAGAAACAACTTAAGATTTTTAAATCCATCGATCCTTGAGGTGTCTCTGTTTATGAAATTTCCATTATGCCTTCTATGTCTTTGATTTGATTCATTATTATTTCTTCTATAGCAATCTTTAGCCGGATGTCCGAGGTTTTCCACAATAATCACATTCAATGTTCTTCTTAACATAAGAATCGGAGAGGTGTCATACCTTTACAGTTTTTGCTTGAAACCGGCCTACGTTCTACTGTCCCCATGGTCTCCTTGGAATGGTCTTTTGCCTCTTGCGGTCAAAGCCAAATCGAGAACCATTTGACTCCGGTTCAAAAAAATTTTCATTCGCTCTTCTTCTTGAAGAATAATTCCAGCCAATTCTTCAAATGTAGGAGGTGTCGGTCTAGGGCGAGAGTCTCTGAAATAAAGACTTTATAGTACGGGACTAACCCCTTCAAAGCAACGGTTACCAAGTACGCTACCTAGACACTTTTTCACCAATATCACCAAGCTTATCACTCAAGTCTTTAATTCGGGAAACAAAGTTGCTAATGCTTTCATTGGCTTCCATTTTGATAGATAGCGGCTTTGTTTTTAAAAATAAAATACGGTTTGCATTAGTAGTTTCATACAAACCTTTGAGAGTGTCCCATGTCTGTGGAGTTTTCACAGTCCCGAATGTGAGGAATAATATTGTCCTTCAACGACATGCGTAGCGGCTACCTTTGCTTTCATTTCACGCTTCTCCCAATCTTGAGTGGCGGCGGGAGGTGTAGGCTTGGGCTCGTCACCTTTAACAATCGTCCGGAGATTGTATGCCTCCGATCTTGTCGATCAACTTAAATTTCCAATTTACATAGTTTTCACCATCAAGTTTGGTGGATTCAATTAAATATGAATCGACAAGAAGTTCGCCATTTCAATAATAATGACCGGATTCTAAAGCCCAATTTCAATAATAATGACCGGATCCAATGAGAACAATTCAATTTTTAAATAAATTATCGATGAAGCCACAAGCTTCATATAATATAATACCTTTTTTTAAAGGGTTTTTTTTTAACTAAAAAAAAACCTTCAACCAATGCTTTCACCTTTGTACTAAAAAAAATGGTCACGATCTTCCTACCAATGAACAACGATATGATTCACGCTATTCTTTGACTTATCACACATGAAATTTCAAAAAATTAAGCGAAAGTAAGAATCATACGCCCAGTTTAGGATTTACCTGCGGTCAACGCACGTTCTATCCAACGCGAGGAAATGGATTGGCACACTTCCCGAGCTTAATCAACGGGATTGCCAAGCAAACTCGAGAAATTTCCATCCGGCATAAGCAATTTCAATCGGCGCACGATTAAATGACATTTCTGGCGGGAACATAGAGCACTTGAACAGCAATGTGATGCCGACTTCAACGATTTGCATGTTTTTACGGCATCAAACGCACGTTCTCTCCGGCGTAATCTACGCAGCTGTGCTCGACTTAACGAGAAAACACCCGCTTGATCTATCCGGCGTCTTCGATGTGAGGATGTGAGGCGTTTTCGTGCCCCACCATGGGCAAAAGAGCGAGAGATTAATTGCTGGCATTATGCACCAACGCACAAAACAAAGGAATTGCTAGAGCCTTCACGCATTTGGAAACTTCACACGGGGTCGTGTGCACTCGGTTTCTACCTTGCGCACACTCTAATAGCAGATTCATTCACTTCCCGCGAAGAGGAGAAGCGCGGACAAAAGATGCTCCGATACCAAATTAAAACAAAGCACGGCGGAGAATCACCGGAGAAACGTGAGACAAAGCTCACTCAAATCAATGAATTCAATTGCTCGATTACATCACACTTATATAGGAAATTGCACTCACCTAATCTTCTGAAGAAGAGGAAACAAACCTAAATATGTGCAACCAATTTCTAAATACACACTCTCGTTCAACCACTCAAAACTAAATCTATTTACGCATTATTCCCACACAAGAAACTATAATCTTCGGTAGTTATCTACGTACAATGCCTTTTCCCATTAACATTAATTGGAGGTTTTTGTTTCTAACGCCAGGGAAAAGGTTTTTTTTCTCCAATATTAAAATTGTTGAAATTGGAGGAAAGGGATTTTTTTTGTTTATATTTGTCTTAAGCCATTGCTAGTTTTTTTACTAAGTGTTTGAAATATGTTGCATAGTTTGCTATCTTTTGATTTTTCTATGCTCGGTGAATTTTGAAAGCTGAAAATACAAATCAAGTTTTAAGAACAAATCATGCACGGTAGGCTTTGTTTTATTTTTAGGCAAATTTTCAGCTTAACGAGTCTCAAGAGCACGAAGTCCACGATTAATTAAGGGCATGAAACGAAGCCCCGAGTTTTTGGAGAGAATAATGATGCTGTAAGCACATAAAGTGAAATATCAATTGGGTTGTATGTTTCTTTGGGAAAAATCATGCGCGGTAGGCTTTGTTTTATTTTATTAAGCATTATGTAAATTTTCATCTCAATGGTCTCGAACACCAAGTTACTCCCTCGATTAATTATGGTCGTGGATCCAAGTCCCGGGTTTGAAAAAGAATAAAGACACACGTAAGAAAATCTGTGAGATATATCCCTGGTTATATTGATCCAAGAAACTCCAAGGCCATCTATAAGAAATATCAATCTTGTAAGAAGAACCACCTTAGGGAACCCAAGAGCAAAAAGACCCCAAGTAAAAACCCGGAGCGCAAACCTTAGCAAAGCCACGAGTAGAGCCACATCAAAAAGAACCACGGGAAATACATGGTCCAACCCAACAAAAAGGCATAAAGGAACCAAATTACAAGTTATTGAGCAAAGAAAAAGAGCGAGCAAACCTAAAGCCAAGATCGGCACACTAGAGCCGGAAGCTAAAGCCACAATTAAGACCATAAGCAAGAGTACGAACAAAAGTCAACATCCCCAATTTCTTGTAATTTTAAGACCAATAATCTTTAGAGTGGGAGGTGGGTCAAAGAGGGAAACACTTGCATGTAGCCTTAAAGAGATCTAAACCCTAATTACCTACTTAGTTTATTTAAATACACAAGAACCAAAAAAGGGAAAAGAAGGAGAAAGGAGGTTGCGATCGGTAGTACACGGCGGATGCTAGAGAAGTCTACTATCATAGCGGGACACAAACGGAGCGGTAGTAACCGAACATAATGCTTTTCTACCATCATGATGGCAAAAAAGCTTTGTAATCTCTCATGATGGCACAAAGACCTCTGTATAGGTTTCATTTCTCTATTAAAATCTGCTTGGAATTTTTTTTAATACAACCGGAAAGGGTTTCTTTCTCGGTTTTAACAACTGTCGAGCATTTGATTTGGATCTTTAGTCTTCGATGATTGTTGATTTTTCACTTAATATTTCAAATATGTAACGAGTTTGTTGTAGATTTTTAAGCTATGCTCACACTACGTTAACGAGTAGATTTTAAGCTATGCTCGGTACGCGTTAGCAATAGCGATTTTAATTGTGAAAAATAAATTGTAGTAATGTTAAACCCATCCAAGCCCGTAGGGGTTTGGGCTCGTGGCTAGCGCTTGTTAATTCTTTTGTGTTTGTTAAAGCGTTTGTGCCCACTTGTGTAGGTCACGAGTTTGAATCTCGGTGAGCTTGAGGCCCATTATTACAAGGGCCATTATTATAGACGTAGCGGCGTTAGTGCCAAAGTTTGTGCAAAGATGTTTGTGCTTGTTAAGGCATTCTTGCCAGCATGCAAGTCACGAGTTTGAGTCTCGACTAGCCCAAGCTAACTTTGAGAGCCATTATTACAAAGGTAGTAGTTCCTCCTAGGTTTATATGAGTAACCGGGAGTAACAAGTGGCGTGTAACAAGCGGCATGTGATTCAACCCCAAATCATGCGGGATGGAGATTCCACTCTATGTAACGCGAGTGAGATTGTGATTCTACCCATACTCTTGCGATTCTTGATTCTCTTAGCACAAAAAAAATATTAAACCATTCATAACACTTCGGATATGGGGAATATGCTGGTGATGCAGCTAACCCCATGGAGAAAATACGGATCAATGTTTTTCGAGAGAGAGCTGTCTCTCTTTCAACGAGAGGCCCGAGAAAAATATGCTTTGTTTTTATTTGTATGACTACTGTGTAAGCTCTATAGCTAAAATTTCAAACATTGCAGCCCTCGGGGAATGGATGAAAAGGGAGTGGGCGGTTGAAAGCCTGCTGATTTGTATGGTTCATTGAAGAATGATGGAATAAGTATCATTGCTCTGTTTTCTAAAAAACAAAACGGTGTATTGTGAATCCATAAGTAGAATAAAATGGGTTGTCGGACCTCTTTAATTGTAACATATGCTAGGATAAATACGGATTATAATAGAACCGGGTTGCATGGAAACGGATTAAGATTATACGTATTTTTTTGAAAAATGTAAGAACTAAAAGAACACATATAATCATGTAGATCTAAATCAAGAATCAAAATATTTTAAATCCATATTTTCAAAATGATTTGGACTATGAAAAAAGTAAATACTGCTATGAAAGAATACCCATATAGAATTAGGGAAAAGCACTATTTCACGAGGCAAAAGTGAGGGTTTTATGGCCGGCGAGTCCCAACGAGATCCTGGTTCGGGATCTAGACCCAAAAATCACAACTTGGCCCAATATTCTTATGGTAAATAAAGGTTAAAAAGCTTTATTGACGGAATGATTAATAAATAAATAAAAACCCTAGAAGCGCCAAAAAATTCTCAACACTGAACTAACTATGCGGCCTTAATCGGATCAAATTCACTTGACCTTGAGAAACATATTGCATAGCCATTTCAGCTTTTGAGATGGAGGAATGGATTTGCTTGACGCCCTAGGAAATAGTAACAAATTCCGTTACAAGACACCAAGTGCCCGCCTTGTTATTGGTGGATTACTGCTCAGAAAAGCATTAAACCTACCAACAAAAAAATGCTTTGCACGAGTCTTCGGTCAAATCTGTTCTACTGCGCCTTGGGCGTATCATACGGCGACCTCAAGTAGTTGCTTAATACTTAAGAAACGATGGTTGTTTCACGTACGCCATAGAGATTGATCACATATCAAAAATCCTTTTATATTTTTTTCTCGTTCTCGTTCTCGTTCTCGCTTTTTTTAAAAGAAAATTAATGTGCCCTCATTATAATAATAATTATGGGAGTTGTCTTGAGTATGACTTTTTGGAGTTTGGTAGTAGAAATCCGGTGAAAAATATTGAGGTAAAATCTTGATTCTGTTATTTAAACTAGTTTTTTTGATGTTGTATATATGGATTCAACATCCTAAAAAACACCTAGGGCCCTTTAATTGTGAAAAGTTACTCATCAATTTTTCTATTTTCACTAAATTCCTACCGGAATTTAGAGAAATTAGACCCAGAAAAAAACTACGGTAAAAGCCTTCAAAAAAATCGCATTATAGACTACTCGATAATTATGATTTAAAATTTGAATTGGAAATATTTAAAATATATATTAATTATTATGCCGGGTGTTATATTTGTTGGAGTGGGGTGAGAAAACAACATTTCACCCACCCAATCAAAACGTTTTTCTATCGCCCTTCTAACAAATCAAAATTTGACAAATGTAACTTCACCTTCGTCTTCCTCCTTCATGGTGGTCATTCATTCCATCTTGAAATACCCGCCACGGAAGTGCCATTTTATTAATACTCTCTCATTCTCTCTTCTACACTCTCGACTTTGAACATTCATAGTACAACAAAAATGGAACCGAGACTCTTTCCTCGATTCACTTTTGGAGGAGAGGAAGGGACATGGAAACCAAAATTGGGCAACGATATGCTCAAACGAAGCGGGTAGACGGTTACGGGAGGAATCGAAAGAAGCTATGGAGGATTGCGGGGGCATGAACCATTCACTCGTCTTGCCTTGTACTGGGACAAATGTTGTCACTCACGGCGTTTGTGGGGCACTTTCGGCGAGTTGGAATTCAGTGCCATCTCCATTGCTTCTCTTGTCGTCATCGGATTCAATTATGGATTCCTAGTAAGCTTCCATAATGTTTTCTTCCTCAATTTTACTCCAAGATGCACTTGGTTTGCTAGGCAATATCATGTAACCTTTTGAGCTTGCATCTTTCCCCCATATTATGTATTCCTTTACGCTTTAAATGCGGCAATTAGAATCAAGGCGATTGCTTGTTTAAGTCAAAAAACTAGCTTTCTATCTTCTTAACCATCTTCCAACCAATCCTACCCCTTTTTCTTCGATGCCCATGACAATAGGAAGATGTATCAAGATGCCCATGATAATAGGAAGAAGTATCGAAACCATGAGTCTTGCGTACCACAGTAGATTACTCGGGGTATCCTTTGAGTCTTAAGAAATTTGTCTTCAAACTTGTAATATACATATTGTCTTCTCTAAGTTTTTCCATCATTCTTGATCGCATGGGTACATTGATCATTTTTCCAATCGAGATAAATCAGCACGACACAATTCACAATCTTTTTTTTATGGCTCCAGCCGAGGAAAGCTGCTTTGAAGAGGAACTCATTATACGAGTGTTCCATTTCAAAAGGTGAAAAAAAACTTATTTGCATTAACGCTTGCAGGTAATCCCTCCACAAAAGCGGTAGCTCAAATTCATCGGCCTTGTCATCCTTATAATCCCTCATGTAATTTATTCCTAGTTGATCACATGACCCCTTTGCGGCTTAAATGGTGACACGTTGACTTGATACTTATCTCCAATGCGGGGGATTATATGGACTATCGGAGTCATCAACGGTAAGTAACGGCCAGACGATGACCGTAATGGAATTTCATTAATTGGCTCACTACCATCATTTCTTTCATGAAGAGATGACCGCATTTCTGTATTGTGAAAGCCCTGGTCTCTTCATCTAATGACAATATAGAGATGCGAACGGACGAAACAATTTTTTTGAGGAGCCCGGCATTATCAAGTTCAAGGCCATAAACGAGTAGCGACACACTCAAGTACTTGAAATGGAAAATTTCCATTCACAATGAATGTTCCAAAATGGTGAATTCAAAAATGTCAAATTTTCATTCACAATGTCGATTCGAGCTTCTCAACTCGGCAGAGGTGAGGCCAAGTGAAATTAAGTGTATGGTTATGAAACGAATCCCCACCAAATGGCACCACGACCATCGATAGTTCCATTATCCCTGTACACATTTGCAAAAGCAAATCTCAGCTCAACTTAGACCCCCGGGACAAACCTTCATCCAATGCAAACATCTTGTTGAATCCTTAGTTGAAAGCTGAGAGTGGGGGGGGTGAATCGGTTTAACACATACATAAGCTTTTTAAACTTTTCATCGGGCTAATTTACGACTTAATTTTATAACCAACTTTAATATGTGAATAGTCTTAATATGTTGCGGCAAGTATTAAATTAGTGTGACACCAAACTTATTATGAGAGTAGCAAACATTAAGTAGATTGGGTAGATCATATCAACACTAGGCAACACACACGAGACGACAATGAGATATAAGTGGAAACCCATAAAAGGGAGAAAACCACATCTTATTATTGTTGTGATGCAAAGGTAAGCTCAACTCCCTCTCACCACTAATTTTTTGCGAGGCACCAACCTACGAGAGGCTCCAACCTTAGTCGGCTACAACTTGAAATCTATCAAGCTTCAACTTGATAGGGAAGCTCCAACTTCCTCATTCAATCAAAAAGAAAATATCTATTTTGGTTTACCTTAGATATCGGCTACGATGCAGCAGCCTCTCTTTCTTATCTTCTCTACCTCAATTCTTCATTTTCTGAATTCTCTAACCTCTCTCTGCATATCAATGTGATATGATTTATACATTTTGTCTCATAAAAATTCGTATTCCACGGGGAAATTAGAGTGAATAGCCACGAATTTTTGCATTACTGTCTCCCTCACTTCTTTTTCGACTCATTTAGAAAATCTCGAGAAATTTATACAACTTTCGGTTTACAATGGAGTTTTATTTCCTACGGAGACTTGCCGATGCATCACAACAATATAAACCAATTAATACATTCTCATTTAAATACAATGAGATCTCCCGGCTCAACTCATACGGCCCTTTTTTGGATTCTTGCGTGTTGTCTTTTTTGTATTTGTATACTGTCTTTTTCGACTCGGCTTGCTCCCTTGTTCTCTGCCATGGTATAAGCACGTCGCATATATGTATTTGTGCAATTCAAATCTCGGCGTTATAGAAATTATAAAACATTTTAATACATAAAATGCCCTTACGGAGAACACTCACTAGAACTTGCTCTATTCTTCGATGCGATGTATCACCTCTCGAATACTTAGATTGCGATTAATCGCAATGTGCAGCTTCCAATTATATGTTCTGATGCTTTGCTCCTTCTTCGATGCGATGATTTACTTTTCACATATGGAAATATGTATGTATCGTTAAACATATATATATATATATATATATATATATATATATATATATATATATATATATATATATATATATATATATATATATATATATATATATATGTATGTATGTATGTATGTATGTATGTATGTGTGCTTTCCTTTCCTCTTTAGCTTTGGTTTAATAAACTCGGGAGCAAACTGTATTAGTCTTATCTTTTGCATGGACCCCACATGCCCGACTATACTCCAGCTCATTTATTTCAATCGCAATCGCAAAATTCACAATGCTCCTGTGATTTGGTCCTTAGATTTCTGCCGATGCGATTAGAAAAGGCCCACCATATAGTCAATCGAATCATATCCGCCATCCATCCCTTGGTGAATCCGACGGCTATCATCTAGTCGCTCAATCACAATCGGAATTTTCAGTTTGGGCGATACTCTTTCACCTCCGATGCGATGAATCACTCCGATGCGCTTTAAGTCGGAATTCAAATAGATATAAGTCTCATCGTTTATAAGTGAATCGGGCCCGCTGCTTCAATCGAAAAAATTTTTCAACATGTTCCGCTGCCATACTTTTCTCCGATGACGATACGTGACTCGGGTCCCACCTTATAGGACTTTGTTTGTGTTAAACCCGAACAATAGAGCACTATATATATATATATATATATATTTTGGTCCCTTGTATATAAGGTGCTACATATATGAAGCGTTGCACATATATAAACTTTCGGCTTCAACTTTTTATGTATCCTCCGGCTTAGGTTAAGATTCTCGAAATTTTATGTAGGGGGGTCCCACTTGCGTATTAAATTTGGTTTATATTCAAACATTAACACAAGGGTTTCGGGCCATAGCTTGTATAAATCCATATGCGAGCTCATTTCAACATACATATATGAAATCAACCTTGAATAGCTCAATAAACCAAAGGTTCTCACCCTGGCGGAGTTCGACCCCTTCGTATGATATATTGTAAGTCCAAACCACAACTTTGGTTAGCACATTATATGTGCATTTGTATATATGCCACCACTGCACTATCAACTAACTCCATACCCTTCCATGCCTATGGTTCCATTATCTCGTACCAACCAATATATATTAGCATATATATGTATAATTCCCTGACCAGTGTGAAGACCAATGTATTAACTTTAATATAAGTCCAGCCATCACCTCATTTCATATAGGTTTTCACTTTATCACAGTATATAAATATATATCACCCATTGAATATCAAAACCATATATTAAATTAAAATGTTGGCCCCACAGCTACTTTTCACGAGTTAACTCTCGTCCATCGCGTGATCGTGACCACCGTTGATTCCCCAACACCTTTGATCAGACGGATAGAATGCTTATCGTGTTTTTTCAATCTTCGAGCGTTAATGCTCCAAATTCACGCGATGAACGTGGTTTTTAAAAACCATTTTTGGCCACGCGTCAGTCCATAGCATACATCGCGTTCAAAAAAGGTGAATTCAGCTTACCGCTTAAGGGCAACATGATACAAGTTGTTTCTTCCACCAAAACCGTCATCACTATTCCTCCTGGTTCTGTCTTTGACTTAGGGTTCCAGAATTTTATAATTTCACGTCAATTGTTTATTAAACCTTCATACTTAATTTAAATGTACAAATTCTGATTTATCCCATATACACCTACCTTGCTGTTATTTAGCTTCTCGAGTTCCGCCTGCGCTGATCATTTCCTTTGTTTGTTACACTGACTACTTCTCTGTATCTCTGTCTCCACCTCGCTACATGACCGTTTCATCTCCGGCTCTGCCTCCTCTAGTTCTGCCTCCTTTCTCTGTCTCCGCCTCTGCTGCTCGACCGTTTCATCTCACGGCTCTGCCTCCTTTCTCTGTCTCTGCGTCCTCAGTCTTTTACTGCCTTGCTTCTTTTGTTGTTGCTCGACCCTCTTTGCCTCTTGCTGCCTCTTTCTCTCTCTGTTCTATGATGTCT